>JACDJE010002438.1:369627-594663 GCA_016647715.1 Pavo muticus
GGGGGGGTACGTGTGTTACTTTAAGATGCATGTTGAAGGTACACGGCTAGGGGAATAAACGCTCTGAACACCCACTCTATACTTATTTTCTGGAAAATAGAGAAGTAGTCGAGTTGTCGTCGCGGCTCTGCGTAATGGGGTGTGCAGCAGGAGGTTTTGTAACCTTCCTTGGCAATTTTGGGTTTTATGTGGCATTTCCTGTGCAGGGTCACAGATAGGAAGGCTCTCGCCTGCGATCCGAGATGTTTTCATGCGCAGCGGACGCTCTCTGAAATGCACCAGAGGCACTGCTGGTGCCTCCTCTGCGATCCCAACCATGCTGGGCGTGAAGCGCCCATACGCCGTGGCCTGTCTGGGGCTGGCGGGCTCCTTGGGTTGCTTTGCACTTGGGGGAGGGGGCTCTTATTTTTGCTGTGTGCATTTTATAATGAGTATTTTTGTTTACATGATCGCATTATTAATTCCTTGCTCCGGTTTAAATATTTGTATTTCCCTCATGATTTGGCTCTGCGAAAGGTAAGTTTAGAAAGTGCTTCTCTCTTTACCTTATTTAAAATGTTGCTCATCAGAAAAAGGGGCTTTTCTTGCTGATGACGACATGTGTGTGACATGTGAGCCTGAACCACCCAGCGTCTGTGCAGGAGCTGTAAACATGTTTACCTGAACAGGAAAGAAAATGGATTTTTCTCTTAGAGATCCACTGATATGGATAGCGTGCTCTTAAAGCGTATCAACAGATGACTTGAGAGAGAAATTCTCTGGAAGCGTAGCTTTTGAAATCAGTGGGAAAAAAGAGATTCCTGATTGCTGCAGCAAATGGCAACTTGTGCAGGTAGAAAAAAAGATGGTGTTTAGTTTTCTCCTGCATGCATGTCAGCCCCCTCCTGCCTGCTGCTCTCGTTCTCCAGGGAGGGATTTATTTACCACGCTTGCTGTCAGTGTTTCTCCTTTGTGCTTAATATTAGAAAAACAGATTTGAGGCTGTTTAAGCACAAAACGTTTTGTCTGCAGTGAGTATTGCTCACAGAAAACAAAAGGTGTAGGAGATGTGGTGCTGTTCCAGGTATCTTTCATCTTTGTCACTTTCGGACCTCATAATTGCACCCTTTTTGTTATGAAATGCCTTTGAATCTTTATTGAGTAGTTCTGCTGTGGAGAATGTCTTGTTTTAGGCTGTTTCTGGTTCCTTTTTTTTGAGGAATTAAACCAACTTCAGTCATTGTGCATTGAAGCATCAGGATCGGTTAGATAATAGATTCTGGATAATAGAGATTTCTCAGCAGTGGGTTTATGTTTGACTTGCAAATGTTTACTAAAGAAAACAGCTAGACAAATGTTAACCCTTTAACCTTTGAAATAGGTGTGAGGCTTATTTTTTCTTCTAGATCTCTAAATGCACTTCGCTCTTACGGATTAGCATCTCCTGTTAATCCAAGCTTGATGTACCAGGGATGCTTCAGAAACAGTCTTGTTTATAGTGTGCGCTAAATCAACGTTGTGCTGTTCCAGTCGTCTTCTTTTTTTCTTCCTTTTGTACCAAGTGGGACCTTATTAGAGGGAAGTCATGCTTTGTATCCAGTGTGCCAATTAACAACACTGGGCTATGGCATCGTTAGCATACTGTAAACTTTCCTTCTGCTTATCTGTTAACAAACTTTACAGTATGAGAATAGCTCGTGTTAACTTTTGTTTCTTTTTGTCTCTGCATTTGAGAGCCAGAACTTATGGCTGCCATCCTGATGCATTAACTGCTACTGAAAGACAGTCTGATCTGAACAGTAGAGCTAGTCCCTGTACTACCTTCTTTATTGACCACTACGGCAGATCAGCAGAAGAGCTGTCTGATTGGTGCTACCATTAAAGCCTTAAAGGAACAAGATCCGGCAGCTCTCATACCTGAGGAAAACTATTCTGTGTCACTGTCCTTACTTCTGTCCAGTACATGGAAACATCTGCTGCACTGAAGCAGTTAGTGAAGTGTTAAGATAACAGCAACATTCTGATAAAGCAGGAACGTAGTGCTGGTTGGGAGTTTCTCTTCCTCTATACCTTCTCCCCTTTTTTGATAGAGAAAGTGGGAGGAGAAAAGAGGGATGGGATTTTGCCAGTCATCTGCACTGTCACGCTTTGCTAGTATTGTGCACACTTAATAAATTCAATATCAGCAAAAGTTTTCTTGTTTTTAGTCTGTTATGAATGGGCTTGCAGGATCAGATTAGTTGCTTTCTCAGCATGTCTATTGTAGATTATGATCGTCTTAATTCCTATTAAAAAGCAAAACTATAAATAGTACATCTTGTTCTTCAGCATTACTGAGGAAAATTAAAACCTTTGGAGCTTCCCTTACTAGACACTGTAAAAAGATGTTATCAACCTTTTGTATTGTACTGAAACTGCTGTAAATATACCTTCAGTTCTTCATATGCATTTTCAGCGGTAAAAAAGGTAGGTGAAACTGAGTAAATTCTGTATGCTGATAGGTGGATGTGAGGAGAAGGCATGAGGCAGGGTTTTTGTTTGTTTTCTCTCTCCCTCCTGGTAACAGTAAGTTAATAAAATGTTGTGTAGGCTGATTTGTTAGAGTGCTGTTTTTAGTTGCTTTACCGTTCAATTTTTTTCCTCTTACTTTCAATTATATAATCACATCATAATTTTATTTTTCTTGCTAAGCTGCCGCATGTAAGAAGCCCTTCAGTGCGTTTGGATAAGCTAGAAGCATGGTGTGTTTCTGCTAACTGCAAGGTGACAGCTGCTGGCTGGAAGTCAGGTCTCGGTGACGCTGGGGATGCAGCACTCCTTGCCGTGCCTTGCTTCTCTTGCCCCCTCACTCCAGCATTAATTTAAATTAGTGTTTGGAGAGTTGAGGAATGCAGCCCAAGTTAAAATTCCAAGCACAGTGAACAGATCTATATGGACAACTGAATTAACTGTTTGAAACAAAGGAAGTCTTCTCTCATATGAACCAGTAATAGTTCTGTTTAATTTTAGCTACTGAAATGTAATGGAGTACACTTAAAAGTGTTTTAATCTTTTCATTTTTCTCTCAGCGATCAGTGCTTGTTATTTTAATGGTTGTGAAGCGGTGTTTTAAGGTGATTGGCTACTTGAAACAGGTTTGTTTTTTTTAAGGTGATTAGCTGTCTGAAACACTTTTCCTTGCTTACAGGACTATGGTAAATATCCTGCTGAAGCAACAGATGAGAAGTAGTAAGTGGATGAAACTTTCAGTTGGGACATGGCCTTACAAATCATAGATCATCCAGATTAGTTTTTCAGTTAAAAGTCTGAGGATTTGGCTCATGAATTCAGCTAAAGTGTTCTGTGGAAAGCCTCATACTGTAGCAGACACTCCTCCTGCTGAGTCTTCCTGCTGCCTGCCTTGGGCCTGTGACTGGCCGTTGCTGTCAGCAGAGCTGCTCTGGGGTTAGGCCTCAGCACTGGGCCTGTACTAGGTCTATTGCTGTCAGCAGCACTGCTCTGTGATTAGGCTTCAGCCCTGGACCTGTAACAGGGCTGTTGCTGTCAACAGTGCTGCTCTAGAGTTAGGCCTTGGCTGTGTCACTGTGCTCTTATCCTGACAGTGCAGAGAGAGATGAGCTCTGTAGGCTCTGCCTCCTATCCAACTGCAAGCAAGGGGCTATTTGAGTCCTGTAGCTTATTACTGAACTATTACAGTATAGGGTAGAGGAAGAGAGAGACGCAGGAGTAACGTAAGGTGAAAATACCTGTGCGATGCCTTTCCTCATGTGGAAACATGTTTTTTGTAGGGTTTAAAATGCCAGTGAGGGATGGCAAGGATTTCTGATGTGCATGGGAGTGTATTACTGTGTTAAAGAAGTAAAGCCTGGTTCTGTGAAGCTTGGGCTGTGCTTTTATAACTTTTTTTTTTTGAGTAACTGCTCTCTAGGACAGGGAAACCTGCTAGGACTATGCTATGTGGCCAGATGGCCCTAAAGGAGCTGTACTTCTAAACTAAGCCATTATTTACCAAAAACGTGAATTTGCTGTCTTTAGCTCATTAGCTGTTTATAGTCACTTCAAAAAATCTAGCTAATTGATATTGCAAGCGGAGGAGTGTGTGGTGTGTTTTGTTGACTGTAAAGCCAGTACTTAACACTGCGTGCTGCATCTGTGGGTGTCTGAGGGATTCTACCTGTGGTGGCTTTTAAGCCCTTGTTTTGTACATGTGTGAAATCTAAACCAAATTCTTGCTTTTCATAGACTTTTGTACCAATTTGCCATGTACAGTTCTGGATGAACGTTAAGTGCTTAATATCAAAGAGGACAGCCAAATTCCTGAAGCTCTGTTCCTACTTAGGTTTTCAAAAGGATCTTCCCAGTTAAGGCAGAGCAGCAGGATCTGGCTTGCAGCTATGGTCTCAGAAACATTGGTGTTTCTTTCTGGCAGCTACAAGAGGGCTGTTGTTTTTAAGAACTAAAGTCTCAAGTGACTTACCCAAGGTCACACAGGAAGTCTATGGCAAGACTGCATCTCACTCCATTTTTAATCATTGGAACTACACTTGCATGTGGCTTGATCTAGAGCCTCAAAGAGAGATTTACCATTTAGCAGTTATCATTACTTTCAGTTTAAGTATTTAAACTTTTTCGTATTTGTTGTCCTGAAATGCTAGTACTTTCAATGAGCAAGAGACAATGTGTGAAACTCACTTCTCTATAGTCGTTGTAAAGGGTTATTAAGAAATATCGACATGGATTACAAAGCATCACTAATGATGTGCCAGAGAATTAGAATTTGTATTTTGAATGTTTTGGCTGCTTTTTTTTTTTTGTGTTCTTAATTTGAGTTCAGTGATGTGCAGGTGGACAAATGTAAAACAAAACAGAAGAGAATTAACTTAAGACCTAGACTGTTAAAATCAGAATCCCTACTCTAGTGTGTGGGGTGTTCAGAAGACTGCTTTCTGGGAGGTTAACATCTGGGCTGACAACTTGTCCAGATTCTGGTTTTGTTGGGGCAGTGATGACTAACAGAGAGTCTTGGCATATGGCTGTCTTTTCTAACATTTTCAAATGTTTGCCAGATTAAAAAACAAACAAACAAACAAACATAATTCTTTCTTAAAATAAGTTTTCCCCCAAGGCATCTAAATGTCAGACTTCAGAAGCCTATTTGCTAGGGCAAACCCATGCCAAGTCTGAGTTTGCCACTGCTACAGGTGGTTGCAGGGGTTGCTGCCACCAAACAGAGGACCATGGAGAGAGGCTTGAGTAGGGCTTGCTTCCTGCCCAAGGAGCTTGTGGGTGAAGCGATTGGGTGGGCTGCAGTCTTACCAGCATGCGTTGTGGTCACAGGGCACTGCCATAGATGGGTTTTGGTAGTGACCATTCTTGTTTAGGGAAATGCTGTGTGAAGGAACTCTCCACAGAGCAACAGGATATGGGTGTAAGTGGACAGGGCTGTGTGGGCAAGGCAAAGAGCACATGTGGTAAGGAGGGAGGGGGGTAGTCTAATTTGTACTTTAAGGTCTGGTGCCTGGTGTCTGACACCGTGGTGGCCTTTCAGGGAGAGATGAATGTGGGTCTGGCTACTGGCTGGCTGAAGCATGGGGTCACAATGCAAAACAACTTCAACATCAATTGACCAGATTATGCATTGAAACACTGGAGTTGTTGGGGGATTCATGTTGGAGTTCTTATATGTTTGTTTTTTATGCTTTCTGCTCCAGTGTTAGATTAGCAAGTGCAGTGTTTTTTTTTTCCTTTTTTTAAAAATCTCTCTCTAAGCTGTTGCCTATAATACAGTCAATTTCTCTTGCTAACTATCAAAGGCACAAATATTTTTTATGGATCTTGGTTTGCTTTTCTGTCTGTCTGATGTCTTATTTTTAAGTTATTGGAAAGAGTAACGAGTTGATATTTAAACAATTCAGTTAGTTTTTAATCTTTGCTTGCCTTCCTCTTATAAAGACAGAGTGGGCTTATTTTAAGCTCCTCTTGTGATGAGCCTCAGTGTGTTTACTTAATAATTTATTTGGCTCTTTTTTTGTGTAGATTCGAAAAAGTCCTGTGTTGACAGTTCAGGAGAATGGGAAGCACACTCAAGGGTGAGACTAGTAAAATACTGACCGCAGTTAAACGCAGCATGGCTTTACAAATCTGAATCAGTATTCTTGAGAAAAATCTTGTCTTCATTGCCATCACGTAAGTGCCTTTCAGGTAGTAAAAATAAATGTACAAAGTCTTCTCAGTAACTGTGCCTGTACATCCGATTTCTTGTGCAAATGTCTTGCATGACAGCTTCCTTTCACATCCTGTGAGGGTAGGTGGTAGAGCAGAAAGAAGAAACCTGTTAAGGTTGGATCTTTACATATGGAGCAGCTGGGCAGTGATTCAAATGTTTCAGTTGGTTAGTGCTAAAAATGTTAACCAGGGTCCTTTAGGCTTGCAAGTTTGTCCCCCGAGGAAACCCTAACAGAGTTAGTGTTTTTTTATTATGTTTGGTTTTTTGTGTTTGGTTTTTTTTTTTTTAAACTTTATCTCTTATTGAGCTAGTTTATGATACCATTACTGGAATGTAACATTATCTTTTAACTTTGTTTTTTAAAGAGCAACAGAAATTAACTAAAAATATGCTTTCTCGTTCTTGGGAAGTCAATGCTATTTGAAAGCAGCCTGCTTCAGCTCGCTCTTTTTCAGCTGTCATTCCCAGCTGCCACAATTTCTTAATGTGAGGGCTTTACTGCTGTTGTTGCAAAGCAGTCCGGTTAACAACTGCTGTCACCCAGAGGTTAAAACCTGAAAACTGGCATCCTTTGTTTTTATTACGAATGCTTGCTTTCTGTTTGGTAGTATCTCCCTTGTCTTCAGTGTCTCCATGTATCCTATTTTTGGAGAATTATGTAGAGCAGATGAACACATGTAATGATCAGTGCATTCTTCTGGATCTGTTCATAGTCTCAATCATGAAAGAATGCAAAAAATTCTGTTCTGTGCTGAGATTGCACTCCATCCTATCCAGTTAGGGTGTCCAGGTACGATTGTCAGTCCTTGAGCAGAAGTACTCATGAAACTACTTGAAGCACTAAGGAGCTCATGATTTTGTCATGAGAGAATAGTGTAAAGTGTATCGGAAGAATAAGAAACAACTCTAACTGCCTCTTAAGTACTTATTTTAAATATGTTTTAGATTTGATGCAGATATCCTCTCTTCCTATATGCCTTTGTGGCTTTTTTTCTCTTTTCTTGAGTCTAGTACAGGAGCTATGCTGGAGGAGCAAGCAAGGGCGCCAGAGGCAAGTGCATTCTATGCTCGCTCTGTGCCATGCTCCTGAGAGACATCCATGGGCAACACTTGAAAGAAAGGGGTTAAGAATCTGATGTGGTTGAGGATTTTTAGCTATGAACCAGTCTGCCTGGCCTTATTAGGATCAAACACTGCTTGGGCCAGTGATGCTAGATAGTACCTTCAGTTACTGTGATATGAAACATTTTCATTATTTCAGCCAACATTCGTATTCTGACAGATACTGAGGGCAATTTTCTGTTTTGTAGAGACATCTGTCTGCAGAGCATCTATGGGAGAAAGCAAAATGAAATTACAAAACATCACAAATGTGGCATGATTGGAAAAGGCCTGGGGAAATCTATTCCGTCTGAAAAAGTGTGAGCTGAAGAACAGCAAATAATACCTTAATTACAGGGCTTAGGCTGCTCTTTCCTAAACTGATGTCTTTGACCTAAAGATTGAGTTTTCTTGTTTGTTGTTTCTAACAACTCCCCTCACTGCTGGTATGCAACATGAAGAGGAAGAACGTCTGAAAACATAAGGGAGATGAGTTGTCTTTTTTTCTACACGCACGTGTATTTGAACAGTTTTTTTCTCAATGTTTTGAACACTTTTGCCTTGTCCTTTCAGGCATATGTTGAATTTTCCTTCTTCCCACATCCTGTTCCATCTTACATTTTGTTCCAGAATGATATATAGTGTCAGTCCAGTCAAGTTCTAGACTGGAAAAGGAGATAGGGTTCAGAATCTGTAACATGTTTAGTCTTCCCTCCTATTTTGCGCATCTTTCTTTGTTTCTAGTATTTACCAAATAACTATTGGGAATGCAAGTTGTGTACTTGGGGGTTTGTTCTTAGAGTATTGTTTTCAGGAAGGACCTGGGTACAGTTAGCTCTTCCAGGGGCACGAGGTGGTGAGCAAGGACTTTGAAGCGGGTTTGGCGTTGTAATGACTGGCTTCCTTCCCTGCTGCTGTCCCTTCCCCTTCCTTGCAAAGCATTTTCATTTGAAAGCTAAGGTGTGGTCATCAGGCATATCTGTTCTCAACTTCCAGTAATTTTTAGCTCACTGCGGAACTAGGCCATAATTACATATGCAAATACAGTATTTTTTTATTCTTACCTTGGACATGTGGGAGAGAAAGATAAGACTGCAGAGTACCACCAGAGATGAAGGTGCTGCAGAAGTGAGGAAGTTCCCTTCCCTGGGGCTTGCCCTTTGCAGGGGTTCAGAGCTTTTTTGAGTCAAAGGCAACAAGAAAACTCTGTTCCTGCCAGACTTGTCCTTTAGATAGGAGCACTTTGGATCACTTGTATTAGCAACGTTTTGATACATTCTAGCTGCTCTGAGTGCTGAGAGGGAATTTGTTTGCAATAGGAATTTCTTTTTACATTCATATGTACATTATACCCAATACCTTATTCTATTAGTCTGGCTTGAATGCTCCCTGTGGTAACACAAGGTAAATTCAGCAGTGATACTATAAAGCACAGACACTCATCTGTGGAAAAGACTGTTCTGACAATTTATGCTTTTTGTGATAAGCCTTATCTTGTACTTCTTGCAGATTTTAAAGTTGACTGACATATTTGGAGTTTTAGCAATACAGTATATTTCTAACTAATACTAGAGCTAAGCTGGAATCAGTTAATATATTGCAGTCAACATTCAGGGAGCCGCAGAGTGGAAGAAGTTAAATAGAAACAAGAAGCAAGGTGAATTGGTAATTGTAGCAGGGGAAAGGAGGATTGTTCCCCTGACAAAAAGCTGTGTAACATGCCATAGTTCTCCACGTTTCACCAAGTGTGATAAAGCATACCTTCAGACATCAGTCTGCATAGCAGGGAAGGATGAACCAGATTGGTACCTGAATGTGTAACCAACTAAGGCTAGCGGCAGACTTTCTGTGAGCTAAGCTAGTTCACTCAAGCATGAGAACTTTAGCTTTCAAATTGTGAAGCATATGAGTAAACCTAGTTGAACAAACCTCTGTTGCATGTCGGGATCTTTATGATCCTGACAGTTCTTACAAGGTGCAAACTGTCATCTGTAGATTGCATGCTCCAGAAATATCCCAGTATTCCTTTTACCAATGCTTCCTTTGATTCTGCTGGGATGCATCCCTTTGGAAAGGAGAAGAGAGCTGGCCACTTAAGAATTCTATCAGTTATGAGTGTTTTCTTCATTTCGGTATGAAATTGCAAGTCTTCTCCATTTAACTTATTCCAACTTTAAAAGGAAAAAAAAAAAAAGCTACTTGGTATGCAGAAACAAAGGTAGTGGAATTATGCGCTTGTGCATATGAAAACAGCTTGGATATAGGGAGATGTAACGTTATTTAAAATAAGTTGAGTTATTTTTCAAGCAGGTAAGAAAACAGAAGTGATGAAATTAGAACAAGACATTTGACAAGTCTTCAGTCATTTACTATTGCTTCCATATAGCATATTATATAATCTTCCTAATTATACCCAATATTTGTAAGCGTGCTGAAGTTGCTGTAAAGCAAATCCTTGGAATAAAGATATTTGTGACTTTTCAAGTTAAGATGCGCTTCCAAGTTTGTGCCTTGGTGTGTCTTAAGAGGCATTCTGCTTCAGCTTTTTTTTTGTCTCCCCAGCCCATCTATCTCTAAAGAACTCATATGTCTTCATGCAACCACAGAAGCAGTCCAGTGTCTGCCTTGTTGGTCCTGGAGTCTGCCGTCGAAGTATTTTGCAGCTGAAGTGTGTGTGTGCCTGCGCAGCCATGTGTGCTGTTTTCCTGCCCTTCCTTTTGTCTGTCAAGCTCCTGGCTGATAGCAGATTAGCCATCTGAATGTGGGTAGCAAAGAGTAATAGGCTGCACAGAATGCCTGGGGCTTCTTGCGTACAATAAAATGAGTCCATTAGAAAGCAAAAAATGACAAGGCTGCCATGGAGGATATCTGTACAGGGGAGATGGAGAGAATAGCCTTTGGTTTATGATCACATTAACGGGTGTAAAATAAACTTAATTTTTTCAGCTGTCAAAAGTATTCCTGGGTGCTTTACAGGCTGGTGCTGAAGATCCTTCCAGCAGGAAAATACTGATGAGCAAGTGGATGATGTACTGCTTGGTGTGTACACGTGGGGGAAGGCTGGCTGTAGCAGCGTGACAGTTCAGTTTCATTTTCACTGTGCAGGTGTCTTCCTTCTCCTTTCTTGTTAATCTTTGTTTCGAGTGTTTTGATTAGTTACAGATTATCTACTCTGCCCTGCAGAAGTGTGCTAAGTTTAAGTCTTCTGGAAGATGTGCTAATACAGACTTGAAGGAAACTGGGCTGGCTGAGACAGAGGGAATCCAGATGTTGGAGGAGGATGTAAACAATAAAACTGTAGTGAGTTGGAGAGAGCAGAGGTACAAGTCTGTGTGCAGGAGCACAGTAGCATGAAAAATAGCTAGGAATCCTATCAGGGTTTTGACAGCTACACTTACCTGCTCTGAGAAACTGCTGCTAAAGTAAATGATGTATTTTCTACAGTTTCCTGTATGCATAAGCTGTGGTGGCTGCTGTTGCCCTCCTAACTTCCAATTACAGTTTTCAAGAAGACTTTCTGGATGCTGTGGCATGCAAGCTCTAAGAGGTGCTCTACATTAAAAGAAAAGTGTACTGCTTTCATTTTTTTTTTCCCCCTGAGCAATTAAGGAAGATTCTCTGTTATGAATAAAAGGACAAGTTGTGGTGAACGTGAACTGCCAAACTGACATAAAAATAATTCAGCATATAGAACATAGAATGATTGTTAACACAGGAAAAACTTGTCCTTAAATTCTAAAGTTTTTAAGGCATCTCTTTGACTGCTATTTTTTTTTTTTTTAGTTCAGTCTGTCTTCCTTACTGGTGCCTTTTCAGTATGTCACGGTGTGTGCAACCTGGAAGTAAATACTTTTAGCAACAAAATGTAGAAATTACAAGTTGTTTCCATTTAATTCTAGTTGAATAACCTTTGTGTTACTTTCTGTGTTCTGCCAGCTTCTGCCCCATCTCCCTGTGACTGTTCTGGCTGTATATTCTGTGGACTGTGTCCTTTGGAAAAACTTCACAAACTGAGAGTGAATTTAAGAGTGATTATCCCACAGCAGCATTAGTTTGCATAAAATACATTTTTATTTCACAGTTCAAAATCATTTCTATGATTGCGTGAGCTTTGTGTAGCACCGTGTGCTCTAGCTGCTTATGAAGGAAGCGGGTTGAACAAAAGCTTAGTTATCTGTCTCTAACATTGGAAAGTCTGTAGATGGAGACAACTACAATAAATTCCAGGCCAGTTTATTCAGACAAGATCTGCGGGGCTTCTCCTTTGCATGTCCCTGTCCAAGTTCTTGTAGTCCCCCATGGACAGGGAAGTGGGTGGTGGTGGCTTTTCAGTTAAAATACAAGAATGGCATCTGTAACAGGGGACTGAGATAACTACGTATCTTGCAAATCCTCCAGCATCTGTGATTTTGTTGGCATTACTGAAAGCAGTGTTGTGCATAAATGCAACTTCCCTAACGCATTAATGAATACGAATGGAAACTCTAGAACTGTTTTTGTCTTTCAAAATCGCATGTCCAACTGAGAAAGGTATTGCTGCCTTGGGCTGACCTGGCCTGACACAGCTGTGACATTGAACTGTGCCAGCTTTTCAGGACAGATTTGGGAAAGTTACAGGATACTGGAGACAACAGTAAAGCAGTTGAAAGCTCAACTTAGTCACATGGAGAAGTAGGAAATAAGGTTCTTGTTGTCCGAAAGGTATTTAGAAAAAGAAGTTATTCCTTTGGCAGATAGGGAGCTGGGGTTAAACTAGTATTTAGGCTGCAACAGTGGAGTAGCTGGTTAAAGTACTGTCTGTGAAAACTGATGTGTATGAAAGGATCTGTTTAATAAACCTCTCCATGCTAAATTATCCAAAACATTCCAAAAGTTTTGTGATGGGCTTTACATCGGGTGGGGAGAAAACAGTCATCTTGTTCCTTAACGTTGTGCCCTTAATGTGCAGTAAGTGATATGGTGTGTCAGGCTGTCTGGCCAAGCTGTGGACCACTGCCAAATGTCCCTTTCAGACATTCTCTGCAGCAAGGAATGTTTGAGAGACTTAGCTGGGTCTGTACCTGCTAGCTGGGAAATGAGCACTTACACAACCTCACCTGCGCTCTTCTATTTAAGAAAGCACTGCTAGAATCAAGTCCTAGCACACACCACGTATTTCTTCATGTCAGTTTTGTTCTGAGTGTTTTATTTCTCTCTTTTTTTTTCCTGTTAAAAGCATTCTTACTGTTACAGACTTTCATACCTTGCTATTTTGCATTCCACTTCTGTATGTGAAATCCCAATGGCCAACCCTTGCCTTTCCTATTGACAAACGTACTGCTGTTAACACATAGAAACTCAGGTTTTATGATTATGTGCTGTTGGTCCCTAGTTAAGGTTCTGAGGCAAATGTCCTTGTTGAACTGTTTGTACTCTTTGTAGGTAGCAGGCTGTACTGGCAGGTGTCATTTGTAGTTGAAGGTGGACTATGACTGATGTAGATCAATTTTTCTTAGGTTGTAGGTGTTCTGTACCCCTCTGATAAGAGCTGCTTAGGTTGCTCCAAAAATAATGCCTCTTAATTATTTTCATGGGAAGGACAACAGACATAAAGAGCAAATTAACACTGTTTGGCAGAGCAGATTCTCAGCTACAGAATGCTATCTTACAGCATAGTCACCACTGTTGTGCTTTTTTTTTTTTTTAAAAACAATAAGGGGGGTGGGAAAAGAGACTGCGTGCAGTGCTTGTATTTAAAAACAGATAAACAAACAAACTGAACCAGCAGAGGTTGCTGCTGCTGAAACATCATCCAGTGCCTCACTGTGCTCACATCCGCTGGTTGCTCTCTGCCAATGTTCAGTGAGCCTTGATGAATGCCAGCAAGTGTCATTTTCTCCTCATGGAGGAATTCAGTTACACACTTCTGCTTCATATGCACTTCCATGTCTGATACGTCATGGCTGTCCCTCTGCTGGCGTCTGTCACACAGCAACAACATGGGAACAGAATGTTGGTGGGAAGGTCCAATCTCTACTGCCATACCACCAACATCTGCCCCTCATGTCATGGGCCAACATAATAAAATAGGAGGCATTACTTTCGGAGCAACCCTTGTAAAATAGTGATTTTAATCTTATTTGCTATATAGTAATGAGATCTTGGGAGCTAGTTCTTATGGAGAAGGTAAATGCATATTTCCTAGTAGGCTTGTTCTTTCCTGAGCTCCACTGTGCAGGGAATAATGAAAATCCTAGCCTACTTATTGTCACTTCAATGTCAGTATTCAGAGGCACTACTTAAAGTTTTCTTGTGGCCCAACTACTGAAGTCTTTATGCCTGTAAAATAGATGGATTAGTGTTTTGTCTTTGGTACCTCTGCAGTGCAACCGCCCTGTGTGGTTACTATTTACTGGATTTTTACGGAAGAGTGACAAACATCACTAGTGTCTCTCTGTTTGTGGGTTTAGAACAGGAATGTAGTAAATACAGAGGAAAAGCTGTCACTAACATTGGGTGGAGTGCAGTGACACTTCTTGGATGGGTTGTCTGCTTCTGAACGCTAGTCCACAGGTCCCAGATTTGATTAAGATATGAGTTACTCTTCTACCTTTTTATTAAATGTTCTTCCCAGCCATTTTTGGCTCTAAAACATCTAGTCAAATTTGGATTTCTGGAAAATCAGATCCCTTTTGGCTTCAGTGAAGCTAGTTCAAATGTAAGCATACAACCTTTTTCAGCACTGTGAGGCATGTGCCACACCCAAGGGTATAGCTTGTAGCCTTACTTAAACCTGAAGTGCCTGCTTCTCTTCAGACTCACAGATTGAGAATGAATCTGTATCTCTTTTATTCCTGAAAAGTCTTCTGCTTGGGCTGAGATACTGATTTGCTGGTGGTGGTTTTTGGTTGTTTTTGTCATCTAACTGATATTCTTTGTTTCTACTTCTTCTGTGTGTTGTAGGGCCTGTGTGAGTCCCAGTGACTCCAATTTGGTGGGATTTCTTTCGTGTGTGTAGAAAGATGATTTTCTTGAATGCGATCCGGATAAACATGAGGCTTTCACATTTTTATCCTATAGGAGTGGTTCTTATGAGAAGCTAAAGACTCCTAGGTGTGGTTGTGGACTTGCAAGCTGTTTTATCCTGGAGACTAAGAACTCAAAGAAATTAATTATCTAGTGCTCTCTATCCATCAGCCGCGAGTTCTGGTAACTTAAGTCATACTCTATGCTGTTTTGCCAGGAAGATGCTTCCTGTTAATGAGGCCATCCTCAGGTTTGCCAGGAGACAGTCTGCTCTGAAGCTGAGGTGGCTGCTGCCAGATGCACTCAGAAATGTGAGCCTCCAGGCTTGGTTCGCTTTCTGAGCATTTGTTTGCCTCATTTTAGGCAGTAGAGGAAATCCAAATCCACATCACCTATAGTTGCTGCCCTAAAAGCATGTAGCTTGTGTTCTTGCACTTGTGTCATGGAGGTCTGCCTGAGATCTAAAGGTATCTCGAATGGTTGTTCTACCAGCTTATTATGAGTTTCCTTAACGTCTGTGGGAGCAAAATACTTATCAGTTGCAGCTACGCAAAAAGTCCATGAATTATGGAAATGATGTGAAGGGAATTTTTCTGTGTATAGACTAACTTATCCTTAAAGCTTTCTTCCAGTCCAGCATGAAACAAGATTTTAAGATGTGCAGAGCTACAGTACAGTTTGATCCCCTTTCTTTTTCTCCGCTTCTCTCCCAAGGCTATTTCAGGAAAGAAGGTGAGGGGGGGGGGAACACAACAGAAAACAAGGGAACAAAGCTTTTGAGCTTAAATAAGGCTTATGATCTCTCTGCTGTAATAATAGGTGGTTTAGATTTCTTGAAACAATTCGTGTAGTCTACAAGAGTTACGTGAATTCTGCAGTGTACTTCAGTACTTGGTACGTTGTAGCCAGGAGCCCTTTATTTAACTTGCCAAGACTGAAATGTAATCCACAGCAGACCAGTCTGTAATGTGTCAAAACAAGGAGTGTCAGACTGTTTCAGGAGGCACTTGTCACCTCCAAAATTTTCCAGATTCATTCATTTCTTACCCTTAGATTTCTTTCTACTTGTTTTGTCTGTACGGTTTTCCAGAACGCCCTTACATCTCGATATTCCTGCCTCAGATGCTATTTGTGATGTCTAATCGATACTTGTGATGCTATTTTGCATTAAATCTTACTCCTCTGTACCTCCCTGGTTCTTAAACCATCTTGCAGCCATCATACTCTCCTACAGAACTCAGAATATTTTAAAACTAGTCAGCCACTACACCAACATGATGAGTCTGTTCACTTGCACAGCATGATAGAATAGGAGGGATTTTCATAATGTCCTGAACTTGATCTGGCAGTCATTAGAAAAGCCATGTGCTTTGTTCCCACCAGGGGACGGAAGGGATTTGGAGAGATATGAGGCCTGTCGTGCCTTATGATGTCTGTGTTGTCATCCTAGTAGCATCACATAAGGAAGGACCAGGCTTTGTTAGTCTCCTGTTTCAGGCTTTTTAGAAGCGTGTCCTTATTTTTAATGTTTTTCTCCGTTTCTGCAGCAAGTGTGACACTCATGGGAAGCTTGTTACATACAGGTTTCCATTTAGGCATGAGAGCCCTGGAACAAAACAATCCATTTTTAGATTACATAAGTTTTCTATTTAAATTGGTTTCCTATTCATGGGGAAAGGGTGTAGATCAAGTCCTGTTGGACGTCTGGATGTCCATAGGATCTGTTTCCTTAGTAAAAAGAAAAAGTAAGCTTTGCTTCCTTGAGTTTGTTTTTTCTTATTTGATAAAAAGAGGATGCCCAAAGGTTACTGAAATTGATGCTTGAGTGTATGACCTAAAAGAATGTAATGCAACATTCATCTCAGCTAATGGAGCACATCCTGTTAAACACGTGCTGTCCTGCCGTTTCCTTGAGAAGCAGCTGGTTGTGGGTTCTGTGTGAGCTGCTACCAAATCCTGTGACTTTGGAAACCTCAAGATTCAGAGCCTTCCTTTTGGCAGATGCACTTAATGCCTCAGTATGGGGCTAAGGGTAGTGGTAGGGGACATTGCCCTTCAACATCTGGCATCATTCAAACCTAGGGAAATTTGGGTTGCTAACGAAGTCAGAAACCTGTCTGTTTGCCAGCTATGGCAAACCAGCTTCCTTATGTGAAATCACCTTCTGTAATAGGGAGGTTTGAGATTATCTCAGGTAAAGAAGTCTTGTGGTATTATGTGTTGCTATGGGCAGACTGTTACATGTAATGCATAAAGACATATATTTTGTTAAAAAGAAAGTGCTGCCTCAGAAACTGTTTCTTAGGTAGCAGAACTCTTCATCTGTAGTACAAATAATCTGTTTGCTCCGCTGTGACGTGTTTTGGAGTGACAGTCTTGCAGCTTTCTCAATCAACAGTTCAGAGCCTAGAGCGTGCTTCACAAAAGCTTGGAAAGAATACATTTGTTTTCCTGCACTGTTGTTTCTCAGCAGGTTTTCAGTTGCTACTGCCCCATTCCTGTTAGCCCTGAAGCTGGCCAGCTTGCTACTGTTGAAAATTACTTTCTAACTTAAGTCTTTAAACATCCCTGATGAACGCTCAAAGACTGATATTTGATAAACTGAGACAATCAATGAAAAGTTATTAACCAGAGAGCACAAGAAGTTCTGTTTAAGTAATTTAAATGTGACTTTTTAAAATACTTGAATCAACTGATCAACTTCTAGTTAGCTTGAAAAACCATCAGCACAATGACAAAAAAAACCACAGCTTTTTGTAAAGGGGGAAACCATGTAAGTGCTTTGTTCAGACCTTCTTTCTAATAATAATTCAATATTCTGCAGATTAATTACATGATTGACGACAGGAATCTGGCTAAAAATGAAAACTACTCATCTCTTCTGGAGAATATTGTGGAGATGAGGTGGTGCCTGTTGTGAGGTTTAAATGTTTGTTAAGAAATCATACTAAATGTAAACTAAGCTTTGCTAAACCTGCTATGAAATATTTTTGGCTGGCACAAACTATATGTCAGTGTCTGTTGCAGTGGGGGTTTAAACTAGTTCATTTTAAACCTTAGCAAGCAGCAGCTGAAATACTGCTAAATGACCTTTGACACAGGGACCCGTGAAGGCCCCAAGTATGATTTCACTTTCCCCACGTTCTTTGTGAATCTGAATGCTTGTCAAATCAGATGTGTGTTTAGACCTTTTCACTGAATGTGCTTGGAGGGGAAGAACAAAGCCTGGGGTCAACTTGGCGTAATCCCTGCGTTTATCTTTATTCTATTATAGTGGCTTGTGGGGGATGGAGTAACTATTTTCTCTGAGGTGAAAGTGCAAGTAGAGTGTAGGTAGGCTATCCATCTTTTCTTCCAGACTTTCCCAACAGCCCGGCTGGTCTCCTATGATTTACTCGTGTTAACGTAAGGCTGACTGGGCAGGCTGCTGGTTGATCCATGTGATCCACTATTTGTTCTGAGCGCAGCTATTCTGTGGCTGCTGCACCTATTGGCTGATGTAAACAAACATGTACCGCTCCTCTTGGATAACACGTGCAGACACAGATCTATATCGCATAGCGCTTTGTTCTCCTCAGTGGAGATGGGGAGGGGAGATAACATGGATTTTTATACTGCAACTACTTCTGCTTCAACGCAAACGATCTTTGTATTTTAAGAGATGAACAGCTTAATATAGCTTACTGTACGGTACGTACATATTTTTGCCTCTTGCAAGTTGTTAGTCATACTCAAGAAAGGAGTGACTAAGTCCTTTATCACGCATTCAGAGTGGGGAAGCCTTTGTCTCGAAGGGAAGAATTGTAGAGTTCTACTAAACTGTTGTTAAGGGCTTTTTTTGCAGTATTTTTAGATTTTACTCCTGTGGTAGATTCTCCTCACAAAAAAGGATTGTTTCTGCATGGAGCTAGTGTAATCTGAATCAGTAAACGAGCTATTGTGCTGCGAAGTACGAGTGGGTAGAGGAGCCAGATGACAAAAGGCCCAGTTACCTTTACAGTTTGTCCACTGTACCTCATGCACTTTGTTTCAGAAGAGAAGCACTATTGAAAGACTCATATAAGGAGGCAGTCTTTCACACAGGGCTTGTGGGAAATTTCTCTCCGACTTGTGGGTTTTCAGCTTGTCTAGATTTACCTTGCACATTCAGAGACAGCCCGGAGCAGCATAGCGTTTCTGCATGGGGGGAAGAAAAAGCACAAACCACACCTGTGGGGGTGACCTTTTTCTAATCTGACACTTAACCAGTATTTTCCAATTTACATGTGTGCTTCCTTGGGGCTTTTCTGTTTACTTTTAAAAATTTGATTTCTAAGTGAAGTTGTTCATTGTTTCTTAAATTCCAAGCTAGGAGGTAACTTGCTCTTTTTTATTTTAGAGCTTAAAAACAACATTAAGCAACAAGATTTTTTTTTTCTTAATTCAGTCTAGTAAGATCGATTCTGAAAACATTAGTGTGCTTCTTATTTTTTAAACTAGACCTGGAAAGTTTTTTCTGTGCTAAATCTTCAGTTGCCTTCTGTTTCTTCCATGCATCTCACCATTTACTTTTCTTTGTCTCAGTGGGTAAGTGCTTAAAAAATCCTTTGCCATGCTTGAAAACAAATCTGCTTTGCTTTGCTTAGCACCCTGTTTTTGGATTTGAAGTCCCTTTTCTGCAGGCTGGCAGATGAGCTGCTTTGTTTTGGGTGGAGTGGAGGGCTGAGGTGACCTCTGGGTGAGCAGGCCTGGGCCTGGCTGTGGTGTCAGCACCTAGCATGGCAGGGACTAAACAGAGCCCTTGGCCCTGCAGCTGGCAGCCCGGCTATGAGCTGTGATTAACAGGCTCCAGCCCAGTGCTTCTGGAATGAAACAGCTGAGGACTGGGGCTATGGCCACCTAAGCTGCGTGTGCTGTGGAGGCGGTAGCTGCTCGCAGGAGGGCTGAACAGGTCTTTGGGTTGGGAGGCAGCCTGACAGGGTTTTGGTAGTAGCTTTCTTTGCCTGTTAGTGTTGTCCTTTGAAATCATGCGTATGTGTTGGAGAAATTTCCAGCCTCCAGCCTGCTTAAGGCTGCTAATAACTACTTCAGGAAAGCAATTCCAGGGAACTTGCTGTAATGAACAAGTTTGGCTGCTCTAAGGAATAAGCTTAGTCTCTTTGTTAAACACTGTCAAGATGATTTTGCTCAGTATCTCAGGCTGAGCAGTGTGGTTTGTTGTAGTGTTTTCTCCTGCTTTTCCACCCTCCCACTTCCCATCCCAACCTGCCATTCTCTGCTCCTTTGGATCTTGCATTTTTGTTCGAGGCTGTCACAAACCTGTTTGCAGATGGATACTGAGTGTAGTGTTTTCGTTGCAGGCTTAGTTTAGTTGTATCATGTTGATGACTGCAACAACTTAAAATTCCCTTGCTCTTGTGAGCTGTATTTAAACTATTTGCATACAAATATTATATGCCACTTTTTTTCACTGTTTCACATCATAGCAAGACTGGAAAAATTCCACCGTATGTGAGTGAAACTGGTACATGATTTGAGCTCTCCTGGTATTTGCTTCTAAATACCAGACAGACCTATGGTTATATTGGTCAGAACTAGAAAACAGCAGTCAAATGTCCTTTATTGTGATATCAGGTTTTCTAATTGGTAATTAAGCTTCTTTTTTTAATGCCACTTTCACATCTTATCTAGTGCTAGCTTTTCTCCTTTTCTTTCTGTCTCCATCCTCTTCTGTCGGGCTATGAAACTACATCTTGTGTAAGAGTTGTTGGTTTTTTCCGCTTTTTTTTTTCTTCTGTTAGCTTTCTCAAGGCTGCTTCAGATGTTTAAAGAAGGTTTTTCAGTAACTCATGTCCAGTCGGCTTGTCCTGTTTGCTGCCAAATGTGGTGTGTTCTCTAATTTTCTAACTTCAGGGCTGTGAAGGCAGAATTTGGGGAAGCAACTCTGCCAGCTGCAAGATGAAGTTGTTGAACTGGACAGGTAATGTTGAAGAAAACAAAGCTGCTATTACATATGTAGTGCTAAGCAGTGTATTATTAGTTTCTCTCTGGGCCTTCCAAAGACTGTTAAAGTAACTGTTCTTCTGCCAGCTTCAGGTGGGATGTGCAATGGAGAGATGAAGCTGTGGAGGAAACTAGTTGTAGAGTAGGGAACAGTCAAATGTACTTACTAAGCAGCGTTTCCTTTAAGTGATATGAATGTGAAGGGAGTAACAGGTCTCATTTTCATACAGTGCTAAAACCTAATCATAGAAACAGCAAGACGGTCTAGCTGTGTGCTGTTGATGTAATTGTCGATCACAAATGCAGTTTAAGTAGGCAGCTAAATACTTAGTACTGCTAACAGTTGACCATTCATGAATGTATACTTAACATATCTGATCTTATATTCCGTTTACTGTCTTAAAAAAAAAAAAAAAAAAAAAAAAAAAAAAAAACCAGTCACTTTAGGCTTATAATTTTAGACATCTGAATTTATTGTCACTAGAGACATGGCTGCATTTGTAATTCTTGTATGTTCTCCTTGAATTTGATTTTGCTCACTGAAAGGCTGCAGAATCAGAACAAAACAGCTATTATTAAGCAGGAGATAAACAGAAGTACAACTCAAAAAGTGAACTGAAGAATACAAATAAATTAATACTTNTTGAAGCTTTCATTTAGTCTGCAGTGAAGTCTGTATTTGTAGAAAGCCACTGTGCTCCTGCTGGGGTTTTGAGCTATTGAAGAAAGCAATTGAACATGCTAATAATCTAATCTTACAATGTAAAGAGGTTTCTCTTCTATTTGTGAGCAGTGGAATTGAATACTGCTACATGTGGCCACTGATGGTACTAAGTTCTTGTTTTGAGTTTTTGCTAAATACTATAATTTGTTTATCTCATGAAAACTTCTGAAAGTAAAACTAGAAGGTACCAGATCTGTTCATTTATGTGACTTGGATTCTATTCAAGTAGTAGTTACGAAAGACATAAGCTGACAGAGCTCTGCACTATTAATTGTGGGATAGTTTTGAAGGTTTTTTTTTTTTTTTTTTTTTTTTGTGGGGGTGATATAATGCAAGTAGTTAAAAGGGAATAAAAGACAATCTAAATAATCATGAATTTTATGTACTTAAGTAAACTAACAAAGGTTGCTACTGGGAATGACTTGACAAAGTGTTAAATGAAGGAAATGTAATTCTATTAAGCAAAGGTTTAAGGAAAGTATTGTCTGGTGGCCTTGATGAAATCATAGCAGAACTGTGGAAACAACTTCTGTGAGACTTCACAAGACAGAATAATGCAGAATCAGTGTCACGTGCTTTAACGCTACTTACAGCAGTACTTCATTCAAACTCCTTGTGTAACGGCTTCTTGAATTTGTACTTTCACATCTTCATTTTAATTGTTGTTTAAAAATAATCCTTAGTCAAGTTTGCAGGCAACCCAGTGTAGAAAGAGCTAATCAACTGTTAGAGCTGTGCTGGTTACACTGCAAGATCCTGAACACTAAGAAAGCTGAGTGCAGATGGGCACTGGATAGACCAACTATTGACCTATCAAGCAGCAGTAACGTAGCCTGTGATTTTTGGTCTGTCCTTTCCTGAGATGGAGTGATATTGTATGGCTGATGTAGAAACATATTAGGCTGCATAATGATTGAACACATGGTCCCAGCATTATTTTGTAGACAAACAATTTATGCAGCCCTTGGTTCTGTAAATGAGTAGGTCTGCAGAAGGTGCAGGATGTGGAGATTATCCCCTGTATTTATTTCATCTGACAGTTGGGACAGATAAAGGTCTGTGTACAACAGTTCAGGGATGTGGTGCCTTGTTTGGAGGCTGCGATGTTGTGTCTGAGCATGCCCTAAAACAAGTTCACCTGGGTTCTGTTGTATAGGTTATTTTTTTGTTCAAAAATTTTCTTTCATCCAGCCTTTCCTTAGCTTTAATTTATAAGTCCAGGCCTGTGTACATACATATAGCAGCAGTGGACAACGTAGCACCATTCTAATGCAATTCCTTATCAGCCCTTCCCTGCTCACAGAGCTCATGAATGAGGGATGTTCTTCCTGACCAGTTGTGTGCTGGATATCATTCAGATGTGTTGCTATTTTTAAAGACAGCTTTTGTAGGGCAGGGTCCCTCCCTCCTTAAGTATATCTAGAAACCATTTGCTTCTCATGCAAACTGAAGCTTGTATGGAACGTAGCTGAGGAATTCAACCAGTGTGCTGTGAGTGGGCTTTCTTACGCTGCCTTATTTCGTCCTGAGAGTCCATGTTTGGAAAAGGGATTTTGAAGGGCTGTTCTCCCAGCAGTTGCTTACAGCATGTGTGTGTGCAGCCTATCAGCATGTCTTGTACCTTGGCTGTATAAACAGTAGGGCTGGCTCACAGACTAAAGCACCTAAATTTAGATGCCAGGGTGTGAGCTCATTGCCTGTGCTCCCATTATAGTCTGCGGAGACCTCATCAGTGGACCTGAAGAGCTGCTCAGCTGACTAAACGCAGGTATCTACTTCAGTGTGAACACAGTCGTTCTTTAGTTACCCTTGGTTATGGGAGGAACTTAGGCAGCTGGGTGATTCATAACTTCCTAAATCAAGGTTTTGTTAACTGTGAACTGCATGACAGCATGTGCTGTCAGTTCGTCACAACTAGCTTTTAACTTGATGTGTTAATTTCTACTGAAGTTAACGTTGTTTGCTTCCATAAATAGTGTTTTCCTGCTGAACTGATTAGAGCAACTGAAACTGGTGTGTGGTGCTGCAGCGAGGGGGGAAGTTTGGTAACAGGAAAAGCTGCTTGGAAGTGTGAAATGTCACTGTGAAGAACTGGCATAACTTCTTAAACAGCAGAGAGTTCTTCACTGCAGCGGCCTTGAGTTCAGCGCGGTTGGAGTAATTGCTGGTTATGTCAGATCAAGGAAGGATCAGCTGCATCACCGAGAGACTTAGGCAAGTGTCTTTTCTTACTCCCTTTTCTTCATGTTATATGGTTGCTTTTTAATGCTTTCTTTAGAGCCAGAAAGCATCTTCCTGGATATGCAGATGTCTTAGATTTTGCTACATTCTCAATATTGAGAGTGCTTGCTAACCACAGAATACATTCTGTACTTAATTAGTGAAGTGACTGGAGAGAAGACAAAAACCTGAGGGGCGATGCTAAAACAAATTGCTGTCTTTAGTTAAGCCTCACACACTGTGCAGAGCTCCCATAGAAATGCCTCCATCTCAACGCTTTACAATGTGAACGTTTTTACAGCCTTTGTAACTTTATTTATGGAGATGAAGAGACTTAGGTTAGGACAGGACTAGTTTGTACCACTGCAATAAATTAGTGGATCAATGAAATATGCAATAGATGTTCTGTAGGAATCCAGTTTGTAACTATCAGATGTACAATTTCAGATTCTGAGGTCAAGTGATTGGATTGTTTGAAGCATCCCTACAGGCGCAGAGTTCAGGAGAGTGCTAAAAGGTGTCTATAACTCCCTTACCTCTCAAACTTCATGCGTTTCTTCTTCAACGTTGTGTTCAGCAGGTGCTTGCTGTGCACAGTGACACATGGCTTTGTGCTTCTCCTGGCTGCCTCAGAGAAATCTCTATTTTCAAACAGCAGTTTGTATGTTTGTTTTGTGGCTTCTGTTTGAGAATTCCCGAGTGGTCTAAAAATCAAAGGAGCTAAATCTTTCTGTATTAGAAGATTGGCATTCACTTCTCTGAATTACAACTGAAAAGAGATGTGGCTTAGTTTCATGGACTGAACGTTATATTCATCTACTTCTGTAGAAATCAGATTTATTATATGAGAAGATCTGTTGGTCACCACGCTTCAGTATTCTGAAAATGTGATATTGGAGTGGAAAAGTCATATGCAATGTTCTCTTCAGATCTTGCTTATGTCGGAGTAAATTTTAAGCTTTCAGGAAACGTTTTTACATTTTCTTTGCAAATGAACACCTAAGTTCATTTGAAGTATAAGTTCACATATGCAATAGCTGAGGTCACAAAATGCGATTCGAAAGAAACTAGTGGCCTGAAAATAATTAGTCCAGTATGTAGCATTGAGTAAGTGAGAACTCTGTATTTACTTGGGTTTATCGTATTCGCCTTTTTGGGACTTTGGTCTTGAGCTTTCAGCTAGAGTATAACTACAGGGAGCAGCCAGAATGCAACTACTCTGAACTTTCTTCATAGTGTAGATGCTCACTCATAATATAGGCATTGCTTAGAGAAAAGAGTGGTTGTGAAAGACCATAGAATTACAGAATGGCTTGGGTTGGAAGGGATCTTTAAAGGCCATCTAGTCCCACCTCCTCCCTTGTGGGCAGGGGCACCTCCCACTAGACCAGCTTGCCCAGAGCCTCATCCAGCCTGGCCTTGAATGCCTCCAGAGATGGGGCATCTTCTCTGAGCAGTATATGCCAGTGCTTGCCACCCTCAAGGTGAAGAATTTCTTCTTATATCTGATCTAAATAAACCCTTTCATAGTTTAAAGCCATTACCTCTTGTCCTGTCCCTACACTTCCTATCAAAGAGTCCCTCCTCATCTTTTGGAACTAGAAGTACCCTCTAGGTACTAGAAGGCCACAGCGAGGTCTCCCTGGAATCTTCTCCTTTCCAGGGTGAACAACGCCAGCTCTCAGCCTCTCTTCATCGGAGAGACATTAAGGTTCATGGTGGCTGACTGACTGTGAGCTTCCAGGGGTCTTGGAGATGGCTGTGTGTTTGTGAGCAGGAAAATGCTAAGAAAGTGGTGCTGTGTTGTGTATGTCACTAGTGAAGCTCATAGCTGGAATATCATCTCAGCTTCTTGTTGTAGCTCTTCAGAATGGGAGCCAGCATGCTGTGATATTCAGGAAAGATTGTGCGTCTGTATTTATTATTGAAAAAGAAACAAAACTTTAGATAAAAATTGTAATGAAGTTGTTAGTGCTGAGAATAAATACATGTGGTTTGAGTTTCACCAAAACAAGGGTGAGAAGTGATGTGGGAGTTTGATAGTTCAAAGGAAGGAAGGTCTGAAAGCCAAAGTTTGGTGGTTCTGGCAGGCAGAGGTGCGCATACATACGTAGCTTCTCAGCAGTTACTTTTAACGTGGCTTCTGCTTCTGTCTGCTACTTAAAATCAGTCGATTTACTGAAAAGAGTCGGTGGTGTCCAAGAGTGATTTTCTTCCATCGTCTCAAAATACCTTTCTAAATAGTAGCTTCCAGATTAACCAGTAAATGTGGATTTACCGAGCTGACGGATGAGGCTTCTGTGATCTGTGCTACTACAGATCAGGCTGGAGCATCGTGATGGTGCCTGGTTTCTCTTCAAGCATAGAGGGGAAACACAGTTCTTTTTGTATGTGAATAAATCGGTCTAGATACAAATTCTTCAGTATCTGTGTTCAGAGAAGCTTGTGGGGATACTGGATGCTTTAGAGAAGTTGTGGAAAAACAGATGCAGTTAGTGAAAATAATGCACATGCTACACTTCTCAAAGCTTGGAGAATACATGCAGCCTTTCCTAAAATATTATTTTAAGTAACTTAAATGTATATCTTCTGCATTGCGTCTTGCCTTAAAATAAGCACACTTGTACTTGTCCTGGGGCAGGAATGCCTTACTGTGAAGGAGTTGGTGAGTGGTGTTGGTGTCTACAGTGCCCTTCCACAGGCAGTATGGGCAGAACTTGGGAGCTGCCAGTGCCTTTGTTTTCAGAAAACTGTCTTTCGTGAAGAAAAATCGCCACAATTCCAGTTGTCTTCTGTTCTTTCCTTCCCCCTCTCCTGCCTCACACCTCAATTTTTCCCACCAGGCAAAGTGGGAAATGAATGAATAGCTGATTCTGTTTCTACTATTGAATTGTGCATGGTGCCTGAAGTGTTGTAGGTTTGGATTCTTTAGGTTACATCAGAACAGCAAATAAAGCCACTGCTCAGGCAGAAGTGTAGAGTATTTGCCTTACTTATCTGTTCAAATCTTGGATCTCTGAGTCTTGAGTAATACACCTGGCCGTACTTTCTCTGGGGATTAGGTGCTGCCAGATTCACTTCTCTGGTCACGTGTGCAGCAGACTGCCCACAGTAAGCCGATGCTCTTGGGCTACACCTGGTATCTCAGATTTCTTTCAAGCAGATTGTTGTATTGGAAAGAAAAATAAATAGTCTCATTGTACAGTACTTAGGGGAATTGCATTCGTCACTGTTAGCTGCTTTAAAACTCAGCAAGGAACGAGGATGTTAATGTCCCTCTACTGAAAGATTCTTTAATACTTTTAATTTATTTTCCCCAAGATGTTTGACTGTTCGTTTTAAACCAGTTTTAAACACAACATGCTGTTGACTGGAAGGGAAGGGGAAAGCACACGTTGCTAATACTGCCATCTAATACTGTCATCTTTTCTGCTGTTTATTCAGTGTATAAATGATGCGGGTGATTGATTCCCTCTCCTGTGCCAGTGCACCTTTAAACAACTGCCATTACTGAGGTATGCTGCAGTTTCACTTTTCATGGCACGCTATGCAGATCTAGTACTCTTTTTTTCCAAAACAAAAAGCTCTGCGTTGACAACAGACCCGCGCCTTCCACAGCGGGGAATTGCAGTTGCTGTGCTTCAGATGTATCAGTGGGGAGAATGGGAGTATACTTGCAGTCTCTATCAATGGGGAGAATGGGAGTATACTTTGCAGCATTGAGAAGTTGATCCAGTGCTAGAACAACTCGATTCAAATTAATCTGAATTTGGACTAGGTTGCATATACTTCATCCCAAACTTTTTCATGAGTTTATTAAGTAGTTCCCTTTTAACTCCCTCCACCCCACTCCCCCCCTCCCCCTTTCCTGCATCACTGCAATGCACTTTTGCTGTTTTTCTCTTTAGGTTATGTTTAGGTTTAGCAGTGATATAAACATGACTTTTGGTGACATGGGGAAAAGCTTCTGCTAACTGTGTGAATGTGGGAGATCTGTGTCAAGTGCTAAAGGTGATGAATGTACCGATACAGACAGATATCAAGTTCAGCTTTGTTTTTTGTTTTAAAACATTGCTTAGGAGTTAAACTTGTAATTTTGGTTAAGGTCAGTAGTGATGCAGAACAGTCCTGTAATAAACATCTAGAATTAGAATGTGAAGGGCTGAGGACAAGGACCTTCATGCTAGATAGCTGTTCGTATAAGGAGAGTTCCTTTGAACTAGGTAAGTCCTTCTCATTACTTTCGATAGGTTAGGGAAGCATGTTTAATCAAGTGAAGCAGCTTCAAATGGGGCAACCAGATTTTAGATAGGTTTGAAATGCTTCTGAGTAACTTCTGAAGAACACCCATAAACATTTTTTTTTTTTTTTTGAATGGTTAGTGTTGGTTTTTGATATCCTGAGCTGTAACGTTTTCTTAGAGTAGAATGCAGGCAACTACCAGGTGTTGTTTGAAAAGCTAATGGACTTCAAGGGGGAGGAAAAAGATAAGAAATTATTATCTGAATAAAACTTTCCATCCTTAAAACTATCAGTACTATCCTAGATTCAGCACTTGTAACTAGAATAAGGAACATGGGACAAATACCGCTTTTGCCCCAAACTTAAAATATGGTGGAGTTTGGAAAAAAAAATCCTATAATGAGCATTTCTATTACTTTAAGCTCTGAAAACTACTTCCCAATTTAAGATGTGGTTGGGACAGATGAAGCAAACCACCAAGCAAACTGATGCAGAGATGTCTGACATTCTGTTTTGCAGCTCGTTTTCAGGCAAAATGTGTGGTATTTAGCTGATGGTAAGAAGCTGTTCAGACTCCAATTTAGGGTTTCAAGATCGAGGTGCTTACATTTTGAAATAAATGTCACTGATATTAGTTTTGCTATTTCTGATTCCAGGTTGCCACATGCTATTGTTATATTAACAAATAGCACAGCCAACAAAGTATATTAAGTATGGCAGGAGGTGCTATTAACTGCTTCCGTTGTTATCCATGGAGATGAGTCATAAAAGAAGAGCTCAGCTTGGATTTTGAAATGGAGAACACAACTTTGCTGATCTACTTTCAGCAATCCAAACCTGAAAGCTGTTAGCCTTTTGAGTTAGCAGCTTTTGGGGAACTGCAGTGCAGCTTGCTAGCGAAGTCTGTTTAAAATGACCAAACCTGGTAACAAAGTAATGCTCATACGCTGTTGCACCGTACACATGTTTTCTGCAGCCTCCTTCCTGTCCTCCCAAGTCTCCCTGTGAGGTGAGATGGGTAAAGTGAGTAATTGTCTTCCACAGTGCTCTGCCTTTGAATAGCCTCACCAGAGAGGACTCCTGTAGTGCTAGTTACAGTACTGGTAAGTTGAGATGGTTCTGTTTTGACACTTCTGTAGAATTTGTATGGATACCTTTTCTACATAAACAGAAGGTATCGAAGGGCTGTATTTACAAGAGGATCCTCATTTGGATGTGGGTGCCCTCAGATGTTGTCTGCTCTTCCCACAACTTATTCAGTTTTTAGAAATGTTTGTGGAAGGAGGAGAGTGGACTGCATGAAGCAAAGTTTGGTGCACTTTAACTGCTGAACTTTCAGCTTCTTGAGGTGGAGAGGTGGCACTTAGCTTTATCTCGAGTGGACACTTCTGTGGTTCTTCTGTTGCGCTCTAACTGCTTTTAATGGAGTGCTTAGTGATTTGGGCCAAACTTTCTGTATGGGAATGTCTTCAGAAGCCAAGTCCTGTAACTTGCTTGTGCTTTAAAGCAGACCTTCCCATTAGAAATAGTTAGCTATTCCAAGAGTAGTTGTGTCTCAAGCTAAGAGTCATTTTTCTGGAGATAACTGCTTGGTCTTGTCAAGTGGGGAATCTCAGGGGTGATGATTCTCACTGTCTGAGTCAAGTTGTGCAGCCATTTGGATTAAGAAATAAAAAGGAATTGGTGGAAAGGCTGTAAATACTGAGTTCTGGCAGCATGGTGAGCAGCAGCACGGTCGGAGCCTTCCTCTCTCTCCCATTTGAGTTTTGCTGCATATTGCTGTCTCATTTCCTGTCTGTTGCCATAAGCTTTATGGTTTCAAATAGGTGTTCTGAGGACATTCACATAGTGCAGCGAGCTCTGTCTTTCAGGCATCAGGCCACCGCTGTATTTAGACAAAAAGCTTTGAAACACTGTCACCTGCTCTCAAGTTGCTTTCTAGAACCAGTATTTCATATTCACACGCAGATCTAAACAGATTTATACAGCCTATTCTTGCACTGTGTGGTACTTAATACGATGAACTTGGAATTCAGTCAGGATTTCTGTAGCTCATCTAGGAATTGCCAAATTCAGAGACAATAAGTAAACAAGTTGAGTATCCTCATTCCTGTAGTGTTGCAATACCTGTAAATTTCACATTCTGAATCGTATTGGCCTTTTTCCCAGTAAAGAAGTGTCTATGGACTTTCCTTAACTATAGTTGCATATACTAAGAAGGAATTTAGTGTTCTCCCAAGGCCTCTGGCCTAGAGGTAGAGAAAGTCCTTATGCTGACACCAAAGCGGTCACCGTAAAGCACCTGTCAGCTGCCCCGGGTAGAACAAAATGGCTGTTTTGGTAAAGTTTTTAGTGTTCTCTCTTGTGATTTTTTTTCATCTCTGTTCTGATACATCACATGTACAACAAGTCTTTATATTGTGCATGTTGGATATTCTTGAGTAAGAAAAGACTTCTGCTGTTCTATGAAACTAACTCAAAGTGTGCTGTCTAGAAAGGAAGAAGCTTGGCACAGTGTATGCGAAGTAAATGTTTATGGTGGAGTATAGAGAGCTTGTTTGTGGAACCGTGGAGGGTGGAAGTGAAGTCGGTGCTCCCACCATCTGTCAATGCTGCAGTGCTTCAGGATGAGGCGAGGCACCAGGGAGAAAGTTGGACACCCAAGCTGGGATACTGAAGTCTTGTTGAGGTTCCAGTAGTTCCAGCTGTGCTGGTAGGAGTATGGCAATGTGACTTTTGACTGGTACTTCTATGGCAGTAAGAGTTCTCTAAGTGACCTATGAGCTTATATTGACAAAACTATAACTTTAGTGTAAGAAATTCGGAGATGCTCAGTTACGCCGGTAAACATTATTAGAACCGCCCTTTCCTTAAGCGCTTGGCTGCCTATATGACACTGCCAGTGCCTTTGGGTTGTAAATCTTACGCTGCCCAAAGTGGGATGGGATTGCTGAGGGCTCTTTGTCCAGCAGTCTGAAGGACTGCACAGTATAACCTCACTTCTTGTGCTGATGCAGTGGTGCACACACTGTGTGTCTGCTCAGACTGTGAGAAGCGAGGGCTGTATGCTGAGAAAACACTATTTTGCAGAACCACGCTTTTCTCCTCGAGACTGTTGAACTGTTAACTTCTCATCAGTTCAGCTTCTGCTTTGTCATGCCCTTTATTCTAATAGCTATTTTTCACTATCTGTGCAGCAGCCTATTTCGCCAGGTTAAAACAATCGTCTTCACTCTGTTGTGGTTGTGCCACTGTAGCTAACTCTAGTTGGCTGTTAGCAGTGTTGGGTTACTTGTGAGAGGAAGGGTGTGGAGGAAATGTGATATGGCTTGACAAATGGACTGTAACCCTTTTAGACTGAACCTGCCAGGACGTACATGCATAGTCAAGGCCATATGCTGCTTAAAGATTATTTTATGTATGAAAAGAGAAGGGCATCTGGCGTACATAGCTAGCATAAGGTGGCTTGGGAAGTTGAAATGTTCCAGGCCTGAGGCTTCGGCCTTTTGGAGTCTTGCCTGGTTTTGGGAGAGCAGGCGTTACTTGAGGCCGTTCTTTAAATGAAGGGAGAAAATGAGTACTACATTTGTGAAATTAGCTTAAGAAGAATAATCAGAAAACTGTACTCTGAGTACAGGTGGTTGGTATGGTGTTTTTTCTGAGGGATTAGTAGCTGATAAAAGCAGAATGAAAACATTCTCAGACAAATGGAGGAACTCATAACGTGTTTGAGCACATACTTTAAAGCCTGAGTGTGGAAAAACAACCCTGAATACTTCAATACTGACATAAAGTTTCAGCTGATAGCAAAACAAATTCAGGCCAAGCAGATTCATGTTCAAGTTCCATTTGAAGAAATGACCCCAGGTATTACGGCAACAGGAAAACCTAAAAGTGATTGGGGTGTGTGTGTGTAAGTGTCATTAAATGCTGTCTTGAGATATTGAAGGTTTTAATAAAGTCTGGTTTTTCTCTGACAGTGATTGCCATCATGCTGATCAAAGTGCAGTGAAGTGGCTGATCTCAGCATGGTGTGACCACAGAAGCACTGGAAGAAGGAGCCATGTTCTCCAATCTACTTTTTATGTGCATTTTTACAGTTGTTTCCATTAAACTTCTGTGGGCTGAAAACTCCTTGTTAACTCAGTTGAAGTTCATCCTCTGCCATCCAAAATAGACTTTTTTTTTTTTTTTCAACTACTCATCTTTAGAATCTTCAGTGTTTGGAGTAGGTTCAGCTAGGAATAACCTCAGGTTGCGTTCCAGAGCTCCTGTGGCTTTGGAAAGGTGAGCCTAGTGCTCAGAGAAGTGGGCATGAAAGGAGGCATGTCAGATGTTGTCCTGTGAGGTAAGGGATGAGGTGCGTTGGTTTTATTTTAGTTCAATGTGAAGTGTGGGAGAAGGTTGTGGAGGGGGATTATAAGTGCTGTATTATGTAAAGTTGTAGGATTCTGGGACTTTGCTTTGTGTAAATGAATTATTATATAACAGAATAAAATATTATGTGAGATTTCAGCAAGCATGGACAAATTCAATACTTAAGGCAACTAATAGTTACTACAGTCAGCTTTATTATCACAACTGGATTTGTATGATTCATATCTAAGAATTGGATCACACATTCATAGGAATCACTTCTGGTATATCTTCTGTACCTTACTTTCTGTACCTTTATCTTCTTGCACCTTTCCATTTTCAATCTGCTTCGTTCCCTTTTTTGTTTTGTTTTGGGAAGGGGGAGGAGGGGTGGAGCAGTGGTGGAAGGGAAGCAATACATGTCTCTTATGTATCTAATATAGGTAGATTTTTCAGTAATGTCTTGTAGAAGTTAATTCTTAATGATGGCTTCCTCCTCCTCCTGAAAACACACCTTTTGGTTGCACAGTCTGTTGGAAATTTCACTTAAGTTTTGTGAAAGCGATTTGTAATGCTCCATTTAACTGGGAAGAGGGGGCAGCCAAAGGGGGAAACCAGTCTGGCTGCAAGTTCCATGTTGGATCTGTTTTGATAACAAAGGTCAACGTGTACGTTTTCACTTCGAGACAAGTTTGGAGCTTGTCTTTGCTAGACCTCTGGAAGAAGCAGTTTGTTAAGCTTCGTTGCCTATTGAATGAGATTCTAGTGAGTGGTTAAATGCTTTGTATGTGAACTATGACTCTGTTATGACCTGTTTAAAACTAATTAACATGACATGCTTACTGGAAACAACTTGTGAGCTTTGACTTTGAACAAAAAAAAAACTTCAGCAAAGACTGCACTGCTTCAGTTAGACTTTACTTCGGAAAGTGAGAGAGCAAATGAAAACAATGAAAAACCTCTGCATCAGAAGTGTAACACCTATGCTCTCTACTTTCCTTTGTTATTTCAGTCATCCTTTTTCCTCAGTTGCAGTCGCGGTGGAAGGCCTTATGTTCTGCTATGGGAGGAATGGCAATAGCACATGCAGTGCTGCTTCCTAATTCATATCCAAATACAATTCTCATGTATAACCTACAGTCAAAAGGCTGATACTGGAAACTACTCAGTATTACATGGATGTTTTGTACTGCTGCATTTATACCATTTGGAATGTTCTGCTAAGAAGTGAATGTAAGTTTGGACTAAGTAAAGGTGTTTTCTTGGTGGTGAGATGGAACATGCTTGTAGGAGTTTCCTTCTGTTTGTCTATTTAGGCTTTTTTTTTTTTTCACGTGTTGCCCTCTTCCTTTGCCAAAGGAGAAGTTGGCAGTAAGATTTCTGCAGTGGGCATCTCCCTCCAGCTACCCACGTTTGTAGTTGTAGCAGCATTTACCAAAGCCCGTGAGGTTACTGCTTTCTTAAAGAATAGCTTGTATGTGTTGTTTTCTTAGTGTTGTAGTAGAGCTAAGCTGTATCTTAGTGTAAGAGAGCTGCTTTTACCAGCCCAGCACTGAGCTGCAGCTGTGACTGTTACTGACCGCTATGCTGTGGTGTGACACTCCTCCTGGACAACAAAAATACAGTTACCAGAGGTTCTTGCAGGCTTCTTGTTGAGTTTTCAATCTTCCGGTCTCTTCTGGAGGATAGTATTACATTCTTTTTGCTGCACCTTTGTGTATAGGTAGGGGTTTTGTGACTCTTGTATGTCTTTTGGGAACTTCTCTGTGTTAAGAGACCAACAGCAGAGACAGCTGGCTGATTGCTCATGTGTTCCTCAGCAGGCAGATGGAGCAAAAAGCATGACAGTCTTTTTGGCACTGTTTCAGCTGCACTTGCCCTCTGCACAAAGGACTTTTGTGTTTTCCATTGCACTGAGGATCCTTGTATAGCAAAATAAATCATGCCAGGAAAATTAAGTATATGGGGTACTTGTACCCTTTGTGACTTCCCGCTGTCGGTCCTTCTATGTTTGTGATTGACTTCATGCTGAATCTTTTGCTCTCTCCCAGGGAATATTGCCATGGCTCATCTTGCATCTTACAGCAAAACAGGCAAGCTTTGGGGAGCACAGAGCTCCAGAATCCAGAAGAGCATACTGCTTCCTTGTGTGCGCTGGGGAGTGCAGTCCCTCTAGCTATGAACAAAGCCATCCAAAGCATCCTAGGATTTGGGGAGACAGGATGGTGGAGGAAATTTATTTATGAGACTGAATATCAAAACAGGGAGATGATCCTTGTTAGATACCAACTTGTTAGGTAGGTTAGCAGAACAAAATAGCGTGTAAATATCTGAAGGAGTGTTGTGGGTTTTTTCCTTGTTTTTTCTCCTCTCCTGGTCCCACTGTTCTTTAAACTCTGAACATTTACCTTGTTTGCCTAACAATTTTAACCTGAGGTAGCTTCACACCTCGAGGAAATTGAAACTTATTCCTTTAATTTATGGTAGTTTGTGTGTGTGTGTTTATATTTTTAATCACTTATATCTAGGAACTATGCCACAGATTTACAAGAAGTAGAGCGTTTATGGGTGGGGGGGTTGGGGAATGGGAAACAACAGAGGGGTAGGTAGGAAAGTCCCAGAATACTTCTGACATTATGCATAAATTAGGTACATGAGGCTGTTTGTTGGATGTTGTAAGCATTTTGGTGGCCACTGCTGCACCCACTTTCTGTTGGAAGCTTTAGAGGGGCCCCTGGCTGCCCACCTTGCTGAAAGTGTGCTGCTTCAGTGCAGGGATGCGTGGGAAAGGGGTGGGCTGTATCCAGGCCCACTTCTGCGCTTGCTGAGTTACACTATTTCCTGAAGAAACAGACTTGTTTGAAGTTTCACAGGAGGCCATGTATGAGGAATCTGGAAACAATTCAACTTTTGTCTTTTTGTATGGTCACTACATCTTTGTCTCCTAGATTTCATCTAAATGAACTCACTGGAGGAAGAAATTTAACTTAGGAACTTCTGTCTGGCAGGCACAGACCAGCACCTTCAGAGGACTCCTGTTGATTTGTTTGTTTCTTTGTTTCTATCCAATTTTGTATTTTTCAGCAGAGGAAAACTGAACTGACCAAGTACAGCCCGAGGACTTTATATGTTATGTCTTTGTACGGACCTGCACGTGGTAGGGCTGTGTGAATCTGTCTAGGAAGGGCTGGTTTTGCTTTCATCTGCCTGTGCACTCCTCTGGGCTACTTGTAGTCATTTAGGGTGGCTGGGTTGTGGCTGCTTGTCATAAGCTCCTGAGGAAATGTTCCTATTGCTTGTTAGTGTCGGCTTTGGACAGAAGCCATCTACACCTGAGTTGAGGTTTACAGTGGTTTACAACACTATTTCAAATGCACTAAGCAGAGCAGCCCTTGCCTCTTGAGCAAGATACATGGATATGAAGTGATATGTGATGGTAGTGGCCATGTCTTAGGAAACTAAGTTACCTTTGTTCTCAGGCTGACAGAAATAAGTTAACTGTTTTGATGTTAGAAAGGGTGATTCATACATTAGCTGTCATTGGAAAGTGAAAAATGCTGTAGTTCAAGGAAAAAGTATGCCGTGGCCACAGTTTTGTAAAGGCAACAAATATAATGCATAACCAGATCACACGGAGAACCTGAAGTAGGCTTTCTTCCTGTTTTATAATCCTGACTCAGGAGCTCAAGGATGAGCGTTCTTTTAACACAGTCATAACCAACCAGTCTCTGAATAACCTTGATCTACGTGGTCAGAGAAATGAATGCCTATCTTGTATTACTCCCTCCAAGGAATTTCAGAAGGTGCGGAAGTTAAACTTGGTTAGCTGTGAGGAAGTTAGGCTTTTTGTAGCTAGCCACTTCAGTATTCCAACACTGAATCTCACTACTGTTTCTTATAGTTATTTTTCCCTCTTTTTTCTTTTTTTCTTTTTTCTTTTTTTCCCCTCTCTGTTAGTGTGTGAGTGTGGGTAAAGGACTTGCTGACAAAGTGAAACCAGTGACTGCTGTTAACCTTGCTGGCACTGTCTAATTTGAAGGAGTTAGGGTTTGGTGTGTGTCATTTTCATAATAAACAGTCATGGTTTCCTCCCAAATTACATACTTGCTCTTCTTTGCAGCCCTGACAGAACAGTAGGAAGAAAAAAAATGATCCGACCTATGAAGCAAAAACAAATCTCATCCTCTGCTTCATATTTCTTAATGCTTTTGACTCCTGTGATGTCACCAGGTTCAGAGTAGTTCGGTTAAGTTTTCTGTGCTAACTGATAATCAATGATTGGAGTCTTTCTCTTCAGAATAATTTTTCAGCAAAATGGTAGACACTGGCTTTTAGGGTTGCTTGATAGTGACCAAGGAGAGTGTTTTTATTTTGCCTTCACCTTATGTAGAGTAATTCCCAATTAATGTGCCTTCAGATACAACTCTAATGTAGTTATTTATATGGCTCACAGCTCTGAGTACTGCCAGCAACACCCAAAGCCCGTACAGTAGGCAGCTGTTGGGCATTAGGTTGCTGCAACTCTGTGCCTTCATGACAGTATGCTTTCTGTGTTCACCAAGAACGTACCTGTCTAATTTTTAGGATATTACTGCTTTTGACTGCCATATCTGTGATCTGTAAAGGTGCCAGCTAGGTTAATGTGGACTCGCTTCTTGTTTTGTTGGTACACAGAGATGGACGCTGGCTTCTTGCATCGCAGTAGATAGCTGAGGAAGTTCCATGCGGTCTGCTTAAGGTCAAATTTAAAGACTTCCCCAGAATTGTACGGAGTTCTTCTGAGGCTTGATCCAAAGGCTTAATTTAGTGCTAGCGTGTCCTTCCGCTAACGTGCATTTCGTATCAGCATCGATAGCTCGCTGCTCTTGGCTGTGGCACTTGCTCTGTGGGTTATGACAGTAACTAGTACTATGCCGTTTTAAGAAACGCAATGGAGCAAGTGGCTTTCTATGAAGTCCCTGAAACTTCTGAGCAGTGCTCATCTCCTGATAACTTTTATAGTTTCTGGTGTCAAACACCTTTTAGGTAAATACAGGATTGGGAATTTAAAAATAGCTTTTGGTGCACTGTGTTTTCCAGGCTACCGCGATTCCTTCTCAGGGTATGGATATCCCAGCCAATGATTCAGAGTACGGTTGGATGTGTTATAACTTGAATCAGCTTAAGGAAGCGTGTGTAAAAGGCGGTAGACTTTTCTGTGGTTGTAGAGAAAATGCTAGCTGCATACAGTAAATGTATGGTTAGCTTCAATGGGAGCTGTCATAAATTGATGGGGAAATTAAAGCTTGCAGTTGCTGGTTTAAGGATGGTGATGGACTGGGTCCATTGCAAGCATTCCCTCCAGCAGAGCCATTTTAAAATTTGATTATAGTTATTTTTAGCTCTTTGCCAAGACTGCTCTTAATTCATTTTGTTGACCTAAATAAAACAAAGGCTAAAGCATTGAGGGAAGTTTTTACCAAATGAAATGCAAGAAACACAAAGTAGGAAGTTGAACAATAGTTTTTACTAGTATCAGATGCAGCTGTGACACGGGGGATGCATGCTGCTACAAGCATGTGAGCTACCAGGGCACACATCAGCTACCTGCAGTTTCAGAAAAGAAGCTGGAAAACTTACGTTCATGTTTGAATAAACACTGACCTGGAGTGCATTTCTGAATATTTTGTTGAAGTCTTGGAGAAGTACTGTGGAACTCTGGAGTAATGTTCTTGATGGAGAAGAACAGGGTGTTGCAGACCTAACTAGAAGTGGTTCCGTTAGTAGAGACATGGTTCTAATTGAAATTCAGTTTTTAGTAGCAAAAGAATATTTTATGATAGTACAAGTTGTAGAAATTACTGAATGAAGTAAATTTGACTTGGAATGGCAGTTTTTATCAGTATAATTAAGGTTTTTATAGTACTAATATCTAAATCACACCTGTCAGTCGTTTAAACTAGACCTTCTTAGCAAGACCACATCCGGAAATGCTCTGTGAAGCAGTGTGATAATGGGCATCTGCAGAAACATGTGAACATTCATGTACCCATTTGCATTATAACCTCCTCTCACACTGTGCAGGACAACAAATAATGACGGCATATTCAAAATACTGAAATAATACTGAACAAATTTAGGTACTTGCATTATCAAGTCTAGCAGCTATAGAGCTGTAAGTACGTGTGAAGGTCATTAAAAGCTGAGCAGCGTAGTTGTTCTGAAAGTTGAAGGAATAATCGGCTTATATGAGTTCTTCAAGCCTCATAGTTGTGTTTGTCAAGCTTTCAAGTACCATACTAAGGCACTTCAGTGTGTGAAAGAAAAACTCCTCCACAGTGGATTGTGCAGTCTGATGGCAGAACCGTGCTCAGTGCTATGCTGCTCGCACCGGTACCAGTGGAGATCCCCTGCACCGCTGCGTCTTCCAGCTCCTGTATGTCCTTCAGACTCCTGCTCGTGGGACGCGTGAATGGCAGCAGTCTTCAAGGAAGCTTCATAGTTAACTCATGGCTTTGAATGATTTTCTGTTGGTTGAAGTTGCTGCAGTGCTTGGGAGTCTGCTTTTGAAATTCCAGGTGAAAGGCAGCCCAAGGAGCAGCAGGCTGTTAAGAGAAGGGGCACGAAGCATGCAGTCGGTTGCCTGTGTAGGATGGAGCGGAGCTATGTGGCTGGCCACGTGCGCCCCTTGTTCTGGGAGGGTGTGGGGGCTTCAGCACCAGTTACACCAGTCTGTCCTAACATACAAGAGGATCCCTGTAGATCTACTGGGAAGACTGGCCTGCTATTAAAACAGCATTCTGTATTTCTTACAGCATTCCTCAATGAAAACTCAAAGCAGGAGGGGCCTGACTTGAAGGCATATTGATGAGGCTGCCATTCTATTGCAGGGGTTCTGTTAAAAGAAAGACCTCCCAGCAGTACTAATGCAGTTCTTGCTGTCCTCACTTCCTTTCAGTGGTCCAAGCCAACGAAGATCAGCTCCCGTAGCTGAAAATACTGTAATACCATTAGACCCTTTTTGGCCAAGGTGTGTGTATTTTCCTCCAAACTGGAAGTGAGAGATATTTCCAACTCAGTGCGTGGAAGTGTAACCACAGCAGCAGCCCAACAGCATCATATGTGGAATTGACCTCAGTCTGTAATGGGCTGTGCAGGCACTCAGCAGAGGGGCCTGGTAACTGATAGGGCCATGTGTGTGTGCCAGCAGGTGTGCCCTGCTGGTGTTTCGTTAGCAGAGAGGAGCACATGTTTCACAGTCTGAAACAATGAACTGGTATAGGACTCTGTAGCTCCATTTTAAATAGTGGTGATCCATCTCTCCTAACTTAGATGAGATTGGTATGAGAGGGTAGAATGAAGAATGATAAATAAAATTAGATACTGGACTTCAGACTGGTGTTTGACCTTTTTTTAACTGCAACCCAATTATAACGTCAGCGTTTTGTTTTGGAAATGGTGAGCGTGTCCATAAAACTGATTCTGGATGCTATGTAAAAATCCCTTCACATGAGTTAATATTTGTCCAAACACTTTCTATGATATTTCTCTTGGTATGAGTTTCCATGAGAATTTAACCTGGTACGCCCATTAGTGTATTTAGTTATTATCTTGATTGCTATTTCTATGTTGCAGGGTTCACAGGGATGCTAGGAATTAACGTAACAGGAGATGATCCTTCCAAAATTAATCTTCTCAGAATAGAATTTTGATCTTGAAGTGGTAACATTCATTGCTATCTAACTTGGGTGAATAAAGCTAAATATACACTGTGCTTGGGGAGGCTGCTCATGTTTGAGAGGAGTATTTCTCATAGGGCTATTCATGTAATGTTTGCTGCCTTTCAGTGTTCATCTGGGCATCTTTTGACTTGAAGTAACCCACACTTGTATCTGTAACCATTTAGCTTTTTTCTGTGTTGCCTTGAAAAGTGCCACACTTTAGTGTCATTTTGCAGTTATGAGCACAGTTAGGAGAACTGTCTCTTTCCTGCCTACTTCAGGAATTCTCTTAAAAAGGCAGCTGTCCTTGCAGAGGGAAGTGCACAACTATATATAACTATATATATTCATTGCAGGTAGCGGCTGCAAATCAGGTCCCTGAAAATGTATCACCAGCTGCAGAAGGTGTTTGTATTTTAGAGCAGAAGACAGCAGCACAGAGCAGCACATGCTTCAGTACCTCGGTATCCTTCCTGAGCCCTCATGCCTGCTGTACGCAAGCAACAGGCAGATGTTCTTGCACTTCTCTTACCTGAATGGTGAACAAGCTAAAATTACTTGAAACCATATTTTAAAAAAAAAAAAAGTATGACTTTTATGACTGTAACAGAGTATATCTCAACTTTTATGTGGATTGCTTTATTTTCAGTGAGGCTTACTGTTCAGGTGATAACCTGAAGAAAATATTTCAATTGCACAAGCATTTCATATAATAGTTTGCCCCATGTCTTCTGAAACTACTCCTGTGGTAAGACTTCTGGATTTGGGTTTTGGTGAGTGGTTTTTTTTCTCACCAATTTAAGCCACTCTCCCTCTTTAGTCTTCAGCTATCTCTGTTGTAATCCTTCCTCAACTGTATGCTCGTGCTTCTTTCAAATTTCTGTTCACCTGCAACATTTCCAGTTCGTGTAGCTCTGATGAGCAGCTGCCCTAAACAGTTCTTAACAAGAGCACTTAAGAGGTAAGCTTAAAGAAGCAGAAGTGCTTACAATTAAATAGTTTAGCTTAGAATGAAGAAGGAGACTAAAAGAAAGCAAAGACAGGTGGCATGTGTTCTAATTTTTCTAGCTTCCCATTCTTCTTGTTAAGGGGCACAGTTTATCTGGTTGTAAGAGTTAATGCAGAGTTAAATGCTGAATGCTTTTTTTTCCCCTCTGCTTATTACCAGTACAAACCCATAGTGTGTGAAGCTGCTGGGCCAAGTGAAAGCACCGTCCTTCATTTCCATGAACATCTTCCTTTATGGCACGCAGTTGCATACAACAGCTATTGCTCTGAGCTCGTGGTACAGGTGTGCATGAGTGATTTTTAGTCTGTATTGTCCATGTTTGCTGTCAGTTTGGTAGTATGAGGAGATATAAATCCTTTCGGACTGAGCTGTACGTGTGAGTGTAAGCTCGCAGCCCTTGCCCTACCTTCCAGTTCCTTTTTTGCTTCTCCCTGTCAGTGGGTAGAGCGGCAGCAGGGAGGAGGAAAGGAAGCTGGACCTGCCTCTGCTTAACCAGTTACAGAATGTCCTCGCTAACTACTTAAAGAGGCTGTGCTCTTGTTAGACTAGTGCAGGCGTTGGTGCCGATGGAAACTGCTGCATCACGCTTCCCACCCCGCATTGCCTGCGGCAGCAGTCCAGGGCTTTTGCTGTGTAATGGCTGCTGCTGCTGCTGCAGGACTTCCCCAGGACCAGGTTGCTGCAGAACTGGTGGCTGCTGGCTGGGAATGGACCAAGAAAAGGCAGTTTGAATACGTGCTATTCTGGATTATCTTAAATTCACACTGCCGCCAATATGTAATGAATCTCAAAAAGCTTGTTTATTTTTAGTTAAACTTGGTAACATTTGTATCAGATCCCTCATCCTATGGAACAGGTGGGGAGGCTTCTATTGCACTCGTTCGGTATATAGAATTATTTAAAATGCAGAAAGTAAGCTGTGTTCTAAAGTCACTGTTAATAGGGAAATCATTTTATATTGTGCTTCTGTGGCTTATAGTTGAGAATATGTGGTGGTAATAAACAAGAATATTTGGCTGAAGTTTTGTACACTAAGTAAAGCGTCTCTATAATGCTATTGTCATACTGAGGTTAGAAAGCATGCAGAAATAAAGCTGTTCCAAGTGCAGCGCAGTGATGGCATTAATTCCTATTACTCTACTCAGCAGAACAACAATAAACCCTGCCAATCCCTCTGCTTGGGAGGGACAGGAGGGTGGGGAGGAATGTCAGCCTGTGAGCGTATCTTTCCAGTCCTGTTTGTGATATTTATTGAGCCTGCTAAGAAATGCAAAGTGAGTCCTTATGAAAGAGAAATAGGTTGCTTTTGTTGCTTTGTGCTGCTATGTAATAATGTTAAGTTACACAGAAGCAGGTCAACAAGCTAACTTTCGTGTTTTATGGTCCTAAAGACTCTTTGTATTGAATATCAAACGCTTAAACAAAACAGCTGCATCTAAAGCCCTAATCCCACCTCAGCATTGCTTTCATGGCCTCTCCTTTTTGCCCAAATAGCAGCCGTAGTTGGTAACCTGACAACTTTACAAAAAGATTAAAACCAGTGTTGGTGGAGGTTAAAGTTCTTGGTGATTTGGCTAGAGAGAACAATCTGAAAAAGAACAGGGTGGTTGTTAAGATATGCCCTCAACTTTCTTCTTCCTTTTGGCTGCTTCTATCTGCATCTTCCAACCACAGATGGATTTCTCTGTGCTGGGGACAGCATGGCAGCAGCAGCGCGCTGGTTAGTGAGGACGGACCTGCCTCATCTGCTGCTGCCATACAAATAGCAGGCAGTGCATCTCGCTGGGAGCAGTAAGTGCTCAGTGAACTCAGAGTGTGCAGCCAGGAATGTTTGTTCCAGAAGCAAATGAGGAGGAGCAGTGCCTCCCCGCAGGTTCTGCTTTGCAGGGCATGTAACTCGAGCATAAGCAGCGTGTCCTCATCTCCTGCTTCTCTACTGCTGTGCTGAAAGTCTGCAGTTTTGGATCATAGTGCCAGGTGTCATTCTTGCCTTCCTAACGAGGTGATCTGTGACCTAAACAAGGGCTGCATGCTTTTTTCAGTCACACAAATCACAAAATGCAGACGGGTATATGCGTGTGTATATGCACTCATTCACACTCTCCGAAGAAGTGTACAGTGTTTCAGAGAAACCTTCAAGTGAAGCTGTTGTGAACTGAGAGTTCAGGAGATTGTTTTCTGTCACAGAGGGCTAAAAACCGAAGTAGGGAATGCATAGATAGAGAAGTGTTGCTGAACATGAGGTATTTCTAAAGCTCATACACAAACATAATAAACAGCATTACCAGCAGACTGCACGTGCCACTGGAACTGAGTGGTATGGGAGGGTGTGTGCTCCTGTGTGCGTCGTGTTGCTTTGCTGAGGAGGGCTCTGCTGGTTCCTGGATTGGCTTCTGAGAGGCCTTAAACCTGTCAGTCAGTGGAGGGCTTTCTGCTACGAAGTGTCAGTATAATTTTTCTTGTTTCTTCCATTTGTTCACTTCATCTGTGATATTTCATAAGGGAATATCAGTTTTCCCTGAAAATTATTTTATAACATAGCTGTCCAAAAAGGAGCAGCAAAGCAGTTGCTTTCTGCCCTCTCTTTGTGGATGAGGTCCCTGTGAATGAGGTTTGTGTGTACCCTGGGAGCCTTTTAGTGCACAGCTTCCTAGCCCCAGGACTGTGTGCATCTCATTGGCATGAGTTGAAAACATGCTTTGCTGCTTGCAGGCCTTCCTGCAGCTGCTGGCAGCTCTGTGCTCTAAGAACCGGAGTACACCAGGACTTTTTCAGAAGTGGGAGCTAAAAGCAACAAAGTGCAGGTCTTGAATCTTTTTGCTCAGCGGTGTTTTTGGTATTTTGAACTGGGAACAGCTTTAGACTGAGAAGTCTGCTAACAGTGCCAAAATTATCAGTTGGGCCATGTTTAGCCTTGGCGTTAATGCTCTTACAACTGTCTAGACTTAAGCATCATGAATCAATAGAATCTCACCTGTTCCTTTCTGGAAGAAACATGCCAGGAGGCTTCCAGCTGTGCTGGGTGAGCAGGTACAGGTGGAGTCACGCTTTTGGAAGTGCTCCCTGCCATCAGCTGCCTGCGGGGAGCAGGGCTGGCAGCAGGGTTCTGGCAGGGTGTGCTGGGAGATACCAAACCCATGATTTGCCACTTGTTCTGAGAGAGACGCTGCATGGATTTTCAGTTATTTTTTTTAAGCACTCCTGCATATACGTATTCCATACGGAGTTTCTTCTGGCATTGTGTAGAGAAAGCAATACTTAGCATTCTCTGTTCTTTTTGTGCTAGGAAAATTACTGAGGGATAGGCTTATGTGAAGGAATGACATTCTGGGGTGTAATTTAAAAGGTGGTGTGGTGCATTGCTAGTCTTTTAACTTTTTAATGAGCATCTTCATGTTCCAAATTGTGCTACCCTAGTTTCTACTTTAATCCCCAGATAAGTCTTTACAGCCTCATAATGCATTTTCTTACAAGTGTGAATTAATGGCAGCAAACTTGATGGGGGCAGTAATACCTAACACAGGGCTTGGGAAGAGGAATTGAAGCTGGGATAGACACTAGGCAGTGCTGCTTACAGTCTAAGAACAGCTGAAGCGTAACGCTGTTTCTTTGCTCGTTCCATTGTAAGGGAAGATGTTGTTCTCCCTCCTGCTGATCAGACCCTCTTGTCTGATGCAGGTGTGACATAAGGGCGTCCAGGCAGAGCCATCTCTGCACGGATGGGAGCGTCAGCTGCAGAAGTGTCACAGGAACTTCCTCTGCTGAATCACTGCTGACTCTTTGGGTGTCTGTTTTCAGGTGTCCCAGCAGGAGGTGTGGAAGTCCCATACAGCGAAGAGCTAGGCCACATTAAATTACTGTGAAATATTCAGGCTGTCCAGACAGCAAACTCCTACTTATTTTCTGCTCCTTCAAAATACAATTTTGAAGACTTTTCTAAAAATACTGCTTTTCGAGACATACAGACTTCTCTGTAGTAAAAGATTTTTTTGATGCATCTTCTTGAATATGTTGATATGTACTTTCTTGTACTTGCCAAGTTCAAAGCCATTTCTTAGCTATAGGGAGAACTTGGCAACGCGTTTGAAAGAGTTTTATACTCATCCTTTGTGAGCTATTGTGGGCATGCTAAAGATTAAAACCAAAATATCTCCCAAATCAGCTCTTAAGTAGAAGGGATTTCTGTAAACAGTTTTTTAACCTTTAAACGCTATGGTCTTACCTCTGCCAACGATTGATTGTGGAGATGAGTATGGGCCACACGGAGAGGGCGTACATCTGTGGGCAGGGTCAGGGCTGTGGCACTGTTAACATCCCGCTTACACGCAGAGGAAGGACTTGGTTTGTTGTTAGTCAACAGCTTGCCCAGACGTTATTACTCTAAATGCTGTCTGGCATGTGTTCAGATTTGATTTTAATTTGGTTTAGCACAAGCTGTGTTTATTGTTCTAAGGTATTTTAAAAATAAAAAAAAAAATCTGCTCTGATTCTTCAGGAAGTTCCAAGCTGTTTCCAAGAGTAACTGTATGGAACTGCTTAGTCCTGACCTACTTACAGGATTGTATGGAAATACATATGCAAGGGTTTCCTCAGCCTATGCAAACTTTGCCACTGTACGTGCTTGTATCTGTCCTAGAGCTGCTTTCTGTGAATGTCACTCTGTGACGTCTGTCTTTTTCTTGTTGGTCCATCTCACCGCATGCTGAGCGAACTCTTTTTGATGCTTGGGCTGCTCTGAAAGTAACGCCTCCTATTTCCTTATGGATGGTGTCAGAGGCAGATGTTGGTGGTATGGCAGTAGAGGTGGAACCTTCCCACCAGCATTCCGTTACATTTTGTTCCCCCTCCGGTGCCATCTGCCAAACAGCGGTCTGACAAAATGGCATCTGACATGAAGGTGCGTATGAAGCAAAGGTGTGTCATTGAATTCCTCCAGGTGAAAAAATTGCACTCATTGACATTTGTCAGCACTTCCTGAACATGGCTGGAGACCAAGCAGTGGAGGTGAGCACAGGGAGGCAGTGGGTGGTGCATTTCAGCAGTGGCGACAGTGGGTCACTTCTGCTGGTGCAGATTTTGACAAGCATGGCATGCAGACTCTTGTTCATTGCTGGTGAAATTGTATAGCTCATGGTGGTGACTGTTGAAAAGTAGTGTTTTATAGCTGAGAATTTGCTCTATTAAATAGCATGATTGTGCTCTTTGTATTTGCTGCTAGGTTCCATGGAAATAAATAAGTAGCATTATTTTTGGAGCAACCTACTTATAAATTATATATTTAATAAAAGAACAACAAACCTTCTAAGTCTTTCAGCTTCTTGGGAACACGCATGCTATTGTTTGTGTAATGCAGCTTTAGGAGCGAGGCTCTTGAGGCCATTACCCAGTGCCTTACAGAGCGACGCTCAGGGCTTCCACTGTCACAAGCAGTAGGTGCCACGTGACACAGGTGATGTCTCTATGCTTTCTCTGGATTTCTGTAAAATTACAAAGCTTGCAGTTGGGGGTTCTGCTCCTAAAACCCTGTAGACACAGTTTGCTTTAAAGTACTTTGCATATTCTCTTTTTCGTATGAATTGTTGCTTGCTATGTGTTATAGACACCAAACATAGAATCTTGTAGGAGGAAAAAATATTTTGTGTACGCATAGTACTCAGCTTTTAATAGTCTCATACCTATGTGGAGTTAGAGTAGATTTTATTCTAATTAAGTGTTGTCCTACATTTTTATTATTAAAGACAAGTATTTGAGTACGTGTTACACTTCAGTCTGCTTCAGTGACCTACATCCTTCCTCCATGCACACTTCTGCAGAAACTGCAGGAACTTAAATAAGGCAGTTCAAAGAAAATTAGAAAGGTCAAACAGAAAAAGAAGAGTACCAGGCATTGTAGGTAAGGAATGCTGGCTCGTTGAAAATCCCATTATGTGCTTGTGAAGGTGTAGATATTGCTGTAGCACGTAAATGTTATTTAGTTCTCAGCCAAATGCATTTCTTTTAAAGCATTACTTCCTTCTCCTATCCTTTCCTCTTCCTTCTGTGCCTTTTCTAAAGCTGTTCCAAATGTCTGGGTGCAAAATAGTTTTCTATTATTAACTTATTTTTTAAACCTTAATAAGAAAACTTCATAAAAAGTCCAGTTACTACTTGAAATTCTAGCAAAGGATCTTCTTGTTCCTTCCATGCAAGCTGAAAGGAAAAACCCCACAAAGCAGAATCTACACAATCATTCTTTCTTGTTTTCCTCCTCTTCCTTCAAATTCACCCAAAACAAATCCTGAGAACTATCAACTTCAGTTTTAACCGCAGCGTTTTTATTTTCTTCTTGCTTTCAGATTAAAGGTGAAAAATAACTTTGCGCTGCTCTGGTATGGTGATGACTTCCATGTATTTAGATAGGAATCAACAACATTTGGGAAACTGCTGTCAAAGGGTCTAGGCGTTCATGGCAGCAAGTGAAGTATTACTAAACAGTACTTATTTATGGACGTAAATAGGTATCAAAATGTACTATATTAAACCTATTATAAAGTTGGGGCATATATTGCAAGCATGGTCTAATATGACAATGCAATTATATGGTTAGTAAATGAAAATCAGATGTACACACTGAGGAATAATAGATAACAAATTTATGTTTAGGAAAAATTTACCACATCAGTAGTTGGTGAATTTTTGGATACTGTGTTTGAAGATTGCACTGTAAGCTTGGATGAAGATGAGTCTACCTGTAAAATGAAGAAGAAAATAAATAAACAAAAAGAAATAACTCTTTATATAGGTATGAAGAGAAACAGACATCGGTTGCCAGATCCTTCAAAAGCAATTGTACACTTAAAACAAACTTGATAAACTTCAGGCAGCCTCAGAACGCTTTTTATCCTCTCTAAAGCTACGCTCTGATTTCTGTGGCTGGAGAGCATCCATAATTTCTGCTGAAGTTGATGTAGCTACCAGTGTTTATCATCAAGCACGACCAGCTTCCTTATTTAATAACTTAGCTGCAAGTCTACAGGAGTCTTCCTTTAAGCAGTATGAAATTTAGAGATGCCCTAATTGAAAACACACACTTCAGAAAAGGGGGGGGAGGAGGGAAGTAGTGTGATTTGGCAGAATTAAGGCCACTTGAAAGATCTAATCTAATAACGTTCTGCTAACCTTTTCACTAGATAATGAAGAAAACAATTTTCTTCACTTGGAAATCATATTACTGTTTTTGGTATGATAAACATTTCCGGCTGCTAATATGGGACTGCTGACTACTGGTAGTTCTGATGAGGTATACGGGGGTTAATGAATACAAAATTCTCTTCCTTATTTATATGTTTATACGGCTCTTGAAAATTACTTCTCTTTCAGAGTTCAGCACAGTATTCAGGCCTTTGTGATCCACATTGCATACTTTAAAAAGGTGATATTCAGAGTTTCCTTGATTTAATGATATCTTTTTAAAATGAGCACAAAATACTTTATTATACTACTTTAGCGTATAAGGCTCTGAAATTTAAATGTAAATAGCTTTAATTTTAGCATCTATTTGACTTAAGATTGCTTTGATTTGGGTAAGCTGTTTCTTGTTGTAGAGGTGTTTTTTTTAATATAAATAATCCCTTCAAGTTTTACCTCAGAGCTCAAAGAAACCAAAGAAAATAAATGCTTGAGTAATAAAATCTGAAGGCAGAGTTATTTGGAAATTATGGTTATTAATTTCTTTAATAAAAATTGGCAGGCTTATTTCAGTTCTAATCTCTGTGAGTGCTGTTGAGACACACCTACAAGTAATTCTTGTTTTATGACTGTGGCTGTCACAAAGACTTCTTGTTTAATACAGCTGTCAGCTGTCCCTAGAGAATATTTTTTGTGTACATGGAAGGCTCGTGTGTAACTTCTGATATGAAGGCTAGCTATAGTTGTGTATCTTGGTAGGAGACATGATTTTAAAGAAAATCAAATAATTCTGTCAGAATATTGGAGTCACTCCATTCTTACATTTTCGGTGCGTTTGTTAAGTAAGAGTAAATTAGTGACGCCCAAAGATAACCCAAAACAGTTTGTTTTCAGAAGGAATGTTTAATTTGGCTGTAAAGATCATTGTGATCTCAAAGAGGAAAATCTTTCAGCAGTCTTATTCTAGCATAGTGTGGGGGGAATTACTACTTATTTAATTAGGTACTTGCAGCAGAGAAAGCATACTTGTAAGCTGCGGAGGTGTGTAAATAAAGCAGTGATTGCTGAAGGGGGTGATGGAGCTTTCTGTGCAGGCCTCTGTCATGCTTTGACATGAAACTGTAACTGTTTGCGCAATATCATTGGCACCAGTTGCACTTTGTTGTCCCTTCAAGGTCACAATAAAATCATTTGCCCATAGAGATTTTATATCCATATTATGCAATTCTAAATAGTAGAATTTGAATACTCTGAAGCTGCCTTACTTAAATTACATTACAATCTTTCTGGAATCTAACGATCTTGCAGACATCCAATGCTTTATCTAGAGAAGGCAGTGGTAGGTTGGTACAAGAAGTTGTCGATATCCCTGTACCCAGTTTGACACTTTCAACGTTAGACTGCAGTAAGCACCATGGGACAGCTTGCTGGGGAGGCTGCAGGGAGAGCAGGCTTGTCCTGAACAGCGTGCTGAACTGGAGTTGGTATTTGAAGTGCCGCTATTGAAGAACTTCTCCAGCAGTGGTCACACTGTGCTCCAGTCCTGCAGAGCTGCTGGAGCTCTGTAAAACAAGTCCTTTTTATTGTGTTAAAGTCTTCCCCAAATGAGAAATCCGTAAGGGTATTCCTTAAGTACCATACAGAATTAAAAGAGCCATAAGTGGGGTGCATTTTCTGAGTCTCAAAATCTTCAATCTTCATGTGACCTGCAAGTGGTTGACTTCTGTGAAAGACTAAAACACAAGGTACGTGATTCAATGGTGCAATAAATGGAAGTACAGGAACATCCCCTTCTTTGATAAAGTTGAAATGGTGCCCAGGGTAGGGAGCAGAAAGTATCTCAGGTTCTGGCAAGTGTGCTCTAAAAGCTCAGGAGATGAAGCCAAAAAAAAAAAAATTGGGGAACAATTTGCAAGGTATGTGAAAATTAAGTAAAAAAAAAATGGAAACAAACAATACAGTGGTTCCTAATAAATGGATCAGAAGAACAGGTACATGTCTCATCTTGCTAGATTTTAGTACCTGAAAGAAGAAAACCCACTTCTCCATGGCCCTGCTAAGAAATGAAGGAACAGAGAAGCAAGTGCTCTAGCAGCTACATCAAGAAAATAAAGGTAGTAGTTCTGTTACAAATAGTTTTATCTATCTTCTAACAAATTAGGTACTGTTTTAAGCAAGATGTGTAGGAAAAGCAGAACTGTGGTTTAAAAAATGTGGAGCGTGAATCTGAAAAGTCAAAATGCCAAGTAGAGATACAGAAAAGCAGAATGAAGAACAGGTGGAGTTAGACCCAAGTGAAATTGCGCTTTAGGCAATTTTCTTCCTGCTTTAGTTTTTGAAATTGGATATTAGTGCTTTCTACTAGTTGAATGTGAGATCAGGTATGTAAAATGCATTTTTCTAGAGTATGAAATTGGCTGATGTGAACTGTGTAACTGCTGCCAGCAGTAGGAAAAATTCCGTAAGTGCAGAAAGTGAGAACTGCAGAGAAAAGGGATCTGGAGTGAAACGTGGTAGGAATTCTAGTAGGAAAACTTCTGGCTTCTTATAGAGTCTCAATTTATGTTTAAAGCATATATTTAGGCAAATGATTGTGATTAGTCTCCACCTCCACGAAATGGATACAGTAATGCATTGTGTGAGTAAACCAGACTTGCAGTACGGGCACCGGGAGAAGGTTTTTATACTTCATTACGTATTGAATGATCATTATTTTCCAAGTCACATAAAGAGAAAATACCAACAACTTCTTGTTAAGTTGGTATTCAGCATAATCTACTTTTAGAAGAGCATGATATTAAAAAAAAAAAAAAAAAAATCAAAAAGAAAAAGCAGAATGTGGAAGAGCAATAAAAGGAAAAAATGACCGTCCAGGAAGAAAAAAAGCCTGGGGTATGGGTACTTTGCACAGTCGCTGCTTCACAGAATTACTTCTCTTATAAGACAAGCCAAAAGAAGAGATTAATTCACTGTCAAATCAAATTTTCCTCTTGAGACTACACACACCATCTGAAATGGGAACAGTGGGTTTGTAGCAACTCTTCATATGAACCAAAGAGTACTGCAGGCTCCAGAGAGTCCATCTAATTCCCATAAAATCTATTTTCTTCTAGTCTGGTAAGAGGCATACTTTTCCTCAGAGTTCACTTTTCTGATAACTTTATGCAAGATGACTATTATTAAATATATTCTGTTTGGCCTTCAAATGGGAAAGGAAATGCTTGTTTTAAGTGAAGCACACCCACTGAAACTGTGCGCTGGAAGTTGGATTCCGGTCTGTCTTTGGATTTCTTTTTTATGCTAGTTCAAGCCTTTAAGACCTGGCTTTGCCAGTACTGTTAAAAAGAATGCATGAACTTGTCAACAATTCTCTTAATCTGAATTTATTCTCCAGGAGTGAATGACAGGAATTGAAGTTTATATTGGACAACGGATTACTGTAGCTTACAGGGAGATTCATCCTTGGTCATGCCTTCAATATGCATATAGAGTGAGTCACTACCACCTGTTATTTATTCATAGCAGAGAGGTAGAGCAGATGACCTATTCCCTGCGTAGCATTAGTTCTGAGTCTTTGGCAGATCTATGTAGCTTCCTAACCGAAGAACGGAAGCTCGCACCTGAGAAAAGGATTGCTTTCAAAACCTGTGGCATTTTCCTGTTAATTCTACTTATTAAACTTTAGCAGTAAAAGAAGCTTTTAGTGTTTTAAGTGGGCTGTGAACATCATTTGCCACTTCTGATTTAATTAATTGTTGATATCTAAATCTTGTCAAATGTAATTTCCTTTGAAAGAAACACTGCAGCAAATGGAATACCTGAGGATTGTATTCTAGGGCTTAAAAGGCATACTCTATTAAAAAGAGAAAAGAACACTTTAAGCAAGCCCTCTCTAAACTCCTGTCCTCCGCGTGTGCTTTCTGGGTGATATGGAGAGAGCATTGAGAGGTACAGAACAGCAGGCTACAGGTTTGAGTTGCGTCTCACCACATTTATCCTCTTTTTTCTTCTTCATGTACAGATGCTCCTATCGTTCTGTAAACGTGTACGTGTAATTCTGATTAATTTCCTGATTGTGTTCACTTCTTCCATAAGGCACCAGCCTCAATGCAACATGTGTGATATATTTAATAGGAAGCTTGTCACAGCTGTTTTCCACAGCATTGTTCAGTGGGTTGCCTTGTGTCTTCAAGTATAATGTATAAGGTATAATATAGCTCAGTGATATTCCAAAGTAAAAATTGTTTTGAAGTAGTTTTTCATAGGATGTAGAAGTTCTTGTCTCTTTTCTCAGTGTTTCTTTGAGATGGGATTTTAAAAGGAAGTTTTTTAATCAATTTTGGGTGACTTTTAACATTCTTAGATGCTTAACTTGTGACTTAAGCACAGAAATAGTATGTAATGCCAGGACCAACTCCTGCTGCCTGTCGCTGTTTGCTTTAGAAACTCTAAAAAAAAAAATTAAAAATTAAGATGGGTATCTGAAAAATGGAAAAAGGATAAATAATATGGTTCAAGAATCACAATCTGAATGGCCAGCTTGGCGTTATCAGACTCTGTGGCATATGGTTATATTGGCTGAGAGACTTTCAGCACTTTGTGTCATTAGCAACTTCACCTTCCAACTTTTGCAGCAAACAAGCCAAAGATGCTGGGATTCTGGTGTCACATGCAGATTCTTGCTCCTTTGCATTGGAGATGCATTCTCTACACTATTTAGCAATATAGGTTTTGTTCTTGTTTTTTGCCTTTTGGTGTATTCCTTCATGTTGTGCCCCCACCTCAACTGCATCTGTCAGGAGAACTGGAAAAGGGCTGTGTTAGTCTGTCTTCCAGCACCAGTGGTACAGCCTCCTTGTTCCTTCCTTGTGTTCCCAGACTTTCCCGTCTCTGGCAATAGTCCCTTTTTGTGCCTTTCCTTCTGCCCCTAGTTTCCCACCTTCTCGGTGCCCATTCTCACTTTCCATCCAACTGCTTGCTGGTCTTTTATCTGCTGCTTTTCTTGCTGACTTTTAGTCATTCGCCTCTTCTGTCTTCCATCCTCTTTGCCCAAATAATGCGGCTTTCCACTGACCTTCCCTCCAGTTCCCACTCTGCTTGCCAAGTAGGCTCAAATTCCTCCCTTGCCAACTTCCTGTAGCTTCCCACTCACTAGATGTGACACAATCTACTTTTTTTCATTTTCCTTGTTTCATTTATGCCCTTTACATTCCAGTCACATTTTCCTTTCCATGTTGCCTAGGTGTCAGCACAGAATAGTTGAAAGCATAAAAGAAACTTTCCGGCCTCTGGGTTGTATTTTCAGTGCTTACCTCACCAACAGGCTAAAACCATGGGGGAAATTCATTTTTTGAAAAGGCCAACTTTACCCTTAGAATTAACTTTTTGAAACATAGGATTGTAGAACTTGTTCCGAGTGAAGTTCTAAATCTTTTAGTAGCGCTGCGATGGCAGTACTCTTCCAGATAATGCCAGTACACAAAAGACACTCGTTTGCTGGGACAGTGCATGTATACTATACTGAAGCCATTTGGGTGCTGTAACTTCATGAACTTCTACTCTGGGAAAAAAATGAAGCATAACAATCCTCAACATTAGTGGGGGCTATCCACAGTTTTTGGAAATCTTAGCTGTTAAAGTCCAAAAAACACTGAACCTTGCTGTGGGGTATTGTATTCCCGTGTTCCCCCGAAGATGTATTTTAGGTCAATTGTGAGGGGCAAAGAAAGCAAAGGCAAATTCCTACCATATAACTTGCACAGTGTTAATCATATCAGGTTCCTTCTGAATGTGGAAGTGCTGCCATGCTCAAATACGGATTGCTCTGAAAGTAATGCCTCCTATTTATTTCCTTGGAAACTACAGGAGATGCAGTGAGCGCAGTAACTCTGCTTGATAGAGCAAATTCTCAGCTACAAAACATTATTTTTCAACATAATTACTACCATTAGCTATACATTTTCACCAGCAATAAACAAGAGCCTGCATGCCCTGCTTGTCAAAATTTGCACCAGCAGTGGTGACCCACTGTCACCGCTGATGAATGCACCACCTACTGCCTCACTGTGCCCACATCTACTGGTTGATCTGCATCAGCGTTCAGCAAGTGTTAGTGAATGTCAGTAGGTGCCATTTTTTCCTCGTGGAGGAATTCAGTGACACACCTTTGCTTCATACACGCTTCTGTGTCAGGCACCGTTTTGTCAGACTGCCCCTCTGCTGCCATCTGTCACACAGCAACGACATGGAATGTGGCTGGGAAGTTTCAGCCTCCACTGCCTTGCCACCAATGTCTACTTATGATGTCATGTGCCAACATAAGGAAATGGGAAGTGTTACTTTCAGGGGAGCCCTTGTATGAGGGTTTTCTGCACGTGTTCTGCTTAGATTTTAAATTTTTTCATCTACATTCTTGAACTGGTTGGAGCTCTTTTATGATGGATAACCTCCTTGTTGAGCGCTTGCCTCAGATTATGTACCGAAACAGAGTTAACTGATGTTACTGTTATAAGCAACTGAAAATAGAGTATTTCAGTAGCAACCTGAGTATTGAGCAATCCTTAAATTTCATTCTATCTTGCATAATTATAAACAGTTCTTTTGGAATGTCAACAAATGCCTTGCTTCCACACTGGTCAGTTAGAAGAGGGAGATATCCTTCAACTGTTGTGACAAGATAATTGAATCCTCTGTTTTGCCTCTTGACCTCAGTTGTCCCTTTGTTCTTGTACTCTTAGTGGTGAGAATGCAGTTCAACCTGAGCCAAAAGAGTAGTCTGCTCTAGAACTCAGATTTTTAGTATCTCCTTAGATAAAAATTATTCATCAAAGTTATTCCCTCTTTTTATTCAACTTAATCATCAAATCTTCTCATCAGGGCTGTATTGTGTCAGAGTGAGGGTCTAATGAGTGTCCTGCACTGGTTCTTTGCATGATTTTAGAGCCTCTTCCTGAAAGTGGGAACAGGGCCTGGTCTGCGCCTGCATTTGCCTTCCACTTCCAGGCTCACCAGGGATTCCTGTATGGCACATGCTTTCCTGCTGGAGCATTCTACCATCGACTTTAGGCTGTCATCTTTGGGGACCAAAGCTGTCACCAACAGCTCCAGATACCGTCGCATCAAAAGTTCTTTTCCAACAGCATTCTAGGCTGACAGCCTTCTACCAAAACCTATTCAGAACCTGAAAGCTCTCCGAGATGGTTTCTGAGGCCAAGCGGATAAAAGTGTGCTCCCAGTGTACCTCTTAGGGTCTTCTGACTCAAGTTCCCTTTCTGGTGAGAAGACCCAAAGGCTTCTCATGCATCAGGTAGTGGTTTGTCTTCTTCTGTTGTCTCTCACTGGGCTTGTAACTGCACTTTTTCACTTAGCTTGTTGTTTATATCCTTTCCACCTTAAGTTTCATAAGCTCACAAGGTCTCCTCCTGGCCCTGGCCGAGCCAGCTGCTCATTTCCTCTGGGAGAAGCAGCCTTACACGGGAATCTTGGCAACATTTGGGCCTCTTGCCATTCTCTCACATTTCTGGGCAGATTGCCACTGGGCATCATCCACCATTGCCCTGGATGTCTTTAAGGACCAGTGGGTATTCTCAGGGCTGCTCTGCTGATGTCTCCATCCAGTTCCCTTCCAGTTCATCTTCCAGCACGAAGGCCCTTGTTGGCTGTTTCAATCGCTGTTCCTCTGCATCATTTGTGCTGTTGGATTTTGCTGGGGTTGGACTAATACCTCTCTGTAAGTAGAGAAGAACGTGAAAGATTGATACTAGTGCAAACGCTAAGGGAACAGCATTTAAAAGGAAAACAGCAAACTGACCAAATTCAGCTGTGTGGCTCCACTAACTTCCTGAGTTAAAATGTCTATGTTCGTTAAAAGTCAGAACAGAAAGATTTATATATGTCTGCTCTATGAAATGCCTTCTGTGTGATCTAGCATGCTGTGCTGTGTCACAAGTTTTCTCATCGTCCCTGTGTAAAAATGTTGGCTTTTTATTTTGGTGTTCTGATTTTCTCTCTACATTTTACTCTGCTTTTTCTAAAGTGTTGGGGTTTTGCTTGTAGAGAGAGATGTCGTAGTGACAAAACGAAAGTAATAACAGCTATTCTGTATAGTAGTAAATTAACTGAAATGCCACTTGCTTTGTTTTTAATGGATACCAGCAGTTATTTCTACCTGAACTGTCACACACAAAAAAATTGTTCTTAGTGTGTAAGAATAAGCGGTGATTTTCCCATCTGTTTCCACTTACAGCTCTGTAACGTGTAACAGCTATTATGAAATCAACTTAAAAAAAATCTCAAAGCATTAAATGTGTGGATGCTTGGAAAGACTTTCGTTTTCTGAATTAATGTGAGTGTATGAAAGTCGATTTCCACGTCTAACCTTTTATTTTAGAAACTTGGTTAACACAGTTTTGCTTTTTACCAACAGAGCAAATCAATACTGAAAAGGCATTTGATGTGGTTGTTTCTATGTGCCTTTACTGGAATTACGGTTGCTTTTACCCGAGTTTCACTATGCGTAAAACTAATTTAGCATTTAAGTGTGCTGATTTTTAGTTTCACCCTCTAAAATGCACAAATGCATGTATGTTTGCATTTGTGCATATATATATATATATTGTAATTATGGCTCTTTAAATATCTAATTTCAGCAAGTAAAACAATTACCTTGTGGCAGAGAGGTAAATCATACCATAACCTAGAAAATACTTCAGGAAAACTTTGTATCTTCCGCCTTTGACATATAAAAATAGTTTGTTTTCTGGATTTCTCTGCCTCCTTCTTATAACTCTACGATGTAAAACATAACTATTAGCTCTATAATTTCAGCAGGTCTGGAAAACAATTAAATTTGCCTCGATGGTAGTAATTTAGGATTTCCTAACATGACACATCAGCTGTAATTGGAAATGACAATTGGTATAACAAACAGTCTTGACGAAATTGACTGTTTGAATTTGCCTATTTATTAGTTTCATGCTGTTTTAAATTAACTACACCTGTACACCTGCACTTCAGTGCACTTCTAGCTGATGACTAGTCAGCTTAATCTGTTCTACGTGGAAATTTTGCTAGGTTATATTTTTCTTAACTCTGCTTATTTATTTGTTTTTGACTGCTCCACATTTATCTGCACAAAGTGATATTCCCTTCCCCTGTTTTTCAGTGTGTGGTTTTATGATACAGCACCCATGACCCTTTAATGACCCTTTGAGATCCTTCCTGACTAACATAAGCTGACATGACATAGATCACTTAGGCAAAAGGAGCCAGAAGGATCCTATCTGAGTGATTTGGTTTGGTTTTGTTTTGTTTGTGTTTCTTTTTCTTGGAAAAACCTCAGCTTGGGAAAGTTGTCATAGCTGCAGCGTCACCCTGCGAGTGGCACTTGGATTTAAGCACTGTAAGTCTGGAAAACAGCAGGAAGCAGCAGCTAAAAATAGCTGTAAATGTTTCCTTATCTTCTCATGCATTAATTGACAAAAATCTATACTGCCCTCATCTGTTCTTTCCTTTCAGTTCTTAAGCGTCTGCTTTACTGGCTTTTCTTCTTAACAGCATGGTTCACATTTTGAGCCATGCTCTAACCCTAGAACTAACACCTGACTAATAGTTTAAAATACGTGTTAAATAGATGCAGGACCTGTGTAACACTTGACCTTGTGAGAACAAGATATATATTTTTTTCATTTTTGGTTGCTTATTACTTTTTTTTGCAAAAAGTTCACTATTCTGGCTGGGGTTTGTGCCACATTTCCACCCCAGTGTGAATGTCTTCGTATTAAAAGTTCCTCCTTCCTGCAGAACAACTTTGCGAAGTTTGTTGAAGTGAAATTTGAGCAAATCTTCCTTAAGCTCTGAACACAATGTTCTGTGCCATTTGATTAAGGATATTCATTTGCTTTTAACAAAAAAAAAAAGATGTAAATACGTTCTTAAAAGAGGGCAGATGCAAGATCAGGAAACATGGTACTAATATGGGTGGGAAATTGTACACTTGATGCATTGGTCTTTGAAACTCAGTGTTCTCAACTGCAATTTAAATATACATACTGTTAAGATTTAGTTATCATCAGAGAGCTGTTAACTGGAGTATGGTTCACGTTAAATAGATAAATGATAGAAATTTTTGCCACTGTTCAGAGTAGTTCTCATAGTTACGAGTGCCCCAAAAAAGATCCTTTTTAGGTGGCCTTCGTATCTCTCAGGTCCCATCAACAGCTGACAAAACAGTCCACTCAGCAAGGTCTTGCTGATGACCCTTAAGAGATGGGTGTGGTTCTGCTGAGCATGATTTCCTTAGCATGTACTTGAGAAAAGGCTTTGCAAAGTATTCTTTAGTACTACATTTTGTATGCAGCTCATGTTACTTCTGTAATTTTGGTATTACACTAACTTGTGTGAATTGCATGGTTTAACTGAAAAGCAGTTGTGAAGGGGAAACCTGCAGACTAATGGCTGGCAAAGCACAGGCTCTAAGGAAGTGATCAAGGAGTGGGATGCTGCTGCTGTGCCAGCTTTGGTGGGCAGGAGGAGCATAAATGTTTGTGAAGTGTTTCTGAGGTGCCAGGAAATCCAGTGCAGGTAAAGCTTTGTCTTTGTTCACATATCTCTTGAAGTTTGCTAGTAGAGTCTTTTGAAAACGTCAGCACAGAATTATTTGAGGTGTCTGACTGGAAAAGGTTGAGAGCCAAAATAAGATTGCTAACACTACCAGCAGTGTTGAGAGGAAAGGAGAGCCACATTACTCCACTCATTGCTCAGAGCAGACGAGATTCAGTGAAACCATGTGGTCACAGCTGAGGGAGAAGAGCACACATAAAACGTGAAGTGTTGCCTCTCCATACTTGGGACAGTGGTGGTTGTGGTGGTCTTTAATTACAGCTGTGTACTTTCTATCACATCTGTTCCCCATTCAGTGGTCAGCAGGCAGGGGTTGCTCTGCCTGTGTAGCTGTAGGTCACTTCAGTAGGAGCACTGTTCAGAGAAGTAACTATCCTCTATTGAAATTCTGAACATTTACATGACTGTCAGAGACAAATAGTTTTAAAAACTTTGACCTAAATACTTCAAATGTTACTTTTCAATTAGTGAGCTCTTGGTTTGGTTTGTTTTTCAAATTTAGTCTTAATTTCTCTGATATATGGAGCTAGTTCTTCCTACTGCCAGTGAGATGTTGTGAAAAATATTGTGTAAGTACATGGATGCAAAGAAGGAATACAGAAAGTCCTGTAGTAGCTGAAGTGGATGATTGATCCCTGAGGGATACCTGTGAAAATGAAAAGTGACCAACTGCCTAATGAGAGCACGGCCTGGCCTGTGCTCTGCGTGAGACTAGAGTTGTGCAGTGCAGACAGGTCGTCATGGAAGTGAAACCTCTGTAGTGATGCCCAGTGGGGACTCCAGCTGGCATTGCAGAAGCAGTTATGATTTTCTCATTGGCTAACCCACGTGTGCAGTCATCTTTGTATAACTTCCAATTATGTTTTTGTATATAATCTATGCTAAGTTATCTTCATACACTGAGTCCACTCTTCTCTCTTCCACAAGTCTCAGTGCTTTTGGTATTGCTGTGTACAATCATGTTTCAGTCAGAATGTTAACATTCCCTATGCCGTTCAGCATGCAGCTACCGGTGGCTTTCAGTTTTCATTTTGAAGGTCCTAAAGCTTTTCTGGGGATGATCCAGATGGTAGTATTATCAATTCAAGTTCATTAATATATTTTCTTAGATACTGTTAGCAGAATTAAAAATGCTACTAGTCCTAAATAAAAACTAATGGTTTTTGCTCCCTGTAGTTCTCTTGTTTCCATCCTATACACACAGGAAATTCTGAACACTTAGCAACAGTTTTCTTTCATTGAAAATTCTAGTTTAATCTGTCCTGCAGAAAACCTCAGAAAATCAACATCCAGAAAGATCTTAATTAAATCAAACAAATGATACACTGACCTACAGAAAAATGATTTTAAGTCTTTTTTTAAAAAAGCAAAACCTGAGGCCTACTTTAACTTTCTGCTCACACGCACGATTTTCTGATTTTCATCTCCATGAATAGCAGCTACATCAAGCCACGTAAACTTTGGAATGTAGTACAGTATCAATATTAAAATGACTGTTTCCAGATATGACACTTTTCTTTGCACACTTAATATTGTTTAACACTATTAATATTCAGGTTTTGTTGTAAGCTGCCAACTGTTTTTAGTGTCTGAAATTTCATCCCTTCATGTGATTCTGAGGTACAGCTTGCTCACCTAACGGCTACTGAATAGCAAAGTGGTTTCATGATTTTGCTTTCAGTACACATCTAGAACTTCAATGCATTGCTATAATAAGCTAGAAAGTATTAAAATAGCCTTGTATGTGAAAAGGAACAAAACCAAGAATTATGTATTGCTGTTTTGAAATAATAATGTTTAAAACTCCAGGAACATTTTTGTCAAGTACTCTTTGGAGCAGGACTGTGTTTTTTCTTTGTTCTGACATAGATTTATTCCAAAGATGAAGAGTGGTATTTATAGAAATGTTGTTGGATAAGCAAAGCAAAGGCTGTTACACACATTTATTTATACATTTATTTTTGATGTAATAGATTCTGAAAATATTCTTTAATAAAGAAAAGAAATAGAAAATATCCAGAATATTAATGGGCAGGACAACATAAACTTCATTGAATTAATACAGAAACACTGGAAAAGCTGTTTGCATTTGAAGCTGTTATCCATGTTAAGTGCAGTTTAATGTCTTGGAGAAGACATTCAGTATCAGGTCCAGAAGCTGAAGAAAGCCAAAGTAAAGAGTGTTGTACTTTCTTCATCCTTTCGTAGTGCCTACTCTGTAATTGTCAATTTGTCCAGCCAAGTCTTCACCCATAACTTCTGTTTCCTTCTGCTTTGAAGGAGGATAATATGTCTCAGACTTCATTCAAGTGGCAACAAATTCCCCTTCTCGTAGTAAAATCTGTGAACTAACAAGACCATAAACCTTTAATGATCATAGAAAGGAGTTTGAGACAAAATGCAGTCATGGAGGAAAAGGGTTGAAAGTGGAGGAGGTGTGTAGACACCATTACTGTTTTTCAAGAGAGGAAAATGAGAGTGCCTGAGGGCACTGGGGGGAGTAAAGTCCTTTGCTGTTGGCAGTGGGAAGCTGACATGTCAGTGGAAGCTGTGCTACAAGAAACCCCTTGGCCTTTTCACCAATTCAGTGCTGTCACTTCTCTGAACTTTGGCATTTGGTACTTGGGTGATCAAACAGTTTCTTACTCAAGTATCTCATGCAACATTGTTTTCAGATTACATTTTGTGATGCTTTATAATTTGGCTCTAAGATATTAAGCAAACAGTAGGAGAAGCTATTGCTTAAAGTGTGTTATGGTTTGCTGTCGTAATGACAGTGTGCATATAGAGGGTAGGACACAATTATCCAACATTTTTTTTTACTGTTTATATTTAACTTAATTAGATCTAATTTAATTCTCTTATCAGTTGAAGTCTTTAACTGGTGACAATTAGAATCTTCTAGCTTTTGTATCTGTCACTTGGATCTTTTGTTGGAATCAAATAATAGCATTTAAACCTTAATCTTTCCCTAATCTGCTAATAGTGAGTTTTTAGTGTCACACAAAAAGCCGCACAATATTTCGGTATGCTTGTACCAAACTTTTCAGTGGAGGACAGCCAACAAACTATCTCGTAGGATCACAGAATAGAATCATAAGAGTAGAATAGTCTGAGACAGAAGGGACCTATGACATTTCAAATGTGTTTCATTGTACTCACACTGTGGTGGAGCAAATTGAAAGCCCTCACCAACAAACACACTGTCTCAGACTTTGTTATGCCATTCTATAGCTTATCATTAATAAACCTGATTGTTAAGCCTGATCTTATCCCTTTTCCCTTTCAAACCTAACTTTAAGCTCTTGCAGTCATCCCCACTAATGTGTGAGTAAAATTACTTTTCCCATTTGAAAGAGGTGAATCCAGCCAGGCCACGTGGGCCTGGCGTCACGTAGGTAATCCCATGGTCAAAAAAAATCCCAAATTCTGCTGGTGCCACCAGCCTCAGAGCCAGGTATCAGTAAGCTGGGTCTATCTTTTTCTTTCAATGTCACTCCTTACAAATGGAGAGATAGAAGAGTGCTCCTCATCCCTTTACAGACCTATCCAAGGACCCGAAGTCTCTTGGTTACTCTTGGGCTTTGTCACTACCCACATGAAAAAAGCAAGAGTGGATAATAACCTGAGGGCTGTACCAGCCTAGGACATTTTCTGGTAACATTTTCAATCCAATCCTTAAGGGTGCACCAACCTCGTGGGTCTAGCGGTCAGATCCGGGCCTCTGTTCCCCTCAGAAGGGAATCACCTATGACTGTAAGTAGCACACCATTTTTGTTTTATGGAAGTGATCATCATGCAGAATAAAGTCTGACCCGACTGCTCTAGCACAGGCAGATTGTCATCTGCCTTATCACGTTCTTCCAATTCCAAAGCCTCCTCACTGTTGTGTGAGGGCACCTGTGGTAACCTAATCTCCCTCCACCGCGATGTCAGATGATGTTACACAGTTGTCTCAAGGGTATTGCATTGAAACATATTGGACCACTGAGATTAGTGTATACATTAACAAAATGTCTCTCACAATTTAACATTATGACAAAAAGTGTAAGATTTCTGTAATGTTAATTTCTTTCAAGCCCAGGAATTTGTTTTCCAACACAACTTAAAGTGGTGAGCAGGGATGCTCCTGATTGTGACATTAATGCTGATTTGTGACTGCAATGTGTTACTGAATTGCTACCTACTGAGATACTGTTCAAAGTTTGATGAAATTAGAAAGATCCAGTGATTGGGGTGTAGAGGCTATTATTTCCCTGGAAATAATCTAATTAGCACAGCTCACAGATGGCACATGTCTGGCTGCTGATCTGTTAGCTGCTCGTTACTTGATTCTAGAGGAGGAGTTCATTTGTTGGCATTTGCTACCGTTAATCTGTCTTTAGAGATTTTCTGTAGTTAGCAAATACTTGTTAAGAGCTGAAGTTAATTTATAAGCATTTCTTAAACCTTTAATTTCACATGGTGCAATGCAAAAACAACTTTCTCTTTTCACTTCTTCTTTGCTAATCTCTAAGATCACTTTTTAGTTCTAAGTTTAAAGTTGACTTTGTACTATGAGGATTTTTTCTCACCTTCACACATAGTTGTCATTTGTTTAAGTGGCACTGTTCCAAAGGTGCTTTCACAGAACATTTTAAAGGAGATTTTTGTCTGCACGGATTTGAATTAACTAACTCAGGGGGAGGACGAGCTGCAGTGCAGCTTCCTGAAAAAAGTCCTCCAGAGGAAGTAGAAGTCTTGAGAACAATTTTTAGTCTCAAATACGGAAGGCTACCAAATGCATACAAAACAAACTCTGAGCTGGTAATTAGTAGAGTAAATATAAGCGCACATTCACAGAGTTGAAGCTCTTGCACAGGTATAAAAGCGATCCATTAACTACAGGAACAACCTCCAATATTTAATATACAATTAAGTGCTTTCTTATTTTTAACAGTAGAATGTTTTTTACTGCTCACATAATCACACTGTATGTATACTAAAACATTTGCTGACATTGTTCACTTTTTCTCCAGGAGGCTTTATGCTAAATCTGAGTATTGCATTAGTTCGCTAACATCTTCCTGCAAATAATAAGCTTTTCATAGTCTGTCTTCAAAGTTTGAGCTAATCATGAGTTTAAAAAATTAAGATGAGTACAGGAATCACTCTTTGATGTATTTTTGTCTTGTGAATTGAGGATGATTGAAATATGGATCCGGGCATACATAAATTCTAAGACAGAGAGTAGGAAAAAATTGTCTTGTCATATTCCTTCTCTGCAGATGTACCAGCTGCACCAGCGTGTGGCTAATTCAGAACGACTTCAGGAAGCAAAATGGACCTTTCCGTAGATACTTTCTGACAAGTGGCTCATCTTTTCAGATTATTGGCAAGAACCACATTAAACCACGCTGTCACTGATCCTTTCTTCATCGGCCTAATTCCTTTGCTCAGCAGGAAAACCTCCAAATTCTACTGGAAATACACTGCTGGTAAGCTGAGTGAGCTCTCCCGTGTTGCTGAGCACAGGCTCACGTGCACAGCACAGCCTGATTTATGGGATGGCTTCCAGCCTCCCCATCAGCCTGTCTGTCTGTGTGTCTGTGTTAAAGCAAAGCTCCAAACCAAAGAGTAGGTGCTACCTGTTTGTTTTGTTTTGTTTTATCTAGTGGCAAGTTCTCATAAAATAAGAATAAGCCTTGAAATTATCATTATCCTGATCTGTTTCTCCAGGGATTTGATAAAGCATCCTTTGTGCCTACCTGTCTTTATGGCGGCACAGCTGACCCAATAAGCAGGTTAAGCAGCAGGGTTAGGCTGCAGGGTTAGATTTGTTCACAGTGGGCACAAGGCTGCATCACCAGTGAAGCTTTTGGCTTGCCATCGGCTGGGATGTAGGCAGGTGGAGCTTGCATCTGCTTGCAGAGCGGTCTCTGGACTAATGCAGGTCTTTCTTTGCAGTGTGCCTAGCTTGAAAACTTAGGTGAGGCCAGCATTGCACTCCGGCGATGTTGTCCCCCATTATGCTTTCTGCAGACGTGACTCATTCTCTGCAGAAATAGGGGAGCTCAGGCATCTCTTCCCAAATCTAAAGTAAAATGTTAGGATTCACCTGGAAATTACATACACATAGAAATGCCTTTTAGCAAGGTAGGTGTCTGTGTTTGGTACGTACCCAGTGAAAGTGCCATAATTGTGGTAACCTCCAGCAAGTCAGAAAGGCAAAAAAGATGAGAACCGTATGGATTTTCTGCAGGACAGGTTATCACTCTTTGCTAATACATGTTTGCCTGTGAGTGTCTGGGCAGAGGCTCAAGTAAACCTTAACTCTTAAAGTGTCCATTTCCCTTCAAGTGATGCCCAGGTATCTTGTCCTGGATCCACTCTTCATTGGGTATTGCTGCACTTGTCTTTCATTCTCAATTGCCATTCACATATATGTAGCCGGCGTGCTACTTTTATCTGTGCACGTGCATTGCCTTCTTTGCCAAGCTTTGTGTCATGTTCCCGACCTACTGAGTTGTACTCTGTCATATGAGGGCTGTGTTTCAACAGGGTCGGTTTATTTTAAGTCTTGGTTCTTTGCTGAGCTGAACCCTTTTTGTTATGTTGTTCCTTCTTCCACTCCTGCTTCTGCCCTCCGCTCAGATAGTTGGAATAGAAGCATCACAAGGAGGGGTGCTCTTCCTTGCAGGATTTACTGTACGGTGTCCTCTGTTGGTTAACTGAATGTCAGATGGGCTGCAGCAGTTTTCAAGGTTGTTGAATTTTGCAAACAATTTGTACGTACATATGTGTATGTCTATTCTTTATATACAGCTTTTAATATTCAAACTTTATATTTCTTTTTTATTTTTTATAGAGGTCATCTCTGATACTAACGAATACAAACAACAGGTATAGTTTTATTGTGTTTTGTCTTACCTTTTACATGTTTAATTGGTTTGGGGGCTCATTCTGCTCTAGGCCTCTTTGTAGTTTGGGGTGCGCTCACTTTGGGTACTGTTGGGAACATGGAGCATCACTCTTGATACCTGGAGATCATGTGGTTTGATCCATTTTCTTTGCATGATCCTTTCACCCTCTCTGGTGGAGTGCCACGCAGGGCTGCTGCTTTCTTGGTCTCTGGTGGCAGTGCTCAGTAGGTGTGTGCTGGAAGATCTTCAGTTCAAACCTACCAGCTCTCCAGCTCACTGAGCTTTGTGGATCTCAACTGTATTCTTATCACAGCGTCAGGAAACATGTCACAGTTTTTTCTTTTATCTATTGGAACTTACTATTCCTCCACGGCTTCTCCAAGGTTCTGAAAGCAGACTACTGTGAGACTCACAGTAACCACTGAAACCGCTGTGTGCCAGACTTCTCTCAATTACCAGGTTACAAATCTAGTTCTCTGTTCAAAGAGAAGGAAGATTTCTGTTTCATTGCACATAGTTCAAAGAAGATGCATTCTCAGTATTACGAAGTGTCTGAACCCCTCCTCCCAAAAAGCTCCTACAGGTAAGAAATGCTGTATAGCCTCTGTGATTCTTCCAGAAACATCTTGTAAACAGCACGTGAGAGGCTCTGTGATCATGAAAAGCTGTTGGGATGGCAGCACGAAAAATCTCTTCTACAAAACAAATGGAGAATCAGGGAAGGAGGCCAACAAGAGATGATATTCTCAGAGCATGAGGTATAGTGCAGTTTTTTTGGAGAAAAAAAGTTTCAGACAGTCATCAGTTTTCCTGATACGGGTTAAAAAAAATCCATTAGTGAAGCTTAAAGGTATCAGAAGTATTGTTCTATTAGAAAAAAAAAATAGGAAACTCAAGGTAGACAGAGGGCGTACACCTAAGAAAATGAAGTTTTCAAGCCGTGGGGCATGAACCAAGTTGCAGTATTTTTAGGGATACTGACTTATTGTGGGAATAACTGAAAACATATGTTGGTGGATCCTCTATGCTGATTTCTAGGGTGTTCTGGGATGTTGGTAAATGCTTTGATAGCTCTGTAGTTCTTAACTGGTCTGAATGGCCTTTACCTGGGAGGTCTCTCTGGTTCCATGGTGAGAACACAAAAAGGCAAGAAGGCACAGCTCACATCTGCCCACATCTGCCCTAGTACCTACAGACTTCAACGTGGCACTGTCACACCAAGTATTGAGATCTGTTCCTGGACAGGAAGATGTGGGAGCGCTGCCTGCTCATGTAAAATACTAGTTTTTAAAATGGAAACTATTTCTTTGCTTTTTTACTTCTAATTCTTTCTCTCTCATACTGCTAAATTAATTTTCAGTTGCCATCAATTTCATGTCCGCATTTATGACAACATTTCTGACAAAGTGCCACATAGTGAAAAATGCTTCTGATTTTTGCATTTTTTTCCTAAGCTAATTTGTAAAGATTGGAAATTACCATTATTTTGTCATATTCTTACCAAGCATTCTTGAACTCAAGAGAGGAGAGGAGAAGTAAGAACTCACTGCTATTTATGTAATTCCGTTGTTTTTTCTTTATGTGTTCATTTTGAATGCTCTAAAATCTCAAGAAAAGTAGAAAGCAGGGTTTGCCGTGAGTCTACTACTTAAGTCTTTTATTTGTGTTCTGCTTCTGGGAAAGCACAGAGGAGCTGTTTCATATTCATGTAAAATCTTTGTATAGCAGGTTGACTCTTGTAACGCATGTGTTATATTAACTTCATTTGTAATACTGTATGTTTTTAAATAATGCTGTTGGAGCTGGATTTTATGAGCAAGTTTTAATAGTTTCATTTCTTTCAAATCTGTTTACAAACTATCACATAATTGAGCTGGTTTATTGATCTCACGGAGATTACGCATCTGACACTATTTGCACCAGTTAATAAAAGGTTTTGTTGGCTTTCTTTAAACGGAGTATTTGAGAAAGCACAGTTCTGTTATGCTGTAGAATTTAAATTGCTTATGTACTGGAATATTTACTACCTTCTTTGTTGTTTCATTTCAGAATGACCTTATTTAAAAATGTATGAGGCTATTTATAATCGACTCTGTGGCAGTGATTAAAGAGGTGTGAATAATAGCTTATTGGAAGTTGACAGCTCCTTGTTTGCTAAAGCACTGCTAGAACGTTTCTGCTGCTCAGTTGTACCTCATTTTTCTAAGGGGAGGCTGCATTTTGACAAGTGCTTAGAACAGGTATATGCGGCTGACGTTTTTATTATTAAAAAAAATTCTGACTTCATTTCTTTAACTACATATAGTTAATTAATTGCTTACCTGCGTCTAATGATCTCTCTGTGGTATATCGTTAGAATGAGACTGAAAACGAAACCCAACATTTTTACTTGGAAAAATTAGATGTTGTTCTTCCCGAATAAAAGTAGATGCTCCAAAGGAATTTGAGCAAGCAGTCAGACATCAGTCTTTCTGATGAGTGCAGTGCTTCTTAGTCTGGTCTCTGACGCTTTTGATCTTAGATCAGCATCCTAAATATCTCCAGAAAACACATCAGGTGCTTTCTCGCTGCTATTCAAAAATAGGATTCAAGGAAAATAGGGCTGTGATTTATTTGGTTGCAAATCATGCTTAAGTAATGTGGGCTTTTGTTAACAACATGAATAGAAATCAATAAGCTTGTAGGTAAGGCTGATCATCAGATAATACTGAGTGTTTATCCATGCAGCTGATAAACGCAAATAACTGTATGGCTTATACTGCTATTGCTGGTGTCTGTCTCATTTGACCTAGTGAACTCATTCTGAAGGTAAATGGTAATTAAAGGCCCTGTTCACTATTATGTCTTGACTTAGAAGAATACGTAGTCCTTGTAGGTCTGTAGACACCCCAGAGACAGCGTAAGCCTAAGAAATTGAAAATGATTTTGGAGAGGTTATGTCAGAACTTTGCAAGGGCTTTCATATACACCTTGAGTTTCTCCAACCAAAAAATTGGTACTCATTTTTCTTCACTGCAGTATTTTCTTTATCAGTGACCTGAACATACTCAGACCTTACCAGACACATCAGAACTGTTTATTCAAAGTGGTGCAGAAATTCATCTCATTCTGTATTTTCACATTTGCTTATTACTGAGGAAGTTGCCAATATTTCTGAGCTGTCATTCTTAGCGGTCAAATCCCAGTAGAATTATAGAAGGAATTTGTAACTTCTGCTAGACCTTTAAAAATCTTTAATAGAGCAAGTGGCTACAAATAAAATGCCATCATACAGGTATCTCCCTGTAAGAGCTGACACATCATTTCACAGGTTTTACCCCATGAGTCTCTAAAATGAGAGAGTGCAGAACTTGTGCACTGAGTTAATGGACTGCTATAGGATCCAGGTATTGTTTAACTAAATACGTTCTAAAAATAATCTTCATTATCTCTCTTAAGAACGAGTTTGTGCTGTTTACAGAGTAGGGATGCAGTTCTCTGGCTGTGCTGGGATTATGATGGTACATCCTTTCTCTGGCACTGCACTCAGTTTCCTTGAAACACTGCACCTGCAAGGATCGTTGCATTCCAGAGCCGGTCTCCTTACCCACTGCAGGCAGCCCAACAGCTGGGAGTTAATTCTCTGGGAAAAAGGAATCTGTCTGCAATGTGGCATGAAGAAATGAGTATGTGGCTTTGCAAAATGTACAGGATTTCATTTAAAAATATGTATTTGTAATAACAAAATTCTGGAACTTTGGAATTTATTCCTAAGCATTAATAAGCTTTATATTTCATTTGTATTACTTCTATATGGTTTATTGCCATAAAAATACCTTAAGATCTCAGTCATCACCCGTCGTTCAAACTCCCAGTCACAGATAGTATAAAATGACATTTGTGTTGAGAAAGTTTGGTTCCTTGTGCAGCTGCTAATGGGTTTAAACTGATGGGAGTGGTGGCACGAGGCAGCAATAAGGCAGCGGAGAAGCCTGGAGTGGGGCCAGCGCGGGGAACACTCACATGTGTTTCTCTGCACGGCGCAGTAACGCTGAGGTTGGAAAAGTTTAATTACCCACCCCACTCCCTCTTACATTTTTTTTTCTTTCCTTGCTGAATACTTGTGTGGCCTTGAGTTTGTTAATCAGCAGACCTCATAAGCAAGCCAGATGATGTATTGTTACAGTACCTTTTACAGCTGCTGCTTTCCGGAGTACAGTGATTACCTGCCGTGCCCAAACCAGTTGCTTCCTATTAGAGTGCAGCAGTTGCTAATTGGTCTGAATTTGGCTGCTACAACAAAGTTAATTTTCGCTTTTACACTGAGGAGTATTTTAGGTCATGTTGTGCTTACACTGTAATATGAAGCCTTATGGGTCTGTTCTTAATTTTTTGCACTTTATCTCATGGCGTTCCTCGTCCTCCAAAAAGAACTAGTATGTCATTCAGTAAAAAGATCAATGTTCTGAATACAGGGGTGAGCGTACTAACTCGTATTTTTATGAGGGAGTATTTATTTCACATCACATGTCTCACGTTAGGCTTTAAAAACCCAAGAGTTTTCCCAGCCCACAACAGATGCCTCAGACTTCTACACAGTATCTTTCACCACCAACATTGATCCTGGAATTTCTCCTTCTCAGCAACCCGGGAGCTGAGTAAAGTTGTTGATCTGGCCTCAGATCTGAGGAGCAGTGTGGATGTATTTGGTTATTTCTGGTGTTTGCCACAGTATTGTCAGCTGGTTCATGGGACACATATGAGGCAGTGATCCGTGCTGGCTGCAATGAGCGCCCAACCCTCAGCTGTGAAGGGAGGTTGGGGTGGCTGGGAGCCATGGTCTCTTTCTGTGCCATCCCCATCATGGTGGAAAGTGATCTTTTTCCCTTCTACCTTTTCCAGAAGTGTTACTTCTGTCAGGCTACCTTGCATAGTTGTGGATTTTCCCATCCTTCCACCTTTATTTTGGCTGTTTGTCTTACATGGGTATATTGATTTTCTATTCTGTGACTTCTCCAAAGCCTTTTGTTGAGTGACTGCCCTCAGTACAATTCCCAGCACCTCATTTCCACTGGTAGCATTGTGGCTTTCAAAAATCGGGATTCCCCTTGAGAGGAAGTCAGGAGATGACTTAATCCCTTCCTAGTCCTGATCATTTTAGCTCATGGTCATCCTGGTTACACTTGTAACCATGAAGATGTCTCAAGTATTTTGAGGAAAAACAGAATAATAGATAAATCTTCAGGATGGGTTTGTATATCTTCTTGGAAAAAAAAAAAATCAGAGGTTGGAAAAAGTATTTCTCCTGTTTCAGAAGTTCCAAGAGTCAGATCTGATCACACTGTAATGCTTCATACGTTTTAAAATACCATGTTTCCTTGCACTTTTTCCCTGAGAAAATAAAGGGTCTAGTGGCCTAGAGATACCAACAGACAGCTGTCCATTGTTAACGTTCATGAATTGAATAATTAGGTTACAATGCTTTGTTATTAGCTTTATTTTCATTGTTATTTCTTTTTGCGGCATGTGAGTGAATTGCACTTGGACTGGTCTGACAGAGCACAGAAGATTCTTAAAAATTAAATTCTTCCATAGCAATACTGTATATAAAATCAAAGCGTTGCATATGCTAGAATAGCTACAGGAAACACCGTGCCTTTGCTATCTTTGGTATCTCTCTGACTTGCAATTTTAATCAAATAGCTCTTGGGAAATTTTTTAGAAGACTGCCTATGAAGCAATAAAGACAATTAATGAGATGTTTGAAAGGTTTTCTCCCTTTTTAGAAGTTCTGTCTCTTCATAACTCAATCCAAGCCTGCACAGTTTGTTTGGGTTGTTTCTTGTCTTTGGACTGAGTTCTGTTTTTATGGTGTAAGAGCCAATGGAAGAATGTAAGATGAGGGAATCAACCCAAGAGAACATCATGTAACATATTTTCATCCTTCTATAGAGGGGGAGGGAAGGCTCAGCTTCTTTTTGAGGCAGATTACTTGGTGTCATTGTCTCATGCAACCTCATTGAGCGTTTCAATAAAATAGCACCACATATGGAAAGATGGATGATCGTTTGCTTCTGAAACAAAACATTTTTATTTATATGGCAGACGCTTCTATTGGGGCTTATTAGTGCTCAGCTGTTCCTGCAGCAGCCTTCCCAAAGAGAAAGTCTCTGTCTTTTGGTGTCTGACAGGTGCTTCTTTCTGTCCTTGGTATTCATCTGAAGACAGGCTCATCTGCTAACTCCCTTCCTGTCTTTCCCATTCACTTACAAAAGGCTGGCAGGATTACATTTAAGAATGCCTATAAGGCGTGTCTAATCATTTATGTGAATAAATACAGGTTGGGATTTTTTTGCTTTATTGGGAAACCAGTCTCTTTTAAGCTACCCTTAGGTGATCCCTTGTTAGATTCTTCTTTATTACAGTTCATTCACCTTACATATGAATTTCAATGTCAAGTGAAGCAGATAAGCTCTTTTAAATTAAAGTCTCAAAATATCTAGCTTCTTCCCTGTGTAGACAGTGGGAATTCAGAAGTGTTGGACTAAATTGAATACAATTATTCATCACCATTAAAAAGTCATGGAACATACCTGCTGTATGATAAATTCCAGTATCATAGTTAAAATCTCGCTGTTATCCCTCATGCACTGGTATTTTAAACCATCTTCATTTGCTGGTCTCTTTTTTAACTGATTTATTTGTTAGAAACTTTTCACAAGTGTTTCTGTGCTATGTGTTGATCCTCATCAAACGTAAGTGCCTGCTTCCTTGGAAATTCAGCATATTGTATAGCTGCATACTATAAGGCTTTATTAGGAATATTTCATACAGGTTTTAGCATTAGGATCTTAGCTGCCATTCATTCAGCTGACATTATAGTAATGTTACACTAACTGAAGAACTAGTTTGCTAGTTCATCTAAATAGTTAATCTATTGAGAATTGAATGATATAGTTGTTTTAATTTAGGCTACAGCATAAATTCAGTATTTCGTTGTGTCAGGGTGCATTTGTGCATCTGAATTCCAACCAGAGGATCTGGTATATTCTCCCACTCATCCCTGCAGTGCTTTGTCAAGGCTCTTGATGGGAGCAGATGCACTCTTGCTATGTCAGCATGGTGTGCAACTTTGGGAGTTTGCCCTGTTCTCTCATCAAACCTCTGTGAGCCTGACTTACATTGAAATGTGATGTTAACTGTGTTCATGAGCTATTTTAACTTGATTTAACCTGATGAGGGTTATACTTTCAGGATGGAGGCGAGAGAGCTAGTTTTTCAAGTTCATCTCAACATCTAAAGGACTAAATATAATTGCCTTTGCTCGTAGACTCAGTAGGTATATGTGAACAATCTGTGTACAGGAATGTAACAGCAAATCCAGATTACAGCTTTTGAAAGTTAAAAATGCTGCCTTTGGAAACAGGATTAGAAGTTACTTGATCTTCAAAGAATATGAAGATCTCACTAAAGTGTGCTGTGGGCTACAGTCACAGCCCTTTGAAGTTCAGAGCTTAGTATGGCAAGACATTTTTATTTCCTTACTATAATGTCAGAAATATCCATTAGGTTTCATTCTGATGTGTTTAAATATATATAGTTTTATTTAAATGTGTGAAAATTCCCTAACGTAATTTCCCATTGTTGTTTTAGGGAGGTATATTTTCCTTATGACACACATCTTTGGAGTATTAAACCTTTCCTTAAGCTATGTGCTATCCATTTAGACAGGATAAATGAGACCTTTCATCGTGTCATGTATCCACCTGTTTAAATAGAACACCAGGGAATGTCTGTCCTTGAAATCTAGTAAAATACTGTAAATCCTTCACATATTTTTTGGCTGTCTCTTTGTTCATGTTCTTACATTGCAGAGGGTTTCTGGGAATGATAGCTGCTCATTATCTTGCAAAATGAACAAGCCACAGTTGTAGTGTTTTATTTTCCACTCCACGCAAATAAATGATATAAATCGTATGTGATTAAATATTCCATAAAGGATTGAAAATCAGTAATGTGAAAAATCTGGAGGGTAAATTGAGTGTTGTAAAACGAGGATATAGTTAAACACTGGAGAGACTTGGAATTTGTCATAGCACTCCCAGACAGTAATTTTGTATTACGGATGTTTTGGTTGATTAGCTGTGAGTATGAATGCAAAAAGTTATGTATGTGTCATTTATTAGTATGCATATTAAACTCAGATTATTCAAGATGCAAAGCTATATGAAGCAGACCAAATCACCCAAATTACATGTACTAAAACTGTGTTCTTTGATGTTTTTGTTGTCCTACATCTCCTTGTGTTCTCTTTCAGAAAGAGTAAATTAGAAATGTTTTGTATTACGTACAGTGTCTACAATTTAGTCTTTCTGAATCCAAAAGTCAGGACCCATATTCTGGAAACTGAAATCTAGTACACCATTAAAAATGCTTATCTGTTATTACATGAAATCAGAGCAAAGCCAAAATGTGGCTTGTCAGCTTAAAAGAAAATTTGAAAGAGAAAAAGGAAATTCCCTTCTCTTTTGCCATAAGGAGCAAGTTCTAGCCAGGGGAAATACCTGAATATTGGAGTGTTTCAACTGATTGTTGGATCGGTGCAAACAGCTGAGCATTCTATGCATGACAAATTAATTTGAGCTTGAGGTTAAGGAAGACCGTCGTGAAATGAAACAAAATGATTATTTCTGTATTTTTTTTAGATAATCTTAAATTCAGATTATATTTATGCAACATCAGTTCAAAGTTGACTTAGGAATTTGTGAGAGGGTAAAGAAGAATGTCAAAGCTTCCTAAGATGTGTGATTCTTTATGGTGATATCTCCACCATGTATTTGGTTGTGTCAATGGTGAAGACTTTACTAACAGCACATTATGATAGTCATAAAACTGGGGGTGCTGGAGAGAACTGCCGTAATAGACTATTCTTGTATATAGGACGTGTCACTGGCAGTTTCACTTTTCTGTGTCACATCTAAGAGGATCTCAAAGCCTTATAAACCTCTATTACAGTATTTATAGTATCTGTAAAATAAGTATTTATTGCATATAGACCTAGGTAACGGTGTTATATAAGATCACCAGTACCATCAAAATATACTTTTCTTCAGACGTGTCTTGTGAAGATAACCAATGATACCCAAATGCCACTAGATTCAGACCAGCTCACGCATGGATGGATGGTCTGTAAGTGACACTTGTGCAGGGGTTCCACAGGAGTGGAGTTATCCCATACAGCGATTGAGTTGGCATCAGGGAATGAGTTTACAACCGATAATTTATACTAACCTGGGTTTTCATGAATAATGCTGAATGGGCCAGCTGCTCTATATTAAAAGAAATGCAGCTTTTGAGCGTGGATGAAGGTAATTATCAAACTGTGATTCAGACTTGGTCTTAATGAGGATAAATCTAAAGCAGCTGTATTGCAGTTTTATTCCATTTTTGCTACAGCTATGAACAGAAATAAGATACTACACATTTTTAGTGCTGTGGTCAATAGGAAGGAACTTGTAGGTAATTTGTACGCATGATGCTATGGTATGTGCCTGGTTTATGCCTATACATCTCTAACAATGAGTCTCTCCCTTTGCCGCTGTCATATCAATTCTTGTCATTGGCCACGTTCTCCCAGATGAGTGCTGAGTACCTGTTAATGATGAGACAGGTTTTTTTGCTCATCTTCAACTTTGTGACATTTATCTGTGTTCAAGGGTTACTTTTTTACTGTGGTAATAAATCTTCTATTTTTAAAAATCTGTCTTTGGGAAAGTAATTCATAATCTTACCTATCAAATGCTTCTTTCAGTTAACATTTATTTCACATATGAGGAGTTTAATAAAGGAAAAAATTTCAAGCATCAGAAGTAGGAACCTTGTAGAAACAATATGGTCATCACATGAATACATACAGCAAAATGCAGTCATCGGTTGGAGAGGATTTTTTGAAGAGTAAAAGCAACTCCAAAATATTTCTTTCTCTCAGCCTTTCCTCCTTTTAGCTCACCGTTACGCTATTTCAGTCATTGGAGGTACTAAAAGAGAAAGGCTTCCCAGATATCTGTACATCTGTATGTGCTGAGCTTCAGTGCTCACCATGCTCAGTTGCCTCTGGGGCCATAAAGCATTGAGGCCATGTGCTGTACCTGGCTGGGAGAGACAGCAGGCAGATGGGGGGATTCTTCTTTCCAGTCTTCTGAGTAAAGCGGTGGGCTATGAAACCAGCACTGGAAATGCAAACTTACCTGGGGTGAATGGGGGAGGTGAGAGTGAAAGTGCTGTTTTTATCTCCCATAGATTGAAAAAAAAAAAAATGCTGGGAAGGAGGAGGAAGAATAATCCGATTATTGCTGTTCTCTACTGTAAGTTTTTGTGAATGCTTAAAGTATTAGAATCATAGAATGATTGATATTTTATTCTACTGATAGAATGATTCTATGATTTAAAGTATTAAACTTACTTTAAGCTTCCATAAAACTTCCTGACAGCAGGAGTTGACACGGAATTATATGGATTTCAGTTCCCATTTGTGGAAACATCTCCAACCTCGGGCTATACAATGGAGGTAACAGGCAAAGGATACTGTTAATTTTCTCATGTACCTTTTTCTTGTTTCTGAATGTTAGTTTTTTTCTTTTGCGACCTCTTCTGCTATTTCCAAACCCATAAGCACCTTGTAATAGTACCATTTTTCACTTTATGCTGCTACTGAGAATTTTCCTATTTGCATGTAGAATTTACATGAATCCAAAGACAACGAGGAGAGACTATTTGTTCAATAGTTAGCTTTTTCATTAGAGAAAGGACCATCATTTGAAGATATAATAGAGAAATTACCATTGCATGTTCCTCTGTATCACCAAAAGTCTTCATTTTCCAAAGCTGTAAAGCTTCCATTTTTAGCAGGAAGAACTGCAGAGTGATGCAAAGACTCAAAGCAGTGGGCTGAAAATTACATTTCTTCAGTTGCTTTTCCAAGTAGCCCAAATAAGTCAAACATTCCAAAATCAAATATTTTTATATGATGGTATAGGTAGAGGTATACATTTCCAAATCTAATTTTAGGTTGTCATACCTGAGTACGTATACATACATAAACATATATTCTCCTATATTTTAAAATTATCATTGGACCAAAGCTGAATACTTGCAATATTTGTCTGGTTGCTCAGGTGATGGGTGGATAGCTAAAACTGTGTGGGTACCCCAGAAGCTCTGCCACTGGATGACCCAGCTGCTCTCTGTATGAAGTGCTAGGAGGTCAGCCTGCATCTCACAGAGTAACTGGTACTGAGCTGTGTCTACTACATGTAGCAACTTGGTACCAGTCTCAGAGCTCCATTGCCATCTACACATCTTTACCCTCATGCAGTGCAGAGTGATTTGGATCCTTGCTGGCACCCGTGTCATCTGCACCGTCCTTCTTCTGGCTCGCAGAGGTTCATTGCCAGCTATGTTACAGCTTTCCTGTAAGGCTGTGCATTGGCACTACAGATCTAGACTATTTTTGAGGACAGGCTTCAATTCACAGAACTTGTCACATGTCCTCATCACCTTCATCTCCAGTATAAGGTTATGTCTTATTGTGGTTGTGGCTGGCACCTGTCACCACAAACTCTTGGCTGCAGTGGTAAGAGGAAGGACCACACACATCTTTCAGTGCTGTCATGTCCTGCTGGGTCTGTCAAGAATGTGCTTGATCCCTTCAATAATTAAACTGTGAAGGGGTATACGGCCTGGCTGCTAGTAGTAGAGAGGAGAAAAACAGATGTCCCAAAAGGTCCTATCCCTCTACAGGTGGTATAGATTTTGGTGCCAGTCCCATTTAATTGATGTTATAAAGGATGAGTAATAGAAATTTTTATCCTGAAGCCTCTGCAGACAGAACCGTGTGTCCCTTCTAGAGGTGTCTTGCTGCAGGTGCACACCCTTCAGGGTCTTAGTTTAGATCAAGCCAGCGCTTATTGCTCTCACTGTGCATTGATTTGGGAGCACTCTGAGGTGCATTGCAGCCACTAGCAATCAGTCCAAGACCAGAGGAGAGCTAGTTTTGTTGAGAGACCACATGGAAACGAGTTCACTGTCTATTTGTGTCTGCGTTCCCCCTCCCTGCCTGCTCACATGGGTGCAGCCTTGCTGCCCTGGCCAGCAGAACCAGCAGAGATTCCTACAAAGCCTTTACAGTCACTGGGACTCCTTTTCAGATCCCTTCCCTGATTCAGTGTTGGGCTCAGCATCCCAGAAATGATAAAAAAGTAAAATCTAATGCCTTAAGCATGTAGCTGAATAGCTGGGGATACAGGGAATATTTGTGCCCGAGGCTCATGTTAGTCATGGGCAAAGCAGGGCGTTGGCTGAAGCCCCATGCCAGGGGCGGCAGATGAGGCAGCAGCACTGCCTGGTCACTGCTCCTGGCATTCATCCACCTCGCTAAGACAAGCTTCAGCTGCTGCTGGACTTCTGAGCAGTGTGCTACCAAACTGCCCTGCTCTGATGTAGTTGTGCCTATGGGACTGAGGAAACTCTACATCTGACCAATGATCAGATTAACAAAGGCAAGCAGCAAAAATGTAATTGCCGGGGCTGGAACATGTTACCAGATTTGCTCCAAGTGCAGCTTATGTCATCGCAGAGCCTGGTGCCAGAGCTGCGGCCATTAGCATGATGCTGCGGAACTGTCCGTACTCAAGTCATCAGGCTTTGCTCCAGGTTTTGCCAGGTCGATAAAGAAATTGAACACAGAGCTTTGAATTTGTTACTTCAAATATTGACTGATTTGAAATCCGTGATTTAAAATTGGCAAACAGAAAATTTATATTTACACCATTGACTTTAGCATGCGTTGTGTAGGCACAACCCAGCCACCCGGCCTTCCTTCTAGAGCACGTAGTAGTGCCCCAGTAGTGCACAGTGGAGCATGTAGCAGTATGCGGTCCCTTTGCAAAGTGTCTGTGTTAAACTTTCCTTGAATTGACCAAAGACCAAATAATTCAGTACATGTGTCGTGGGATGATTTATGTACAACAGTGCACATGAAGTGCATTGAATTTTATGGTTCCTATTTCGTCAGAATGTTCACTCAAAATGTGTGTCAGGCTGCATTTGAGTGGGAATTGGCATTCATTATGCGGTGTAAAAATGTCTTGAAACAGATTTGTATTAGTTAAACGAAATTATCAGAATTGTGCTTAGTAAGTGTAAATATTTAGTCCTACATTTGTATAAATATTCATATATTTATGTAAACACATGTGGGAGATGTAGGTTTGATCCCTGCAGGCAGAGGAGGGAACTGAAGCCAGTTCCCTTTTTCCTGTGCGGGCAGCTCACATGTGTGTATGTATATAAATAAGCAGTGAGTCACCCTTTATATATAACATACAGTTCTGTTCTCCAGAGCTATAGCACATATACTGCTTTTAAAAGCAGAATGACTTTTCTGAAAATTGCAAGTAGGTTTTCAAATTAAATTTAAAATTGATTATTTAAGAATCTAATCTGGCTTTTTTTTTGGAGTTTTCTTTTCCTTGAGTGATTTAATTAAAAGTGTAATACGTTTTCCTCACACTTTCCACATAATGAGATCTCATTTTAAAGTCTTTTTACTGCTGCATGAGCTGCCCAGGTGATGTTTCGTGCAGCTCCTGCTGCTCTCTGCTACACCAGTGCCTGTCCCAATGCTGCAGGAAGTCTCCCTGCTGCCCAAGGGATGCTGGGGCAGGGCTGGGAAGCAGTGAATAATTCCACCAAGGGGATCCTGCACTTGTTTGGAAGGTAATGACAGTGTTTCTCAATAACCAACTGGTTGTATGGCAGAAAAAAATCTAGGTAGATAAAACAAAGTAAGTAGAGGGTGCTGTGGGGTGCACTGTCCTAGCATTTTACTTGCATCATTGGACAAGGGATGGAGAAGAAAACAGCATATTGTTCTCCTGCTGTTCCTATTTGCATCTGCATCCTGGATACTGCATGCAGTCATCTGTCCCCATGTGAACAAGGATGCAGCACAACAGGAGAAGGTCCAGAGAGATGCACAGAAATGATGAACAGCTTCTCTATGAGTAACAAGAAGACAAGAACTTGCAGAAAGAAGGGCTGTGCAAGGAAGCACACACAGCTGTGGAGCTGCTTGCCTCAGAATACTGTGCATGCAAACGTTTTTGTGAATTTAAAAAGTAACTAGATAAATTGATAGAAAATGAGGCTGATAGGCATGAAGTCAATGTCTCATCTAGGAATTCCAAAGACAGTGACTGTTGTAAATGGGTGGAGAATTAATCCAAAGGCATCAACATACACTTTCCCTTTCCTTAAGCTTTTCCAAGTTTTTACATCTGATGCTAACAAGGTTCTGTATGTATTATTGCATAGAAGGTACTTCTTATTAATTTTGAATCTGTATATTAAACCGACTGGAAAAGTGTGACAACAAAAGAAAGATCTAACTGTACTAAAGACACTGGGCAGCTTACCAGCAAAGTAGGAAAAGTACAGCATTTCATTTAGCAGTAGTAATAAACTAAATAGTGTACCCCAAAATACCGAATGCTAAATTGTCAGGTTCCTGCCTTTGCAGTGTATTTTGCTTAAAATATTTTTAAGGCTAGAGCAAAGGAATGTGTAGGTGCAGATTTTCAGTTGAACTGGTAGACAGTAAATGGTCTCTGAGAGATTATTTTGTGCCATCAGAGCAGTAATCCATGAACCAAGAATGCCCTTCAAACAGCACTGGAACTGTTCCAGTTTGTAGAATCAGAGGTTTCTTTTCTAACAGTGCTCTTGAGTAAGTTTTCAAAATTTATTATTAGACTTGAAAGAGCTTTTAGAAGTAGGGATTTGTAAAAGATCAGAATCACTCACCAGTTGTTCTGGATCTCCAGCCTTTTCAGTGCTGAGATACTGAGTCCATGCAGCTTAAGTTTGTTGATTACATGTGTCCAACTCCTTTAAAAATGTTGGTTGGTTGTGTTAATTCTCAAATCCCGAAAAGCTTCTTGTTTTGGTTTCTTTTGTTGTTGTTGTTGTTGTTTTTTGCTATGGAAACAGGTAGGATTTCAGATTAAGCATGAAGAGGTATACAAAAGGCAGGTAGTAAGAATGTTGGCCGGGACACTGTATAAATACAGTGACCGCTGGTGAGTACAAAGAAAGAATTGTAATGGCAAGGCCCTTCTCTCTCTTGTCTTCCGTGTCCAGGTAGTACAGATTAGAGATTATGGATTCATCTCTGTTTATTAGTGCAGTTCTGTGCCATTGCCACCTGATTTCAAATTATTCCTGTATGTATTCCTCCACATAAGTTTTTTTCCTGTTGGGATATATAAATTCCTATCAGAATTTGAATGTTATTGACTTAACTGGGGCATTCTTCTTGTTGGGAATGGTAAAGTAAACTAACTGTTAATACTCATGTTGTCTAGTAATTCTGATCTGGTGAGTAGTAGCCAGGTTCCTACTGTCAGCTATACTTGCCGTTTTGGGGAATCTTCCAATATAGTACTTGCTATGGAAACCGTGAGTCCTTTAGGCTTTCATCACTGCAAGCTCTACAGTCTTTAATGACTGCAATGCTGGTCTTCTCCTTAAATTTCCTAGGAACATGGGTTTTAAATCAGAGGACTAAAGATTATTTTCCATTCAAGTACCATGTTTGAATTTGACTACAAATGTGTACTGTGATTTCATAGCTACATTCAACCAGTCAAATAATATGTTTCTCTGTTTAAGCACCTTAACCAGCATTCCATTTGAACACATTTCTTTTTCAATGAGAATGATGCAACATCACATGTGTTTCCAGCATTCAGGACTTTAAAAATACAGAAAGCAAAGCTCATTTTCTGCAATCCATTTTGCAGTTGTTTGCAATAAAAGTGAAAAAGAAGCAATGAAAGCTTCAACCACAGACACACAGACACTTACTTATGGTTTAAGAATCAGGATAGTGTAGCAAGAAATCAATCAACCACCAAAAAATATGCTTCATAAGATGTATTTTTCATGTGTTTCTAATGATTGTTTCATCTTTATTTCAGAAGTAGTAATGATATAATAATTGGTATTTATTTAAGGGCCCTCAGCCATTCCTCACATCTTATCCTCCAGCCATTCCTCCACATCTTACCCCATCTTTGCAGCCCTCCTTTGGATGCTCTCTAATAAATGTATGTCCTTTTGATACAGTGCTGCCCAAATTGCACCCAGTGCTTGAGATGAAGCCACAGAGTGGGACAACCCCTCCCTCTCCCACTGGCGGTGCTGGGCCTGGTGCACCCCAGGGCACGATTGGCCCTTTGGCTGCCAGGGCACACTGCTGGCTCACGTTCACCTTGCCATCAACCAGAGCCCCCAGACCCCTTTCCATGGGGCTGCTCTCCAGCCTCTCATCCTCCAGTCTGCATATGTCCAGGGCTGCCCTGTCCCAGGTGCAGAATCCAACACTTGCTCTTGTTTAATACCATGTGGTTGGTGACTGCCCAGCCATCCAATTTGTCAAAATCTCTCTGCAAAGCCTCTCTGCCCTCCAGGGAGGGAATGCCACGCATGCATCAGTGTGCTACGTAATGGGATTTTAATTTCAATTAGCTAAAAATACAGAAAATTACAGAGTTTGATTGTTTTTAAGCCATAATTTCTATTAATGTATTCTTTGAAATCAGACACTTGACTTTGAAAGTCAAGCATTCGCAAAAAGTTGGAAAATGTCAGAATGGAGATTGTTCAAAGGGTTTTAATTTGTCCCTTGCATGTATGCATAATGATAAGATCTTTAATTATGTGATCCCATAAATTTTTCACAAGAGGAATGGTGCCCGGAGAATGAATCAGGGATGTTTATTAAAGGAAGCCCTTGTCTCCAGAACCCTTGCCTTAATTGCTGCGAAGCACAGTAATTGAAGTAGAGGGCTGCAGCAGTCAAAAGCAGGCTCTCTGAGGGTCTGAAGGCACCACTGGGAAGCTGGATTTCATTCTCTCTCTTTCACGGAGCAGTTAGGTTGGTTTGAGAAGGTCCCATATTCTGTAGGTGATCTGTTCCCAGGTGCCACCCCAGCTACCTGGGCTCTGAGCACACTGCATCTGGGCTGAGCACCTCTGTGCTTTGGACTGGTGAATCACTATAGGAACATGAAGTTTTCTGCAAAGTGAGACCCCAGAGGCCTTAGACTGACGTGGTAATGCCAGAATTGCTGACTGAATCCTCTCGGATTAAAGTAGTCAGTTTCTTGTCTGTAAAATGGAAACACCATCGCCCAGCTACAGAAAAATTAATTAAATGCTTTAAACCATTTGTGCTGAATGCCTCAGAGGGAAATACCAAACGTATAACAAGGACTCTGATTCTGACATGCTTCCTGTAAAGGAGGCTTTGGGAACACTGCTGGCTGATGGGGCTAAAAAGAACATGTAGGGTCGTTGTGATTTGAGACAAGGAGGCCGGATCCTAGCAGCGCTGGGCCACAAAGTCACAGAGTGCCCTCATTCTGATTAGTTTTTCATCTTCCCTGAAAAACACTTTAAACCTAATATGAGGAGTTCTACTTAATTTCCCAAACCAAACAGGTAAATTAAAAAAAAAAAATTATTCAAGAATTACTTATCAGTGTAACTGAAACATTTACCTATATATCTGTATATATATTGTGTGTGAATTTTGATCTCTACTGTTATTTATCTCCTTTGCCTGTGGCAACAGTCTGTATGTCGGGGTTTTATATTCACAGTCCTCTACAAGTAAGCGTCACTGCCAACGGGACAAAATGATTTTTCCGTGTCCTCCTTGTATTTTTTGTCTGTTCTTGACCTTTTTAAAACTTGCATTTACCACCTTTCAGGCAAGGAAATTCATAAATCTCTTCTGCTGTGGTGAGGGTATCTATGCATGTCTTACCTTTCACACTATGTTACCTCAGTACCTATTTTACGTTGCAGAATCTGTTACAGAATATTAAGTGAGAATCAATTTATTGATAGAAATGGGTCAAATACTAGTATTTAGGCAATTTTATCTAAATTTGTTACCTTGGAATAGCTTGATACCATGAATTATGGTGCATACTACATTTTTCAAATAATACTACATGTATAAAATATGGAAACATGATTATTTTAGATTCAAAGGGCTCTTTTGTCATGCTTATGCATATTTGAGATGGACATTTTTCTCCCAAATGGGGAGGAAATGAGATGGCGGCTTATCCATTCATAATGTTACTCACTTTCCTTGCTTAAATGCGTTTTTAAATGACTAGAGTATCTATGAAAAAAGAAAAAAGAAAGAAGAACTAACTTCAGAAGAGCTGGAGTTGAGTCTCCTGTTTATCTACATTAATAAGCAGGGTTCACGTGAGACAGTCTGTCTGTCTTGTGGTGTGCTGACAGTGCCAGTAGGCAGGGGTGGCAGAGTCCTGCGGCTGTGTGCATCTCAGCTGTGGTTCTGCAACCACCAAAGGGCTCCCGCAGCCAGGGAGCTCTTTTGGTTTGGTCACTGATAACTATAATCTCTCTATTAAACTGTATTTTGAAGCATTTCAATAAGTTCAAAGTTGACAGTGGAGAATTAATACATATTTAGAGATTCCGTAAATGTTTAATAGTTTTTGAGCTTTCAACACATTTCAACAGATGGTGAAAATATATTTTTTCTTAATACATAATCAGTACGGTTTAAGTTGAAATTGTCATTGCTGATCTTTTGTGCTCATAAATTAAGGCTATTTTAATAATAATCTGCTGCTATACGTCAGGAATATATGTATCACTGTGTGATTGTGTGTCTGCAAGACTCTTAATGCACGATGTCCGTGATAACAAAGAATAGCCGTTACCTTTTTGTGGCAGAGATCTGGAAATGTTTCCTCAGAGATGTTTGCATTCACATCTATACTGCTGAGCCTCCAGTGTGTTCTGGGTGTATCTGCAAGGGCGCTTTAGCCTGGAGCAGGAGCACTTCAGCACTTCTGAGTGCTATCTCCTTGTTGTTCCCATTTAGTGCTCCTATCAAGTATTTCATAAAGTAGACTGTAATGTTCTTAAAGGAAAGGTATAGCACTTTCGTCGTCCAAATCGGAATGGCTTGGTGCAACCTCATACTGGGCCGCATGTGCAGCGGTCTCCTGGTTCCTGGCTGTGGCAGAAGGCCAGCAGCCTGCAGGTGCCTTCTCCTGTGCTGCCGTTATGTCCAGGTTGCTCTCAAGCTGCTGCCGTTCACATAGGGAAAAAAAGAATTAATGATGTGACTCCATAGAGATGCTCTAGATACAGCATCTGGCTACAGTATTGAAAGCTTTAGAGTTTTGTGCAGTAAATTAAGAGTGTATTGATCAGTATTTTGCTTTTTGTCTATCCACAGTCACCAATTACAATAACGTGATAGAAGCAAACTCAGATTCAGATGACGAAGATAAATTGCATATAGTGGAAGAGGAAAGTATAACTGATGCAGCAGACTGTGATGCAAGTGTGCCAGAAGATGACTTGCCAACAGACCACACGGTGTTACCAGAAAACAGTGAAAGGGAAGGGAGCACAAACAGCTGCTGGGAAGATGAAGGTGCGTTCATTTTCACTGATGATTCTCTGTAAAGTAATGTTTCTAAGAAGACTCGATACAATTTTTTTGTTACATTGTTACTGAAATGATTAGAAGTGATAAACATGTAATTATTGTGTTATATTTTATTTTCTTAATTCAGTATTTGAGATATAGCCCTGCGTGTGCCTCAATTCCAGCCACATTTCTTTGGCATCCACTTTGCTAAAACTTGTGACTTAAGAATAACTGTGTGACCTCACATCTCAATGAACTGAAAGCACTCTTATGGCCACTAAATGTGGTCCAGCTTTTATGTAGCTGCTCTTGCCAAGGTGTGCTGTGTAATGTGGAACTCGAAGCTAAATTATTACGTAGATAATTTTCTTAGTTCTGCAAAATCTTTGTTCTCCTGCAGTGTTTTATATATAGTGAACTGCAGTTACATAAAAATGGGCTGCATGGAGACTACTTCTTGACCCAGCCAAACATGGGTGTAGGAAGCCTGGGTTATGGACTGAGACTGGGCTCAGATGTGGACCGAATGTTTCTTGGGGCTACACCTGCAGGTAGTTACACACAGTATCTTACCTGAGGCCACCTCTGGAGAGTCTCAGAGCTCTAGATATGTAAAGACATCTTTTTTGACTTCCTATTTCAAATGTGCCATTTTAATTAAGATTTGTTGACTAAAGTGAAGCATTTGAACCAAACTCTACTGTAATTGTGTAGTGAGAATCAAATGGTATTCTCTCTGCCTTGGTCATTGGTTACTCAGCCAGGCTTCCATCAGACAGATGATTGTCTTACAGGCTTACTAAAATTACTGTAAATTTCTTATGTAAAAATTACAAGCTCTGAAGCCTCCTTTGTAGCAGCCAGGAGGATTTTTTTATCTGATAGTAAGGTTTTTTAAAATAGATTGTGTGAACTTCTGGCAAAGGCTGCGTGAGAAAAATGAAGGCTAAATTATGTTTCATGGAGCTTTGATTTGCCATGGTAAAACTCTATTTACTTTTTTATGGCTTTCATAGAAAGAAGGGCGCAAGCTGAAAATCACATCATCAGTCTTGGTTGTACATTAGAAATCCTAAGAGTAGGATATTGAATACGTGATCTTCATCTCAAAGGGAGCAGTGCTGGGGTAGTGTCTGTGCAGTGCTGACACTGTCGCTGAGAGTGGCAATTGTCTTTAGAAAACATACACTATGGCAGTTTTAGTAAGTTGTTGTTCATCACTGGATTAGTACTGAAAGTTCCTACTTGTAGTTGGACTTGACAGAATGGGTTTTTTACACATTTATTCGGTTCGCAAACGCACGAGAATAGGAACGCACGTAACGTCTCTTTATCAGATTAGTTTCCTTCCGTTTCCAGTCATTCTAACTGAACTTCTACAAGACCTTCAGAACAGGTGGTTTAAATATAAGGTGTGTATCTCCAGAGGTTTAACTGAAGCAGTCACACCGGTTTGAAGAAGTGAACCACGTGTATCCGGCACCAGTTACTGGCAGGGTGCCAGCATTCATGTGTACAGTGATCCTATGATGTGAGCTCTTTTTGCTTTAGGTTAACTAAACCCTGTGCTACAATTAAGAAAGGAAATGTCAAACCCTATTGCCTTGTTGTATTAATAAACTTGAAAAAAAATATTGGTTATGTATTTGAGTATTTAGGAAATCTAGAGATCTCAGGCCTGGAACTAAGATGGGTTTGAAAAAATTAACAGTTAAAAAAAAAAATTGTGTCAACAGTGAAATAAACTTTCAAAACTAGTGAAATTATGTTCTACGTGTAAGGACCCCCTGGAATTCAGAATACCTTTAACATATAGCATGTTAGGTTGAGCTTATGTGCAGTAAGATAGATTGTGTTCTCTCAGTGTGATGGATTGCTGGTGAAGGCTGCTGCACTACTTTGTATTAATTACATTTGAGGGGAGGTTAAATGTTCATGGCGTCAACTTGATAAAGTTTTCTGCTTACAACCAAATTTTCCATTTTTCTAGTGAGTTATCTTATCCATCTCTGGATCTTTACAGTCAGCTTGTGACATCATGGAAGTGTCATGTATGGTGCATGTGACCTTGACCTGGAAATTAGCAGCATTTAACTCTGGAAATCCCATGTGTCCCTGAGCAGCAGTTCATGAGAAATGGTCGGATGCTGCACAGAACAGAGCCTAGTAGTGCTGCCATGCTGAGGTGGCTGTGGCAGGGCCAGGCAATGCTCAGTGGCCTTAAAGAAGCCATTTTTCACCTGGTTGTGGTTTCTGAGTGGCTGACTAGATCTAATTTGATGGCTCTAACAGGTGCTGTAGAGATGCAAAAGAGTGTGGCTGAGTGTCCGTACTCCCACCCAGTGCAAGGAGCTTGCTCTGCCCCTCTGCTGCTTGCCAGAAGTAGAATGGAACTTGCTAGAGATACTATAATTTAAGCCGCTATGAGTAATAACTTACAGATAGTAGCTCTGTTCCTCATAGCCTGTTTCATAATGGGGAAAAATCACAAACCTTTTTAGGAAGAAAAATAGTGTAGTTGGTATCATAAATATTTTTAAGAAATGAAATTTTGAATTTGAATTTTCATTGCTTGCCATCAACTGCCATACATATTCTGAACAAAGCCTGTGGTATCAGGAGCCAAAAATACAATTACTTCACAGTCGGGTATTGACTAATATTTTATGTGCTGTGGTGAGTTTTTTTCAGATGCTAATTCAAATCAATGAAAGATTTATGTCTTACAGTTTCCTTTTTACCTTTTTGTTTGTGACTATCTGCAGATAGAGCTTCTCCCCCTTCCCATTTAAATCTGGTGGGTTTTGTCAAGGTAGACCAAACTAAGAGTCTTTTCCTTTAAGGAAGCGATTTGTATCTGGGAAATCAAACTTGACCTAGGGTTTCTCATCTCACGTATAAAGGAGGAATTGGCTTTTCCTGTGTTTAAATTTGGCTCGTTCTGCAGTTGTGACTAGACGTGCCAAAAATTTTTCCCTGCACTGAACCAGAGTGAAGTAATGTAAATAAAAATATAACAATTGGCATTTTGGATCCTGCCAGTCATATATTCTAGCATCATAAATCACGTAAGAGTCCTTCTTTGCACTATAGCTCTGAAGCACGTACCATCTCCAAAATAAAGCTATGAATATTGACTGCTACTGGCTGCTATGGTATTTACGTACAGTAACATAGTATACTAATAAATAAAGGAGTGAAAAAAGTGGTACCGTTTCGCTGTACACTCCAAAGCCATTCTGTGTTTCTCTGAAGAAAGGGAGAGCAGTGTGCAGCTTTGCAGACATGACCTGCAAATCATCAACTGTTTCCAAAAACTGCTAATTGGAAAAAAAAAAAAAAAGAAGTAAATTTAATATTTTGATGATACTCTGTTTTCTGGAAGTGATGTTCTAGTGTATCAGTTAGCTGCATTTAAATAGCTCCTTCCATATTTGCTGGAGAAACACACTGTCCTAGTCTTTACCTGTCTTTACCTGTCTTCGAATAATGCCTTAATGGTAGTGTGTAGTATGGTTTCCTTTGAAAATTTAATTTCTTTCACTGTAAAATATCTCTGTGGTTCAACCAATTATGCTGGAGTAATGTGGAATCCATATTTTTGAAAGTATGTTGTCCTTTAACGCAATTAGAGAAGTGGAAAAAAATGCTGTAGAAATAGCTCCTCAAATACATTACATTGGTGTGTGTATGTGGTTTTGTTGTGGGTTTTGTTGTTGTTGTTGTTTGAGGGTGTTGATTTGGGGCTTTTTGTTTTTTTGGAATATTTGTTGTTCTGTTTCTGAAATGTAATATTTCGGCAGGAAAAGAAACAAAGGAAATCCTGGGGCCTGAAGCTCAGTCAGATGAAGTTGGATGTACAGGTATTTGTTTGTTTATCTGTGTCCCTTATTCTTATAGCTTGTCTGCCAAAGCTTCAGCAATGAGAACAAAAGGGGCAATAACACTGGTTATTCTATCTTGTTGATAGAATCCAACTACAGGCCAGAAGGTAGTGTTTTAAACTAATAAGAAATACACTAAGATAAGTGTAAGCTGGTACTTATCTCCTTTTCCACTTCTCTACTTGTACTGATTATACAGAAAGCAAAATGAGATGTGGATCTTCAGTTTCAGAATCAAACCAGGACAGACTTTTCCAAATGTAGGAAGCAAGATGTTAAGCTGTCTTTCAAACTACAAGGCCTAAATCATGATACGTGCTGCATTTAAGAATTTTAGGGGAGATGAACATAAGGTGCAAAAATGCATTGAGTTAAAGAATGCATTTTTGCAAAGTTTGCAAAAAACGCAAACAATGCTTTTAGTCATTGTTTTAATTGTCATTAAGCCACTGTTTCTCTGTGTTAAAACTTTGCATTTTCCTATACCTTAAAGAGCTTAACCTATGTTAGTATTTCTAAGGAGCTATGAAATCCTTGCACAGAGGTTGATTTGGGAATGTGAGTTACTGATCTCTTCTTTTTGTTTTTTTTAAGTTTTCATTTGACATCTTATATGTTGGTTTTTTGCTCTTAGTAAAAGAAGACGAATGTGATTCTGATGCAGAAAATGAACAGAACCATGACCCTAATGTTGAAGAATTCCTTCAACAAGAAGATACAGCTGTTATTTACCCTGAAGCACCTGAGGAGGACCAGAGACAAGGCACACCAGAAGCTAGAGGTCAGGATGAAAATGGTAAATATGCCACCAGTTCAGTTCCTACAAAATAAATTATGTTAAGCACTTGACCCCAAAGTTCTGTTGTGTTTTGAAAGACAACAACACGTGATACTTGATTTTGTGACGCAAGACATGCGCTGGGAGTCAGTTGTATGGGTACCTAAATGGTAGTTGGAAGTAAAATCAAGCTCTCGTAAATCCATTGGGGTTATTTTTCCCAAAAAGACAACGACAGAGAAAATTGAAACGTTACTTATACAAAAATATTCATATGATTCTTAATGGAAGCCCATTGAGAAATACTGCCTTTCCAGTAGACTTTGAAAATATTGTTTCATATTGGAATAAGAAAGTTTTTATTTTATTATGACTTGTTTTTGTTCTTAGTTAATTCTTTGTGAAACACTTAATTGGAAATAACACCCTTCCTAAATGGTTTGGAGATGTTCTGACCCAGTTGTTTATTAAAAATGTATGTATTTGAACAAAAGATGTCACTGTGGCTGTCTTAGTTTACTGGAGTTTAAGGGAGAGCAGTGGAGGGGGTGTTGCTGACAGATTTGTCCCTCTCAGAGTTCTTATGTTATTAGACATTTTAGTAATAACAAAGAATATATTTAAGAAATGTAAACTGAGTACCTGCCTATATATTATATAAGTAGGACATGAGTTTCCAATGTTCTGTGATTTACTTCGCGCGTTTTGTAAAATTCAATTAAGATATATTCTTAACAGTAGCATTTCAAAGTCTTTTTAAAATTTTAATCTGTAGTTGCAGTGGCACAGCTTGTCAGGTTAGTTTTACAGACTTGCAGTGATTTCCATGTAATCATTAAAAATACACTTTAGCATTAATAATTGAAATTGTACCTAGCTCTGTAGGTTCAGATGGAAGTGCTCTGAAAGTCACAGTGCTGAACAACGATGCTCAGTGTTTTAATAACTTGGAAGAGAAAATGCCAGAAACGTAGTGATGTTTGGTAAAGATAGATTCCTCCAAAGCCGGGGAGGGACAAGAGAGGTGACAGAGCATCAGAGTATTTAGTTCTGGGCTTTGTGAAACCTCTGCCATTTCGGCATTTGCTCCAATGGAAACAGAATTTAAGTTATGCTTGTGACATTTCCACTGACTTGTATTTGTGCTGAAATGTGGTATTCCTTATGTCATGTGGATTAAATTGTAGATGTAAAAAATGAACGGAAGGGAAGCACGCTGTACCCACACATGAGCATGTGCTCCTTTTACTTAGCCTTGGAGAAACAGAAACTGAACTGGTTAGAACAGCACAAAAAACTGAAGTATGAGTGTTACCAGCTTGTTCCCATAAGGAGGGAAAAAGATCCTGTGTGACAGAGAAGTTGTTATTTTTATGTAATAAAGAGAACTGGTCTGGCTCTTCACTGTTGGAAAAGCAATGGCATGTTCAGTGAAAATGGCAGGAAATTCCACACAAATAGGGATTGCTACTGTATAGAGCACTTATAATCTATGTATGTATCCACTAGTCTATGGCAGTAACTGCTGGAAGATGTCATGAAGAAAGGTAATTCAGAAGTACTTCAGAAACTACCAGTTAATTTTATCAGTATTAATAATTGCTGATAGTTCAGCAACTTCAAATGACAGTCTGTACCCCAGTTTGCGCCTCACGATTCAGATCATAAAATAATAATCTGGGCAGATGTTCCACTTCCCTCTCGTGCTGTCACTCAGCACAATGGATAGATGCTTTGTTGCAAAATTTGCTTTCCATTTCCCTTGAAGCATGGTCATTGGATGTTACCAGACCTCGTAAACAGGTAGTTTGATCCAATACTGCGAACCCTGCATTTCTGTAAGCACTTTTTCCATTAATCTGTAAAGTAAGATGCTTTTTCAATCTCAGAAAAAAATCTTTTCTGGCATAGAATAAGTTACTATATATGGGGGATAACTAAATGCTGATAAGAAAAAATAGAGTTAAAGCTTCATAAATGATGACTTCTCAGAAATATTCCTGTCAAATTAATATTCAGCTTCAATCTGATTTCACTTTTTGCTGGTACAGAAGTAACTTCACAGAAGCCAATAGAATAAATCCCATAGGTTGTATTAGAATCATATTTATTGCATCACATCTGATATCTCTTATTTCTGTCACTCATCTGCTTCTCCTGCATATAGTATGTCCTACATAGCTGTGCATAACTGTAAAGAATATCAGCTGTGTTTCTGTTCTCCTTTCTCTTACAATTTTGTGTTAAGAGACAAGAAAATCATTTTCTGCAGCCTAAAACTATTGCTCATTCCTCAGGATCTGGAAATAGGGTGACCATTAAGTGTTGCAGTGCTAGACTTATTTTGTGAACATGATTTCAGGGTTGCCAGTGGTAGGGCTAATCAGGCCTGCAGAGATTGCTAGGTCTAAAACCACGTGTTACAGTGGTCAGAGTACTTTCTCATCAGAGACACGTGCAGAGGCACTGGTGCTGTGTGGGGACAGAGGTGTGGTTCTGGGGAACGTCTCTGTGCTGATATCCTCCAGCACACGCTGGGACAGCTGCACCCTGCCGCAGTCAGTAACGTAATACCTGAAGAAAAAATACGAACAGTCGTTGTTCCTTTTCTAAACCAGACGGAGCTTTCCAGAAGCTGCACATTTTCTTACAGTCATGTGTATGAATTTAAACTGTGTCTGTCGATGTTGGTTGAGTTCAGAGTTTACATCTTATTTAAATATGCCATATTCTCTCTCCTGTGCAGGAACGCCCGATGCATTTTCCCAGCTGCTTACCTGCCCGTACTGTGATAGAGGGTACAAGCGCTTTACCTCTCTGAAGGAACACATTAAATACCGCCATGAAAAAAACGAGGATAACTTCAGTTGCTCCCTTTGCAGTTACACGTTTGCATATAGAACACAGCTGGACCGCCACATGACGTCACACAAGTCGGGACGGGATCAGGTCAGTGGCAGTTGGCTGGAGGCCCTGCTGTCCTCTGCAGCAACGCTTGGTGTGTGAGCAGAGACCTACAGAGAATGCTGGACGTTCATCTCAGAGTCTTGTGGGCTCCGATCCTGGAGCACTTAAACCTGCTGTTGAAGTCAGAGTTCTTCCGTAGCTAACAAAGGGTGTGATCCGCTTTGCTGAACTTCCATTCATCTAGGCAGTACGGTTGGGTCTGAATTTTAGTTTTCAGAAGTGCTAAAGATATTCTGAGCTAGTTTTCTGTGGTTCATTTTTTGACCTGAGGTTATGGTTCCTTGAAATGCCCATGATGAGTTAACCACCCCGTTATTGCTGAGGTGACTGAGGTTCCCCTCTCCCTGCTTTTCTGTTTTTCTTTTATCCCTAGGATTTCCCATTGCCGAACCCCAATTACATGCTTTCATAACTTACCAGAGGTGCTGAAGCTCAGTAAGCCAGGTGAAACTCACTGAAACAGCCAGGAGTTAGCCAAGAAAACAGATACAGATTTTTTACCACCAGGTTAGAGAGAGGCTTGGAAACTCTCCTTTCTGAGGGCAGACTACAATCCTTGGAGCTGAAAGAGGAGAGAAACATTGCAGAAATACATAAAGCCATGAATAGTGAAGAGAATGTATTTCTTGCAGCTCCAAAACAACAATATTTCATTAAACTGAAAAGCTCTGACATAAAATTAACCAAAAAATGAGATGATCTTTTACATATTGCATATTAATTATTGTTCTTCAAATTATCACTAATTCAAAGAATTTATCATAGTTGAAAGTGCATTGTCCTTCACCCCTGAGTGAATACTTTCAGGAAACATTACAGGAAGTATGGGCAATCCTGCCCAAGGGTTTTGCTGTTCTGCAGGGCTTCGAATAACCTCGCCAGCGTGTTCTGGCAGAGCAGCTGTGATTTATTCCCCATGAACAATTCATTTCTGCCTTCCGGTCTTACTGCCTTGGCTTCCACTTTAAAGGTGCTATCATCTTATATACAGCTGATATCTATGCCTATAAAATCTATGAATGTTTTTTGTAGCATCTAGTTGCTGTGAGCTGCCACATTTATTTCCAGTTTTTCCAACTAGAAAGCTAAAAGCAGAAGAGTAGATGGGGGAACTTCCCATTTTTGCACCTGCTTGTAATGAAAAGAGAAAAAATGATCAGGTGAACAGCCAACCTTAGAAGAATGGGTAGAAAGGGAAATTTAGATTGTATCGCTGAAGGAAAAGTTTCAGATGTATTTTAATAGGCTTATACTTTTGAAGGCACATGGCTGCACGTGCTAAACAGGAGCGTTGTTTCTATGAAGTATCTGGAGCTCAATATTACACCAGCTTACATGTAATTTTCTCTAGATCCATACCCAGAGTCAAAACAATAACAGTTCAGATGCCTGGTAAAGTTGAAATGCTGATTTGTTTATGTTATTGTCACGAAGTTGTCATGTCTTCAGATTGCCTACATTTTTATATACATGATTTCATCATTTCTGCAATGGAAAATTGAGTTTTATCTATGGTAAAGTGTAGACCTCTTGGCTGTGGGTCTGAAACAGCAGCATCTTCAAAATTGTTTACTGTTTTCTCCTTGTTCATAAAGGACTTAACCTGAAAGTAGGTGGTTTGGATAACTTTATGTTGGCTGATCAGTGAGCAGCATGTGACAGTTCTGTATTTGTACTGTAAAAGGAAGCTGTGAGGAAAGATAATTTGCAGTGTAGCAGACGCCATGTGAGAGGTACACATAGGCTGTGCCTTCCTCTGAGAAGGTGCCAACCTGCCAGGATTTGGTGCTGCAAATTTGCTGTATTGCAAATGTAAGAAGGATGGAGATGCTACCTAACCAAAAGCTCAAGGCAGCTTACAGCTGTAAGCAGGAAAACAGAAAAATTTATTAAAAATTTGGTAAGAGAAATGTGAGCTTCCATGCCTTGGAAGTAGAATGTTGAATTTTTAAGACTGGGGCAGAAACATTCTTTGACAGATTGTATCCATGCAGTAATGTGAAGCATTAGGATGTAGTGCAGCATCCACAGTGGCTGTTTGCGTGCTGAGAGCCTTTAACTTGCCGAACCTCGAGTCAAACAGCAGCAACTGATTCTCTACAGGCTTAAGTGAATCCTGACACAGTTCTGTGTACTCAGTGGAGTTGGGTCACAGAAGTGCAGCAAGTCAGCTGCAGTCTCCCAGAGCATCTCCTTCCCAGTGCTTAAACAGAGCCCCAAAGATGCATGGACGCCAGTGGCTCCTGGCACAGGCATGGCGCTGCTGGGCAGCTCCTGGGCATCCTCCTTACCACAGCTCACCCAGATGGCCGAGTGCAGCCTGAAAGCAGCTGCTGCTTTTTAAATAAGCAGTGGCTTTGAACAGATAAAAACTTCAATTCTTCTATTTCATGTCATAAATAAACGTATTTCCTCTTTACAAGGGTGGATAGTGATAGGACAAGGGGGAATGGTTTTAAATTGAGATAGGGTAGGTTTAGGTTAGATATTAGGAGGAAGTTTTTCACACAGAGGGTGGTGACGCACTGGAACAGGTTGCCCAAGGAGGTTGTGGATGCCCCATCCCTGGAGGCATTCAAGGCCAGGCTGGATGTGGCTCTGGGCGGCCTGGTCTGGTGGTTGGCAACCCTGCATATAGCAGGGGGGTTGAAACTAGATGATCATTGTGGTCCTTTTCAACCCAGGCCATTCAGCGTCAGTAATTAAGTAGCTCCAAGTTTTAACGCACGTGCTATTTTTGTCATAAAGAGTACACATTAATAGATTATAAAGTTTGTAATAAAATTATATCTAGCATATATATACGTCACACATACCATACACATTTATACATCTTTCTTCACTTCTGCTTCTTTGAAGCTAGTACGGTGATAAAGCTAAATTAAATGTCATTGGATTAAAAGTTTTAAGTACTTGATAATAAATGCTCTCAAAAGGTGAAGTATGACAGAAATAATTACAGAGCTTCAGTGCCAACAGTGAAGAACTGCGATGTTGCATACTGAGGAACTCCCTCCATACTGTTATTTATTTTAATTGAGGTTTTTATTTATTTTGAGAATTAATTGTGACTGAGCACCTTTGCTGTCACTGAGCCATCTTCTCTTGAGCAATCCTGTGGCACCATTATGTAAAGGAATCCCAGGCCAAGTACTGCAGGCACGTAAATGGAAAAATCAAGTCAAATGATTAAACTTTAAACAGGCTTTTATACGCTTTAATGTTTCTCTGTCTTTTGTGACATATTCTGTGGTTGGTGGGCTTGGGCTTTTGTTGGGTTTTTGCTTTCACACATTGAATCTGTGTACATGTTGGAACTTACTCACATAGTGGGTCAGTACAAGCTTCACCTGAAGTTAGGAGAAGGAGCAAATACTTTTTATTCCCTTTTACTGTACCAGATTTATTCAGAAGATGCGCACGGTTCAGTTTTAACCTGACTTCTAATTTGTTTCTTTTTCATCTATAACACATACCAATTTCAGTCTCTTAAAATTGTGATTATTCTCAGTTTTGTATTAAATTTTCTCTTTTACTGTGTGAAAATACAGGCTTTTTTTCCAGGATGCTGTTCGTTGCAATAATTGCAAATTCTTTCTTGCAGAGACATGTGACGCAGTCCAGTGGTAATCGAAAATTCAAGTGCACTGAATGTGGAAAAGCTTTTAAATATAAACATCATCTAAAGGAGCACCTACGAATCCACAGTGGTAAATAAAACAAGCACTGAATTATGTACTAATGCTACAATTCCTACTCTGTATAACTTTGATGCAATATCAGTCTTGTAAGTGTAAGTTTAAAATACTAGGGCTTTCCTTTCTCTTTCTCTAAGACTCTGTACCTACTGACTGCAGCCTTCAGCTATGCGCAGAAAATATGTAGGATAACTCAAGAGGATTTACATTTGCAACTTGAGCTCTGACATTTAAGGAAGCTTCACGTGTGGCAGAAGAAATGGGGCATCCTTCTGGTCTTTCTCTCTTGTCTGTTTTTCTCAGCGTTTGCAGACCACTTAGCTAGTTGTGAGCCTTGCTAGAAAACTTTGATAGCAATCAGGATATAGCAACTATACTTCCCTACTGTGACTGCTATTTTCTCCAGTACACGATGATTAAAATAGCCTCAGGGCACAAATGTGAGATTATCATACCCTATCACAGCAGATTCAATTTATAAATAATTAACTTATAATGTTATATATTTATAAATATTATATAATAATAAGTATGCCTCAATTTCTCTATTTGACCCAATTTTACTCACTAGCAGTAAGTCTGAAAACAAGACATTAGGCCATCTTTTCCTTTCTTATTGGTTGCTCAGCCATGGTAATAGCAATTAAGTGCACTTAGAAGCCCTTCCTCAGGAAACCTCATCTTCATTTCATTTCCACAGAGCAGTGGCATCTGCTCCTGTGCATGGGAAAGCTTTAGCCAACAGGCTTTTCAGCTTTTTCAGGGCCAGCTGTTCTTTTTCCTTCTTTTCTTTCTTCTTCCTCTGTAACCCAGATCCCCTGAAAAGTTACCTCTGTCTGTAGGTGTCATGACTGCATCTTTGTATGCATCTTCCCGACCATTTAACCCGGGGTACATCTCTGAAGGCAGATGTTCATCTGTCTTATGCATGAGTCTAGTTTCCCATTACTTAAACTTTGCTTGTTTTTACTCAGCTGATGAGTGTTGTAGGGAGATACAGATATATTGTACTTGAGTTTGATTCAATAAAATGTATATAACTCTTTATTTAACTATGATTTGCATTTATGCCATTTAAAGTTTTTCTTTTGTTAAGCATATTCTATGTTTTTTTTTTTCTGAAGTGGCTTACGCTGCTTCTGACATTAGTACTGTTACTACTGGAATGGAGATTAATGGAATCTTCAAGTACCACGTAGACTCATTTATGTGATATGTAGCCAGTTACGAGAAAGTACTGGAATGTGTCATGATCACATGGGTGCCATTCTGTGTGTACTGTTGGGTCACAGTGAAACTTACCGCTGGACCCTGGGATCAGAGCTATAGATGATATAATTGCTCTTGGTCTTCAATTCACTGTAAAGGACTTTTTTTCCCTAGGACTCTGAGGGGTAATTTCAATATATTCTTTTCTAGTTACTATTGGTTGATGAAGCTACATTGTAAAGTGGCAAACTATTGCATATGCCTTTTTTCTTTCTCTCTCTTTTTTTTTTTTTTTTTTTTTTTAATCTTTAGGAGAGAAGCCATATGAGTGCCCGAACTGCAAGAAACGTTTTTCCCATTCTGGTTCATACAGCTCACACATAAGCAGTAAGAAGTGTATTGGTTTGATGCCCGTGAATGGTCGAGCTCGGTCAGGGCTCAAGACGTCTCAGTGCTCCTCCCCTTCCCTTTCTGCATCTCCCGGTAGCCCAGCAAGACCACAGATACGACAAAAGATAGAAAATAAACCCTTGCAAGAGCAACTTCCTGTTAACCAAATTAAAACTGAACCTGTGGATTATGAATTCAAGCCCATAGTGGTTGCTTCAGGAATTAATTGTTCGACCCCTTTGCAGAATGGGGTTTTTAGTGGTGGTAGCCCGTTGCAGGCAACCAGTTCTCCTCAGGGTGTGGTGCAAGCTGTTGTTCTGCCAACAGTGGGTCTGGTGTCTCCCATAAGCATCAACTTAAGTGACATTCAAAATGTACTTAAAGTGGCAGTGGATGGTAATGTAATAAGGCAAGTATTGGAAAACAATCACGCTAATCTTGCATCCAAAGAACAAGAAACAATCAGCAATGCATCTATACAACAAGCTGGCCATTCCGTCATTTCAGCTATCAGTCTTCCTTTGGTTGACCAAGATGGGACAACCAAAATTATCATCAACTACAGCTTGGAGCAGCCAAGTCAACTTCAGGTTGTTCCCCAAAATCTAAAAAAAGAACATTCTGTTCCTACAAACAGTTGCAAAAATGAAAAGTTACCGGAAGATCTTACGGTGAAGTCTGAGAAAGATAAAAATTTTGAAGGAGAGACCAATGATAGCACTTGTCTTCTTTGTGATGACTGTCCAGGAGATCTTAATGCACTTCAAGAATTAAAGCACTATGAAACAAAAAATCCTCCTCAGCTTCCTCAGTCCAGTGGAACAGAAGCTGAGAAGCCCAGCTCCCCTGCCCCATCAGAAACTGGGGAGAACAGCTTATCTCCTGGTCAGCCACCTTTAAAGAACCTCTTATCGCTCCTAAAAGCATATTATGCATTAAATGCACAACCAAGCGCAGAAGAGCTTTCAAAAATAGCCGATTCCGTAAACCTACCACTGGATGTGGTAAAAAAGTGGTTTGAAAAAATGCAAGCTGGACAAATTTCTGTGCAGTCTTCTGGACCATCTTCTCCCGAACAAGTTAAAATAAGCAGTCCCACAGAAAACGATGATCAAGCAGCAACTACAAATGAGAGTGAACCGCAGAGCAGCACAAACAACTCACAGAATCCGGCCAATACAAGTAAATCTCAGACTTCATCGGGGGGATCAACTCAGAATGGTTCGCGCAGTAGCACGCCATCCCCATCACCACTAAACCTTTCTTCATCAAGAAATTCACAGGGTTATACGTACACAGCAGAGGGTGTACAAGAAGAGCCACAAATTGAACCTCTTGACCTTTCACTACCAAAGCAACATGGAGAACTGTTGGAAAGATCTACCATAACTAGTGTTTACCAGAACAGTGTTTATTCTGTCCAGGAAGAACCTTTGAACTTAACTTGTGCAAAAAAAGAACCACAAAAGGACAACAGTATTACAGACTCTGATCCTATTGTAAATGTAATCCCACCAAGTGCCAATCCCATAAATATTGCTATACCTACAGTCACTGCCCAGTTACCTACAATTGTTGCCATTGCTGACCAGAACAGTGTTCCATGCTTGAGAGCTCTTGCTGCCAATAAGCAAACCATTTTGATTCCCCAGGTGGCTTATACGTACTCTACTACAGTTAGTCCTGCAGTTCAGGAAACACCACCAAAACAGACCCAAGCCAACGGAAGTCAGGTACTGAAGTCTCTGTGTTCCTGTGCATTGTATATGATGTGTTCATGGTGTATCTTTATTAAATTTACAGAAAATTGTCAAAATAAATTAAATAATATTTATGGTGGTGAAGCACTAGAACTCGCTGTCCAGAGAGGCTATGGATGCCCCATCTCTGGAGGTGCTTGAGGCCAGGTTGGATGGAGACGTGGGCAACCTGAGCTACTGGGTAGGAATCCTGCCTATGGCAGGGGGGCTGGAACTGGGTAATCTGTAAGATCCCTTCTAACCCAAGCCATTCTGTGATTCTATGACTCTGAGAAAATGTAAGCACAAACTATCCTGAACATTATTCTTGTTTATTAAGGGGTAATAAATGTCAACATTAACACCTCTGCAAAGCTGGTCAGCTCAAACACTGTAGGTCCGAACTGACAGCAGCAAGCTAGTTCTGCGCATGTACGAGTTAGTTTTTCACTAAATTCTACCATTCAGAAGGGTTTTCTAGAACATCAGTGCTCAATATTTTGAGGACAGCTTAGTTCTCTGGATGAAAAACCAGTGTAAAGACATAATGTATATTTGTTGGTGGCTCCTTGTCTCCTCTTTCCCAACATCCAGAAAATGAACTGTTTGTAAATTCTTGATACTGTCTTCACTCTGCTGTGCTTTCTTAGCTTGCAGAGTAGCATAATTTGTCCTACACCATAATGGCACTTTAAACAAAATTTTCAATTGGAACTAGGGTGGGTATTCATCATACTTTGTTCCTGTACCCTGCTCTGTTCCTCCTGAGTCCCTCCAGACGTGACCTAACCAGACTCAGTCCTGCTGAGCATTACCTGCACACATGGAGGCAGTGACATAGCAGAACAGAATTGGATCACATAAAGACTTAGCATTTCTAATTAAATCTTAAAAATTGTCTGTTCAGCATTTTATGCAGGCTTCTCTGTAGCCAGAAACTGGGGAACCTTGAAGATTTATGAGATTGCTTGTATGTTACAGTTTATGAGACAGACAAAATTTCAGGTAGCTAATACATACATTTTTATGTTCAGGCTTGATAATGTATGACAAAATTAATTCTGTCTGATACCTCTAATGTCAGTGGAAATTACTGTGCTACTTAGAAGTGAGCTTCATCACTTGAAATGCTTAGAAATAGACTACAGTTACAAAACATGGAAAAGGTTTTATTAATGAAATATTGGAAATCCCCAGATTTTGGTTTAACTAGGATTTTGGTAGATTTGTGAGGAGGAGGATGGTCAGTTATGCAAATGTGAACGATGAACAGTTTTTTGTGGTGACCTAGTCTAAAAAATCTTCCATTAGATTGTGAAGTAGTGAAACGTGGGTGACAAACATTCATTCAGAAATGCATTTAGTTATCTAATAGACTCTTTTTTTACTTCCTAACACTGGTTAAGATACTTTACAACTGTATAACCTTATTTTCCTTCCTCACATTACACTTATTTTAAGGGTCTTAAAACACGATATGCCAATGTAGCTTAGCCCTGGCCAACAGTCAGATTTTTAGATGTGGTACTAAGGGACGTGGTTTAGTGGGGAAATATTGGTGGTAGGTGGATGGTTGGACTGGATGATCTTGGAGGATTTTTCCAACCTTGGTGATTCTGTGAATATGATTACAGTCAGTCCCACTGGGGATTGGGCATCTGTGTGACGGCGGGGTCTACAGAGCAGATAGGCGGAGTGAAAGATTTTGTTGACTGTGTAAGTCTAAACAATTTTGTTTGTCCATTTACTGAATGGAATGGAAATAACTGTGCAGCTTCAGCTTATGTTTTATAAACCGCGTGCTGCATCAGTGCTTTTTCTTCTTGAACCCAACCTTTTTTGTGCTTTTTCTTAAGGACGAACGGCAGGACACTAGCTCAGAAGGAGTATCGAATGTAGAAGATCAAAATGATTCTGACTCAACACCCCCAAAGAAAAAGATGAGAAAGACAGAAAATGGGATGTATGCATGTGATTTGTGTGACAAAATATTCCAGAAGAGCAGCTCGTTATTGAGACATAAGTATGAACACACAGGTATGTACTAGGAAACGTGGTTTCAGATCTTTATTTTGTTGATACTGAGTAACTGATAAGCTCAACTGAAATTCAGTTCTCAGCACTGTAAGAGAACAGGGAAGTATAATAGTCCTTATTATGATCTGTGACCAGCCTTGCTTAGAACCCATGCTTTATATACTTATTTGACAGAACTGCAATTCTGTGTTTAAATTTGTAAGATCTAAACCCCGAATAGAAATGCTGGGATTTTCTTCCATCTGGCTCGTGGATAATCATCTGTGTGCTACAGTATGCAATTAAGGATTTATTATTTCTGATTCACCTTGCCTGGTTTTAAATAAAGAAAAATTATAAATTATAAAAAAGGACTATGTGTATGTATGATACTTTACCATGAAACCAGCGTACCTAGCATGAAGGGTTCTCCAATTGAGCCATATTTGTAGTTATCTGAAATTACTAAACATTCATTGGACACAGAATCTAATCTGAAAGGAATATCATTTTGGCTTTGGTTTTTATTTCTAATTTTTCATAATTGTTCTTTTTAGTTCCAGTTCTGGTATCTTCAGTCTTCTTTTGAATAAGTGTTTCTCTCTTATTTCTTCAGCAATCTCTTCAAAAATGTCTTTTCTTATTGGTTAATTGCCTACATTATGTTTCTGCATATTGATGTTTTTATTTCATTTTACTTAAACATACAGTTGAAAACACAAAAGGCTCCCCTTTGTCTTTACCATTTATTTAAACCTCTCGACTTGTGTTCATTAAGAATATCTTCTATTTTCATACCTTCCCACTCCGAGATTCTCTAATCCTCCTTTTCATAACACAGTTGTGCTTTCCATTCTGCTCTTAAATGAAGTGCAGTGTTCAGAAATGCTGCTTGTTTGAAATGGTGTGACGTGGAGCACGACCAGCGAGCTGCTGTCTTTTATGTCTGGGCAGAAGCTGTATGAGTTTGTTTTGCCTAACAACTTGGAGTGCTGGAATCAAGATAACATAGCTGGGCCCATGCTATCTTTATAAGAGTCTCTAAACACAGCAGCGGGAAGGCAAGTGGTAAAGAGGCGAGTAGAAAGCTGGAAAAAAGAGCAGGAAGAGAAGTAGATGAAACAAAGCGGATTTTTCCAGTTGATATACATATAGTTGGCAAGTTTGTACATAAGGCACTCACCTGTCCCAGGCAAGATTTTGGAATGATTTTCCTTTTACCTGTGACATGATACAAGGGCTTGTGCATGAAAGCTAACGTGAAAGTTCATTGATTTTAAATTTCCATCAGTATAGAAGAGCTAAAATCGTTTTGAGTAACTTTCATTGCAAGAAAAATGCCTCCTTTTCTAATCTATTTATATTCACACTTGTTTTGCGCTGAGTTGCATCTGAGAATCTGTTTATCTCTCGATGTACATTTTTCCTAGGAAGGTTGCAAATACCTTCATAGTTTAACAACATGCCCTTGTACCTTGTATCCCTATGAAGGAAACCCAGGCTGACAATGCTGAGAGCAAAGTGTCTGTTAAATACAATTACTCATTGTTGGTAATACATTCACCAACAGCAAATTATAGTGAAAGCTGCAGCACAGATTTTTAAAATATTAAGTTTAAGGAATCCTTTTTCTTTTTTCTTTTGCTTTATTTTCTAGGTAAAAGACCTCACGAGTGTGGAATCTGTAAAAAAGCCTTCAAACACAAACACCATTTGATCGAACACATGCGACTGCATTCTGGGGAGAAGCCCTACCAATGTGACAAATGCGGAAAGCGCTTTTCACACTCGGGGTCATACTCTCAGCACATGAATCATCGCTACTCCTATTGCAAGAGAGAGGCAGAGGAGCGTGACAGCACGGAGCAGGAGGAGGTGGGACAGGAGGTGCTCAGCAGCAAGCACGCTGGTGCCAGGGCATCGCCATCGCAGATCGACTCCGATGAGAGAGAGAGTCTAACCAGGGAAGAAGAGGAAGATAGTGAAAAAGAGGAAGAGGAGGAGGAAGAAAAGGAGGTAGAAGGACTTCAGGAAGAAAAAGAATGTAGAAAACTACAAGATGTAGAGGAGGAAGAAGAAGTAGAAGAAGAAGAAGAAGAAGAAGAAGAAGAGGAAGGGAAAACTGAAGGTAACAAGAACGATGACGTTGTAAATCGAGCAAGCAATGCAGAACCAGAAGTTATACAGAGCAATGGGCAGGTGTCAGAAGAAAAAACAAATAAAGCTTAAATGATAGTTTTTTCTATATGGAAGAAAATAAATAGGTAATGAAGATCGTTCTATATTATACATGCTTTTCATGGAAACACGGTAGCCTGCATACTGTGATTTCTGTTCACTACTGTGTAAAAAATATATATATAAAAAAAGAAAAAAGAAAAAAAAAAAGAAATCCAGGTGTGCCTGAACCTCAAACTTAGTAATTTTTCACACAGTTTTCAAAGTTAGGAACAAGTTTGTAACATGAAGCAGATTAGAAAAATACAGTGACTCTGGAAGCAAAGGTTTAACAGGTTGTAGGAAACCTGATTTATTAGACAAGCATCTGGCATTGTTTGTTTTATCAGTATTAATTTTCATTCTTACGTTGATTAATTTTTAAGCTGTACAATTGGGAGAGATTTATATGGTTGTTTTTTTTTATGGCAAAGCAATTCCTAAATCCGCTTCAGTATTTTATTATGTTTTTAAAATGTGAGAACTTCTGCACTACAGAATTCCCTTTTGCAGAAACCTCTAACAGTGCTTGGCTACCTTTGTAAATTCAACCTAGAAGGTAGCGGTTATAACATTAGATGTTGTAGTAGAGCATATTATCATTTAAAGTGTATTGTTAGCCTTAAGAAAGCAGATGATAGAAGAACTGAAGTTTCTTACTCATGTGGTTAAAAATGTAGTTGAAAAGATTGTTGTTGAGTTCTGATTGCAGGGACTAACAGTGTTAATACCGGTAAGGACAGCAAAGTTGTCAAAATCAGTGTTTGTAATTGTGTTTTGAGTATGTAGTAACAATATGAAGGATATGATATGAAGCTTTGTATCTCCTTTGGCCTTATGCAAGACCTGTGTGCTGTAAGTGCCATTTATCAGTATTACAAAGGCTCTCACCGGCCTTTCTCCAATGCGTGGCCTACAATAACTAGCATTTGTTGATTTGTATCAAACTTCTAATCTAATCATGGGGGAAAAAACACTCAGCCATCAGAGAAGTAAGAACACTGGTATCTTTCACTATTTAATTATTTGGTGGTATTTTTGGTTAATACCTGACTTGCAGAATTTCTCTACGATAATTACAAGGGAAATTTTCTAATCTGCTTTATTGCTTTATCGGTTTACTTTAATTTCAGACACATACATGACATGTTATCTGGCTCATAAGTATTTTCAAATGTTAGTTATTATGGACCCCATTTATTAACAATGTTAGCTGATTTTTACCTATCAGTATTATTTTATTTCTTTTAGTTTATAGATCTGTGCAACATTTTGTACTGTATGTCTCCAAACCTGGCAGTATTAATACCCTTCTTACTGACATATGTACCTTTTTAGTTTTAGAAAACTTTTATATTTATGTGTCTTATTTTTATATTTCTTTATTTATTACACAGTGTAGTGTATAATACTGTAGTTTGTATTAATACAATAATATATTTTAGTATGAAAATTTGGAAAGTTGATAAGATTTAAAGTAGAGATGCAATCGGTTCTCTTGCATTGAGATTTGATTTAACAGTGTTATGTTAACATTTATACTTGCCTTGGACTGTAGAACAGATGAATTAAAATGGGAATGTATTAATTTTACAATTGCAATCATTTCATTTTACCTTTACCCAGTTTTTAATATAAAGCTCTTAAATTTTGAAATTCACTGTGTGACTAATAGCATGATGCTCTGCAGTTTTATTAAGAGATTAGCCTAACCATAAAACTCTCATTTCCTTAGTAAGCCAAATTAGAATAATCTTATAAACAGTGTTGGGAACAACATTTAACATTTTTGTGCCAATTTGTTCCTGTATTCATGTATGTATGTTACAAATCTGAAACTTCATTTTTAAGTTCCTTGTTACATCATGGTCATTTTCTAGTTTTTTACCAGACTCCCCATCTCACAATAAAATGCGTCAACAAGTCTGACTTATGTCATTATTCCAGTGGTTTCCTGTGATTGCTCTAAGTTATCCCTACCCCGTCACTGGGACACGGGCTGTTTCAGCGTGGCTGCTCAGTTCCGGTGTCCGCAAGGAGAGTGGAAGGAAGGGAATGTTTGACTCTGTGCAGGGGAAGGGATTGCTGCGTTATTTTGTCCGTTCCTCAAACTGAAGTAGAAAAAAACAAGTTTTCGGTGCAAGCCACGTTTCTGTCGTTTTTTTCCTCCTTAATCTATATAATACATGTTTTAATGCTTTATTTAAACAAGGCTGCTTTGAAAGGACCTAGGCCTGTGGCTGCTTTCTGCTGCTATGTATCGCTGCTGAGTTCTGCAAAGGTGTGGCACCAGCATTACAGAAGTGACTTTTGTCACCTAAGTATGAGGGTTTGAACGTTGTGCTATATCTTCATTTGTACAGCATTTTGCAGTCCTTGCAAAGCTGAGGGGGTGTTATTGAAGTTTTCAGTCTTACTATCTCAGCACTGATACATATGAAAGAGTGATAGTTTAAAGTTTCAGTGTATGCTTCTGTACAGTGTACAAAATGGCACTTTTCAGTGGGGTAAGCTCCTGACTTAGAGGTATCTCATTCAGGTAAACACAAGAAAGATGTTTTGAAAACAATTTCCATTCGTATTGCATCAGTGATGTTGCCTTGTGATTATTATTATAACAGAAATGAATTGGACAGTCCGGGATTTCTTGCAGGTCCAACGGGCTCAGCTATCAGTAATGGAATGCACCTTCGAAAACATCTGTTAAGATGGAGATTTTCAGCTAATTCGTAATTCAAGAGCACGTTACTTGTCTGTTGCAATAAATCCAGTGAGACATTTGTTGAAAATGGAATGGAAAGAACATTTGTGCTGTCTTTAGTAATAGAGCAAAGAGTTTGAGTAAATTTGAGGTTGCTCGTGAAGGCTGCACGCGAAGGGCCCCCCGTGGCTCTGAGTTCCCGAGCCTTCAATGATGCGAGAGAAAACTGCTTGGGGGGAGAATGGAAGCCGAGCAGTTTGATTCAGGGAATGCCACTGATTTGAGCTTTTTGGAAAACAGCATTGAATTACAAGTAATCAGGTGAGTTAAAGCGGAGCAAAAAAGAAATCAAGAAGTTGTGTTAGTCCGCCTAGTCTCAGGGCGCCCGTGTGTTTCAATTGGTATTTTAAAGTACAAAAGGATGGAGCACAGAATATCAGCCCACAGTGCAACACAGTTATCCTAAAAATCAGTATTCTTCAGGCGTGCTGAGTAAAAAGAGCTTAAATGGGCAGTGAAGTGTTGTGTTCACACTCTAACGCAACTTTCAGAGGAAACCCGCCGTCCCTGTGTTGGAGATGGGACTCAGTGCTGGAATTTGTGCTGGCAAAGTGTGCTGAGGGTGGTGGCCACAACACGGAGCGGCCACATGAAGGCAAAGCTGTTCACAAGAGGGAAAATAGGGCTACCGAGAGCAGAATGCTACGTTAGGGACTTTTCTCATCAAAGCATCGAGATCAGGTGTTCACGCTCAGAACCAGCACAGAATTCTGTAGTGCAGGGATGGCCATAGTGGAAATACCTTCAGGAATACAGGAGACCACGAGAGGTTAAGGTAATGGCGTGTAGATGAGAGAAGTACCTTTTGTTCATGGAGGGAGGAGTGAGGATAGCAGATGATGGCCTTCAAGTGGTGAAGGAGGAGAAAGGGAAGAGCTGACTATGTGCTGACCTGAGCTCGTCTTTTTGATTTGGTTACTAACAATTAGTAAGTCTGCACAGGATTCTTCATTTGGAGGGAGATCTTGTTGTGTGTTTTGCTTTTGCTATTCACACACTGATACATACATTCACTTTTTTCCTTGACAGAACGGCTTGTTTGATTTTCTCTATAAAAGTCTGCAATGCAAAAAGAAGTTTCAGTATTAGAGTATCTATCCTTTGGGGCTGTATCTTATCATTTATTCTTCACGTTTCTCATGGGTGATTGATCTCATATTCACTTGGTTTGAAAATGAATACAACAGAGTTATGATGATGGAAATAACTCTTGAATGTGAACAAATATTTACTGCTTCCACTTTACCCCTCTGCTCCTTCGTGATGTCTGTCACACAGTCTTCTTTATTGTGCTTATTAGCTCTCTCATACACATTGTATAGATGTTGTCTCTGGGGGAAACAATGCATTATGATATATTTCATTGTTTCACCAAAAATAACCTTTAAAACTGTGATTAGAAACCAAGCTTGCAGTTGGGATTCTACAAGAAATGCGCTGACACAAGGAGCCCTTGGCAGCAAGGTTTGGTCTCATAGCGTGCTGTAGCATGCCGACTGTGGGCATCAGGTGGTGCTCACCCACACCTGGGTAACGTTCTCCAAGGTTTGAGATCCCCCAGGAGCTCTTTAAAGATGATGAGGACAACAGGATATAATATATATACAAAATAAATAAAGTGAGTACTCCAGCAACGCCATTTTGGGCTTTTCTTTTTCTGGTGAATCTTAACTTCTGATTCAGCTTTTAGATTTCAACCTTTCTGTAACGTCCTTGTCTTCTTCTCATCTTTGTGTCAGCTGGGATTTGTGTTATAATTATGAGCTTTTCATCACATGTTAATTCAGGAATTAAAGGGATAAATGAGCTAAATCCTTTAAAAATGAAATAATCCTACAGTGATTTTGTGTCATTCCTCAGGAGTTGCTGTGCCTCTGTTACAGCGAGTGCTGCCTGTTTGTACCGTGCCCTGGCCCACAGGCAGGCCCTGTGTGATGGGTGGTGGTATTCCTGACACCCTTGAATTCAGTGACCCTATGTCCGTGTGTGGCTGACGAAGCTTGAGTTGTAATTACGTGTAAGTTATGGTGGAGGTATAGAGGGAACTGTTTGCTCATTTGACATGCAAGAATGAAATCTGTTGGATCAAATTGTTCGAGAATTAAATTCACTGGAAATCCTGCTAAATTCTGAAAGTTGAGGTGGCTTCAAATAGCTTTGAGAATCACACTTCTGTATGCAAAAAGGAAACTTGGAGTATTTTTTTTCCCACCCTCTCAATCGGCTTAGCCCAATTACGGCAAAATGTTGATGTGGATAGCAGTCTTTAATTCCTTTTGCTGAGGATGAGAGTTGTGCCGCATTGGTCTCATCCAAAGCAAAAGCTGGCCTGCTGCCTTGCTGTACAAGCTTCATTCAGAGTCCCTGTGAGCAACAAGTGGTGGGTGAGGGGGAGGAAGGCTGCACCTGGGTGGCTTGGGCCGTGCTGCACCTCTCTGCTCACCGCTGGCCAGGCTTACAGCCTGAGCAGGTCGAACAATCTCAGCTGTGGTTGCAGAGATAACAGGGTTTTCAGTCAAGACAAGCTGACCTCGAGGTGGCTCTTTTTCAGACAGCTCCAAGGAGTTCCTTCAGGAGGAGCTGGCCGCCATGCTTTGGAGGAGCTGCCGTCTCCTATCACATGGGCCAGCAGAGCAACCATCTCTCGGTCTGTGCATTAAAATTCCTGAAACAAGTGGCTCGTGTGCTTCAAAACATAGCATTGCCTTTTTATTTTGTTTGTTTCCCTTTGTACCAGGCATTTTGATCTCCAGGGCGATCTAATGTGTCGAGCGCTCTTAAAATGTCCTGCAGCTTAGTGAGGGGCACTCCATAAACCAAGGAGCAAGCAATTCTAGCATATGCACTCGTGATGAGTGTTAGTTATTTTATCCCAGCGCCTATTATGAGGCCAACTTTCCCAGCTTAGGGAAACACGGAGCACTGATGATGAATGATGCCAAGAGCTTGCACAAGGCTATTTGGGCATGCTTAGGAGCAGCACTGTGTCTCAAACCTGACCAAGCCATCTACCTTCAGCCTTAGCATGCAGTTTTTTCAGTAGTATTATGATAAGTGCATCATTTCTGTGATTTTTTGTGGCAGAATGAAGCTCACTCTCTGGTAGCTATACTGAAGCTTATCCTGTTACAATACCGTCCTGAGGTGGTTCTGCTCAAGCAGCAGAGGCTCTGGCTTTGTATAGCATAAGAGAGTATGACACAGGGCCATCAGATGCCAAAAATGTACTGGTGGGACACTTGGCTAGATGGTTGGCTGCCACCAGCAATTCCCTTCTGGAAGTGCTTACAGAAAGCAGCAATCCTCATGCTCTGTTGCTCCCTGCATGGGCCAACGGGGGATTGCTGTGAGAAGCAAAGTGGTGAGCGTGCTGTCAGGCTGTGGGTAGCTCCAGCTCTGCCACTGACTCTTACAGAGAGGAAAGAACAAAAGTGCTGTTGATTCTTTGCATGCTCCTGCTGGCCCAGCACATCCTCTTGTCCCTCACAGTTTTTTCCTGAAGGTTAAGTGTCAGGGATGCATTGACTGGGTCCTGGTGGCTCCCAACCAGCTGCAGCCTCCAGGTGAGGTGAGTGGAGGGAAATTCCTGTTTTAATGTACCTTAGTAGAGGAGTTCATCTAGTTCCTAGCTGTATCCCAACTGTTTCTGCCTGAGAGCAGCACTGCTTTGCTTGCCCATGTGTGCTTCAGTGAAATCTGAACCTGTTCAGCTCACTGTATCAGAAACTAATTGAAAATAGCTGGAGAATCTGATGCCAAAAAATGCAGATATTTCATGAGCAGAACCATGTGCAGGTCAAGGACCATTTACGTTTCTGATTTTTTAAGCTGTGCATTGAAAAGCGCTGCTCATGTCCATCCTCCGCTCCTTCCGCTCCCAACATTTCTGTGCACCTTTTGTCCTGTAGGCCCAGTGCACCCAGCTGCTTATGTACCTTTTGGCACTGCTGGAGATAAATCAGGTTACACACGTGGAGCAGCCATGCTACTGTGCAGAGCTCTGCTGCTGGAAAGGAGCTCCTTGACAGCTCCCAGACAGGAGGCAGCCCAACTTTGTTGTCACAGCAGAACTGGCTTTTGCAGTAATCTAATTGAACATAGCATAATCCCACACTTCCTTCTAAGCACAATTTTTAATCTCCTGTGGGATTTCTGATGTTTAATACCTTCATCTTTCACAAATAAATCTTTCTTGTAAGTCAACTAAGTGAGCACCTTCCATAGCTTCCAATATTCATTCTGCTCACCTTGCTGGCCAGCCCCGTTCGGAGGTGTGGTGCTATCCGTGCTGGAGTTTCTGAGTGCATGCAGGTGCCCAGCTCTTCTTGCAGAAAGCAGAGTGTGTGTTCCCCTACGAGGGCACTTTGGAGGCAGTATCTGCAGCTGGTGGAGATGCTCTACTGAACTACCAACTGGCAAGGGCTGAAAAAATACTGCATAACCTCTCGGGTGCTCTGAATTTGTAATAATGATGTATTCATTAGTTAAAGAAAAAGGACAGTAATAAATTAAGTGTCCTTGAAAAATACTGCTCCCTTGCTATCTTTATCTTGTAACCATGTACCTTGGTGCTGGCCTTGGTCTTCAAGCAAATGGGATTTGTGAGGCTGTGCTCTGTGCTCCCTTCTCTCATCACACAGTTTGTGGCCATGACTATTTCGGGCCAAAACTGACAGAAAAGGTTCCATGTTGAAGATGGGAAGTCCTTGGATGACTTGTGAAGATTGGCCACCTTGGGAAGAGGATCAAATGAGCACCATCTCTGGGCAGGGGCAGGTATTGTCCAATACTTGCTAGCATAAGTGCAGTTCTGACCTACCTGCAGCATGCTGCTTGAGTAATGTGTCATGGATGTGGCTCTGGGCAGCCTGGTCTAGTGGCTGGTGACCCTGCACACAGCAGGGGGGTTGAAACTAGATCATCTTTATGGTTCTTTTCAACCCAGGCCATTCTATGATTCTATGATTCTATGAAATACAGTCCCAACTACAGCATTGGGCCACCGTTCACCAGGGTCATTGCCAGCAGGACTGACACCTCACCTCCATCATAGGCTACGAATAACATTTATTTCTTCACTAACCAGCCAAATGAATACGTATGAAATTCTGACATGCAAAATAGAAATAACCCAACAACAGCCTTTGTCATCCAGGAGGGCCAGAACAGAGCGCTCTGATTTTGAACCTTCTTGTGTAGATGGAAAAACTGAGTGCAAGTTTCACGTACCCCTGCTGAACGTCGTAACTGTTTTATCCTGTTATCCCCTCATCAGTGTGCAGCTCAGCCCAAGCAGTGTCCGTGGGGGTGAGCCTGTTTCACTGTGCTCCCAGATGATGCAGGTGAAGGGAGACCTGGCAGTGGGCTCTGTGGATTAACCATCATGTCGGTGCTGGTGGGCTCCTAGGAATGTCCAGCAGCAGATGTTTAATTCTCATGAGGACTGTATTTCCAAGCACTGGATCTGCAATTAACAACCACTTGCAGTCAGTGTTAACGAGCGCTGCAGCAGGGGAGAACACAGCTTTGGCTGTGTGAGGGAAAGCAGCTCAGGCAGTGACACTGAGTGTGTGCTGGGCTGCAGCCTGAGCTGCTCGGGGCATCGCTGCCCTGGGGGAAGGCTGTGCTGTTCATAGATCTAGCCAAAATGTTCTGTAAAGCTGTTCTATACTTACTGGGAAGAGACATCAACTTCTGCTTGCCTTTTATTCCGTTCTCCCAAAATGTTCTCTGCTTCAGTTTAAAGCTGGTTTGACAAACCACTCTGTGGCATTAACAGCTCACAGATAAATCCCAAACCTCATTCTCTACTCTTAGTTCTGCACCACCTGCTGCTCTGATGCGCAGCATAACCAGTGTCTTTGTTCCCTCTATGTGTGGCTGAGTGGGTTTTCATCTATTGCAAAAAGCTTCTTCATCATTTACTTTGTAACCCAACAAGGCCATTTTGGTCTGGAGCTAAGAGTCACTCCTCTGCTGGTTAACTGAAAGCAGTGCTTCCCCACTCTCCTACTTTTATGCCGGTGCTCTGCATGCTGCTGTTTTGGTGACAATGATGAGCAAAAGGAGGTGAATTGCAGGCATTGTCCTCCTCTGGTTTTACTTCACGGGGTTTGTGTGTGTGCTGGTGAGGTACAAGAGTGAAGTCAAGGACGGGTATTTAAGATTATACCAACAGACAAAAATTGAAGTATATTACGAACATGAGCAAGAACAGGGCAGCCTGCTGGCAGTGCAGCACTCTGTATGAGGGCTGTCTGCAAATCCATTTGGCTGCTTTAGTCCAGGCTGAGTGACTGTCAGAGCTAGAAAAGGCTCTTTGCCCCATTGATGCCCTCTGCCTTACTTTCAAGCTGTTACAAGAGCAGAGGCCGCAATTAGCTCTGTTAATCACTTAGCATATTAAAATGAGAATAGGTTGGTTTTCCCTTGCTTACAGATGAGCCACCATCAGCAGGACAGAAACGTGTGAGGCAATGGATTCAGTATAATGAAGGACTTGGGGACTTGACTCTGGAATAAAATCTGAGGATCTTTGCTGGGGGGCTCCGCAGTGCAGAGGCACAGTTGGGTGCAGCAGAAGCGATGCCAGCACTGCCTTGGCTCAAGGGTGTGCTTGCAGCCCTCTGGCCATGCGTGCTCCAAAGCGTTTCTTTTTTCCCAGACCTGCTGACCCATCTGCTGCCTGCATCCAAAAGGCAAAGTTATTTGTGTCAGGAGGAGGAAATCTACACTGCATTAAAACCATCCATCCCACCATCATATGGTGAAAACTGAAAACCCAGTAGAAGCAGTCTGCCTTAGGGTAGGGCTGGTGTGCTTCCTTTCCTTTCCTTGGGAAAGATTTGTCTCTCTAGGCACCAATTCAGGGCTTGGGTGAGAGGAGAGGATGAGAAATGTACATGCAAGCAGTGCACCACAGGGGACCTTCCTCTGACCCCGTGGGCTGAGTAGTCCCTTGGTGGAAGTGTCCCATTGCACTCTGCCCTAAGGACTGGGCCATGGACATTCATAGACCACAATGCAGCAGGAGGTGACAAGAATCAGAGCTGTGCCACAAAGCAGAATTGTAAAGCAGGCCCCGTAACCACGCTGTCCTCAAGTAGCACATGTTGATCTCGTCTGCCTTATTACCTGGGCAAACAAAATAAAATCCAGTGCATTGCACAAAGGAAACCACCACATCTCTGTGTCAGCCAGATTGCGGACGAATGCCAAAGCAGGCAGGAAGGATGCTCTAGGATGAATGGAGGCTTTTGAGTGGGCAGCCCTGAAAAAGTTAACTCCCTATAACCATGGCTTTCTCACAACTTAACCTAAGCATTCGTGCCTTACTTTGTCCCTTGTTTTCAAAGCAGGGGACAGCGAGGTGGCTGTCTTCTACTCAAGTGCAGGAATAATGGGGGGAGGCAGAAATCCTGGATCAGAAACACCACATTCAAGGGTGAAAAAACAGAAATGTCTCTGCAGCAGGAAAAGTCTGTCTTTGTTCCAGCTTCCCTGTCTACAGAGGAAGGATAAATATAAATCACCATCCACAGGCATGCTGCAGGCCTGGATTTCAGTACTGCATGGCCAGTGAAGCACAGGGACTGTAGGAGAGCAGAGCTCTCACAGTGCGGATGGGGCTGGAGCATTGCTTGTGGTACGGCAGTCACCTGGCACTCAGCTGACAGATGCCCTGTGCAATGCTGGCTCTCCTGTAGTCTCTGCCCTTTGAGGAGATGTGTGAGGAAGGAGTTAGTGGAGTGTCCTCAGTACTACATTACTAGAGGAAAATCATCCCTTTTCTTCCAAAGGCAGCAGCTACCATGGCTCCTTCCTTTTCTACCAAAGTGGGCAGCACGTTGGCTCTGTCTGGTCTCCTGGGTCAGCACTAAGGTAGAGAGACCATGTTTGTGGAAAAAGGCCACTGTAGACACTGTTACCTCTGCGCAAGGAGGGGTGGGAGGCCAACCAGAACCAGGGAGAGGTACAGCACGGGGACATTTGCAGGCCCACCACTGGGCCGTGGTGGCCGCCCATGCTGGTTTCCCGAGGACTTGCTCATGCTGTCTGCATGTGAGATAGGAAGAGAACATTCTACCAGTTTACTCTCCAAAATATAGTCTCTATTCCTGTTTATTAGTGCAATTAGCTCAATATTTATTGAGCAGAAGTAAAAAGCTCACTTCAATTTCAAGTGTTATGAGATAAAACATCATAAAGAATTACTTTAATATGTACTTCATATGCCTGTATGCACACGGACTGCAGCCCTGGAAGGCTTTTGTGCTTCGTAACTAACCTTTTTGAGAAGCAATGAGGTAAGGAGAAAAATTACAGCAGATAAAACTGGAGGCAGTCATACTTCAGCATTATTTAAGCTTGCTGTGCAATACATCAGGGTAATGCTGCTGCTCACAAAGCAGTTATTTACCTTCCTTTCATAGACGAAAATCTCCCCTGGAATCAACCTGACATTTCTCTTTTTTCTTCCAGTGTTTCCCAGTGAGTCACTGCTGGACAACTTGTTCTAGAGGCAGGAAGCTGCATCTGAGAGTGATGGAGCACCCTTGTGATCGCCTCGGCAAACGAGCGTCACGCTCTTTGCGCAGCTGTTTCCTTAACTGATTCATGAAGAAAAATTCTCACTCCTTACAGCCTTTTGCTCCTCAGTGCCAGCAGTTGCAATTTTGCTCTGTGAAGACCTTTGCCACTGGAGTAACGTGCTTGCTAGAGGAGCTGCCACCACGACCTCTGCCTGTTGGCACAGGATGGCCTCAGGGCAGTAACAATGGGGCTGGACACCATACCTTGCGCTGGGTGTTGTCCCGCTCATCAAGCTGTGTTTCCTTACTCTGTTTCCAGGAGGGAGACAAAATACAGCAGTCCACACACATTTGCTGTGTGATGACTACAGAGACCCAAATGAGAATAAACTTTCCTGAAGTCTTGCACAAGAAACTGAGACAAAGGTTAGCTGAGATTCTGGAAGTTGCCCACGTTGCCTTGTAGATCACTGCCAGTGTCTACATCTGTGCGCCATATGAGTAAGTGAGAAAGTGTCTTTGAGAAGGGTGTAATGTTGGTCCTGTGTCAATAATGGACCTAGTCCAAGGTACTGAAGCATCTGCTATATATTTCAGCATTTTATTTCTTACACTTGTAAGGATATTCAAGTAGGTGAGCACCTACATCTAAAAGACTGCGTTCGAAAGAGAAGCTCAGATGTGGTCAGCACCAGCCAAAATACTGGCTATTCCAGGAGGCACTTTGGATTGTCCTTCAGGTAACATGTCAGCACTGAAATCAAATGATCGCCACATGTGGGTCTATAAAGCTGCTAAATTAGCTGTGCAGAGAGCAGCTCTGCAACAGTTATTGCTGGATGGTTAAGTGCCAGTGCAGGTGAATTAAATTATTATTGGCTCCAAGCACGACTCCGTATGCTGTTAATTCATTACCTGCAGATGAATTGCCAGCAGTGGTGCGAATTGCTTTCTCATCTCAGAGAATATCACAAAAAAAGATATGATTCATCACTGGATCAACAGCAGAGAGGCCCATAGGCCATCTTGGATGTGGGACCACATGAGAAGTCAGGTTTGAAAAGCAAAAGCTTCATCCCTATCCTATGCATTCAGTCCAAATGAGAGCAGAAACTACAGACTGTTACTCTATGTGACATGGAAGGAAATGAATCTAAGCCACAGTCATTCCTTCCTCTTCTCCTCTACACCTCCTATTGACCTGAAGAGGGGAGTTTCCTTTTCTTACTTATACAACATAATTTGCTGTGCCCTGGGGAAGGGCAAGATGCTTCTTTGTGCTGGGCTCTCCCCAGAGCAGCACCAGTGGAAGGCAATCATGATGCTGGCAATGCTCTCTCCATCCCTGAAGAGTTAACTAATTCTGTTCCCCTATTGTTGCTCAGCTGGGCTTTCCCCAGGACACACGGGGCAGGGCTTGTTGTGCTCTGAAAGGAGTTTGCTTCCTGGTAACAGAACCATCCATTAGCTCTCATAGCTGTTGTGCTTGAACTGAAAGCTCTGTGCTCTAAAGCCCAGCAGGAGAAAATTAGCACTAGATTGCGTATTCTGGGCAATATCCATCCACTTCTGCCAAGACTACACAAGGCCCTCGAGTACAGTGGAAATATATGTGGGGTGGATACTTTCTGCATAAATGTGGAAGGAAGTGTGCATGATTGGTCAGCATGACCCAGAAACAGGATCTGAGCTAAAAGTGATTCTGTGCCAGCTCCATGCTCCGGGTAGGCAGAGGGCTTGGGAGCAATGGATGTAGCAAGGGAAAGACACGCAGGGCCTGCAGGATATGTGCATGCAGCAGTGTACAGGGGTAATAGCCCCCATCACATCCCTTGTCCTGCTACCTTCCCTGGCTTTCCCACTGCCAGCCCTGCTGTGCACCACATTGCACCTGGGCTTTGCACAAGCTGTTTTTGTGAGTGCTCCAGGCTTTGTGTTGGGAGACTCTGTATCCCTGGTATAAGCGATTTAACAAACTCACTGCTGTTCCAAAGTTTCTTATCCTGCTTAGACAGTGGGCACAATTCAGCTGCTTGAGTGCAAACTAGTTACCATTTCTCCTAGGAAGTGCCATCATGTGGGTCCAGAAATGTGTATGCCCTATGTCCTGCCTACCAGTCCCAGTTGATGCACCACTGGAGATGCCCACATTGGAAATAACTCGAGCCCTGTGTGTCCAGTTTGGGTTTCCTGAAGCAAGAAGCCATTAGCTGTCCTGATGCAGTAAGAAGCATAGTGTCCCAGAGCTTGTCTCAGCTTAATCGCAGCAAACTGTGCAGTCTCCTAGGCAATCAATGTGTTTAAAAGCAGTTGATTGTGATGAATGTCTGCTGCAAAACCTGATCCTGAGGGGAATCTTGAGGCACTTTGATTTGAGGAAGATCTGGTTCCTCTAAGGGCATATTAAAGGTGAAAATGCTCTGACAGGTGGTGTAAGTTTGCACTACATAAGCTGTCCTGGTGTGCCCAGCCCATCAAACGAGTGCACAGAGTGGAAGACATCATGCTTCACATTTCCAGTTCATAATGGGCAGAAAGAAGTCGGGTTTCTGCCTCGCAGTAAACGTTGTTAGGTTTCCCCATCTTCCCATTACCATGCTGAAGACACCCAGTCCATCAGCATTTTGTCTCAGGCTGCATCGTCAAAACCTTTTGCCTTTCAGATGATCTCCTTTGGATCTCATCCAACCTTCATTTTCCTTAAAGCGTGGTGCCTCAAACAGGACACCGGGCTCCAGCTGAGACCACACTGGCGCCAAGTATAGCACAGTAATTTCTTCTGTGTCAACATAAACCACTCTTGCAGGTGTGTCCCAGGATACTGTTTTCCTTTTCCTGAGTTGTGGACAAAGCATACCAGGGACTCCCACAGTTTCTGGATCTCTGCAGGCCGTGGGTCCACCTCTGTCCACTGCTGCCTGGCAGGTTGATGAGGGCCACAGGTTGGGCTTGTTTGCTGGGGACATTTTGCATTTGATGTTTCTCTCTGAAGCGCTTTCCACTTTGTCATCCATTTGATGTCTGTCTGTTCCTTGGGCTTTTCAGGATCAGCTTGAATTCAGTCCTTGTCTTCCTAAGGGAAACAGTATGGATGACTCATGGACAAGATGATCATTTATCTTAGTTTGGGTACTAAAAGAGTTGCCAAACTGCATGAGCTTGTGCTTGAGAGGCAGGGAGAATTAGTTTACCCAAAAGACCATAATACCTCAGCTCGATTGCTCTTGGTTTCCCTTACCTATTAGAAATCGTAATGATTTGGATGTACCACTGTTATATCAGAGTTGTGCTGTGAGGTTTCTTGTTTTCTTAGCTGATGCACCATGTTCAATGCTAGCTTTGGCTTTATAACAGCATTTGGTCACTGCCTTTGCCTACTTTGTGCCAGATTTATAACAAACCTTGCTGGGACATTACTTAATCCTCTTGATATGACACTGAAGCAATGATTTAAGAAAAACCCAGTCTGTTTTCCAACTAGTTTTGTGCCTTTTTTGATATTAAATCTAGACCTTTCCCTCCTGGTTTCCGTGTGCGATTGTTTTCCAGCCTGCACTGAAGAAAGGAATTAAAGCAAGAGGATGTGCAAACATGAACCTCTAGCAATTGGTTGCTGCTTCAGTCCCAGAAGGACTGTTTGTATAACATTCCAACAAAGTTAGACATTGAGTTTATTATGGAACATATTTTTTTTCTATTAAAAACAATTATAAAAAAGAAAAAAAGAAAAAAAGAAGTTCTTACTGCTTGGGAAAAGCAGTAAGAAACAAGCAAAGAGATCTCAGGTGCTGTGAGTGTGGGAGGCAGTGTTTGCTCGAAGAATCTGAGTGGTATCACACAGATGGGCCTTCAGCAGCATAAGAGCCAACACAGCTCTTCAGGGCTATTACTGTGCCAGTGTTGTCACTGACTTCAGAGGTACTGACTGGGCTTGCACAGGGTTATCAGGGCCACCCTCAGACGGGCTTTGAGCATGTCCTGCAACAAAAGACAGCCTGGCTCCCTGGGACACGTCACTGAACCAGCTGAGCTCTCCCCACCAGGGAGCCCACATGAGAATGACGTGCTATGATGTTGCTGTTGGCAGCTGTAGCTTTCTGTGCAGTCTACACATAAAGGAATATTCCCTGAAAATACAGAGAGGTCTGCAGAGCTCCACCATCTCCTACACCTTGTAGTGCTAAGAGAAGGAGAACCAGCAGTTTGGGTGCAGCCTCAGCAGGGGGCTGTGCCCCAGCCTTCCCTGTGCCACCTCAGACCACACTGTCCACCCTATGTGGTGAGAGTTTCCTGCAGTGCTGCAGCATTTTGTCCACAGCCCTGTCAGAGCCCAGGCAGTTAGAGACCAGAGGACCACAGCTTGGTTTGTGCTTTTCATGGAACATCACCATATTTTCCTTCTTGTTGCTCTGAGGCTATCAGCGCCATAAAGATATGCCTTTCTCTTGCTGGATCCAAGCTCCCAGGCACAGCTCCAACTGTTGGGCTCCAGATCAGGACCCCTCTCCCCTCCCTCCCATCATCTCCTTTCAGCCCTGCTGGGGTTTGGATCTCTTGGAAGGAGATGCTTTGTTTAACCCTCATCGCCCTTTCTGCCTGGAAATTAAAAATGAAGAAAAAAAGTTAATGTTTTGAGTAAACACGTGAAACAGTTTTGAACCCCCCGGAGCTAAGCCATGGCTCACAATTAATTATATTTCTCTACAAAGAAATGCGAGGGGTCAAAGGGCGGAGTGAAGTAATACATTACAGGGAAGCTGACAGGAGAACAGTAAGTTTGGGCTTAAGTGAAAAAATTTTTGCTTTGCTGGCTCTTGGTACAGAGCCAACAACAACAGAGCGGGAACTGGCTTGAAATGTCCACACGAACAGGTGTGCTGCAGACATCGCTGCGACTACTGAAATAATGCTGTGAGTTACAGCACGTCTGCTCAGTGTCTTTAGATAAAAATAATGTTCGGACAGTCTCGTGATGAAGATTTGCCCTTTGTGGGATTCACGAGCACTGAAATGTTCTCCTTTTAGTGATTGCTTTGCATTGCTGGGAGGAGTCGTGTTGGGCAGCACATGGAAACAAAGAGGTCTCTTTTGTTGAAGCTCTGTTCTGTACACTTGCAGTTTGCTGGAGAGCCAGAAGCCCTGAGCCACCCAAGCTAAGAGACTTGCCGGCCTCCGTGGAGCCAGGCAGAAGCCACTCCTTTCAGTGCATGTGTGGCAATGGGAGCCCAGGTAGCACCTCCGTGGCTGGGGCAGCGGCTGCTGCTGCTGAGAACCCCAGTCCCTGCTGGGGATCCACTTTGTGGGCTGAGAAATCTTGCATTCTTCACCTAGAAGACCTATTTGTTAAGTAAAAGCCTTGTGGGCAGATCCTGAGGGGCGAGGAGCACCTGAAGCCCTCCTGAAGTCAACAGGAATCACTTGTGAGGGCTTAGGACCTCTCAGGATTTGGCTGTGTGGGCTTAGCAGCCGACCCACCAATATGCTTTTATTTCCCCCTAGTGTCTACTATTCCAGACCCTGTACTCGCAGCAGCATATGTTTCTCTTCTGGAGTCAAGGCACACAAAACCACTTTGATTCCTGATACAGTCCCAGCTGGTCCCTCAGCACCGCACTGCTGACAGATGCCTTCAGAACGCCTGCTCTGTGCTCCTGCTTCAGCTCCTGCTGCACAAGGACAACGCTGGAGGGGCTGCGGGGAGAGCTGCGCGCTGGGATAAGGCCTCAGAGGCCTGTGCAGCCGTCAGAGCGGGATGGCGGAGTCCTGTGCTGGTAACGAGGAGGTTTGTGTCTGTAGTTAGGCTGGGGAATGGAAAACGACACGAGCACCAGTCGTTCTCCTTAAGCACACAGCTTCACTGCCAGGTAGAGAAAGGAAAAAATTGCCTTCTTTCGTGCAAGCAAAGCTTGAAAGTACTTCTGACATATCCAACTCTGCATGCAGCAGAGAAAAGCTCCCGGATGGGACACTCTGTACGAACACAGTGCAGCACACCCATGGGCTGGCTGCGCACCACCCGGGCTGCACAGCAGCAGGGGCTGAACGACAAGGAGGTGAGCTGCTGTCCTGTCAGTCAGTGCTGGGCAGCTCTGATGGCTTTGCTTGATGTCATGGCAATCACCATCAAATAAGGTTACTAAATGAGCACAGTGCCAACTGCATGACAGTGCCGTATTTGTCACCGTGGTACTTCATATCTATTTTGAAGCGCTCTACAGGAGGAAACTACAAATATGCAAAAGGAAACAAGCCAAGAAATTCAGTTTCATTTCAGCTCTGTTTTCTTTTGGCTGGAAAGAGAAGAACAATGCCAGAGGCTTAAGAAGAAACATAATTTTTGCTAAGAAAAGAGTGATCTGCTGACGTGGGGACAAGGGAAAGGGCATGGGGGGAGAGATGTGGTCAGTATCAGCAAAAAAAGGGTGAGCGTGGATCGCGCTTGGGATAAATAGTAACCCCGGGGAGACGTGGTGAAGGAATAATTACATCAAGCCTGGCCGCCTCCGAGTGCGTGTCACAGCTGAGGCAGGGCCAGAAGGCAGGTGGGGAGCCGCCGTTTCCCGGGCGATAGATAAATCTGTTACAACATCACTAAGACTCATCTAAATATGGCTTTGAGCACAGGATGTGAGGAGGAGGAATAAAGAGAGGGAGGAGTCCCCGGAGAGGCAGGCCCAGAGGCAGGCAGAAGAGCAAGGGCTGGAATGAGCGGAGGAGGTTTCTAACAGGGGCAGAAGTTCCTGAGAAAACAAAATGTGCCTGGATCAAGAAGAGGACTGAACTGCGACCTCTCAGATTGGACTGAAAAATCAAAGAGGGGCATGCTGACACACAAAATCTGGGACAGAGGGAGGGGAGGTGGGGAAGAAGGAGTGGAAAGCCTGTCAGGCAGAAGGTCGGCTGGGTCCAGGGACGAGTGCTCTGACCAGGGTCAGAGCCTCCTCCTACAAATCCTCTACCACTGCCATTTCTTACAGCACTTGGTGGCACCTCTGGAAATGCCTCCTCAGCCAGAAGCCTGCTTAGCCATGTCTGAGCACACTCTGGGTTTTCTTCCTTGCCCCATCTCCCACCTACATGCAGTCCCACTGCCCTGCCCAAATCCCCCTCACCTGGGCAGTTCTGAACATGCCAAAATGCCAGCTAGGAGAGCGGTGCTGCTGCTCCCTGTCTGCCCCATGGAGAAGCACAGGTGGTCCTGAGACAGGAAAAGGGTGGGGGAAGCTGGGCACTTCTTCCCAGAAATGCTGGCAGTTACGGGAGTGAGAGACCTGGGCATCCTTCTGCCTTGTTTTTGAGGTGCATTTGTGGCCGGTGTGAGTCAAAGAGTGACAGCGGGAGGCAGACGCGTGCACAGGTGATGCCGGCAGGTGCAGAGGACACTCATGTCACAGCGCGTGACCGAGAGGTGCTGCTGATGCCTTTATCATCAGAGCACGTGGACATCCCCAGGGACTGCCAGCGGGACGGCTGGAGAGACGGTGGGGAAGAACTTGAAAAACCACAAGCAAAGAGCAGAGCTGAAGAGTGGGAGGAGGAAGCAGCCAGGAGGCAAAGCCGTTTCTGCTAGGGGAGTGGCCAGAGTCCGTGGCTGAAGGCTGAGGGCTCCTCTCAGGCCAAGCTAAGAAGCTCTTTCCCGTCTGCTGGCAGGAAAGTGGTGCTCTGCCTGTGCCGTGGGCTCGCGCATGGGGCAGGGAGGGGCCACCTGCAGCCACCCCCAGTGGCCACTAAATGAAAGAGGCTTTAATCCCGCTCCATTTTTCACCATTAGCTGTAACACTGGCAGAGGCAAAGCAGACTTCAACAGGCCTTTAGGACAGAGGAACCTCTTTCTCCCAGAACTTTGCACAGAGTGGGCTGGGGTGCAGTGGTTTCATTTCTGCTTTCTGCCTCTCGAAGCTGTGTGCACATCGGCCCCCAGGCCCTGGCAGGCTGCAAGGGAAGCTCAGCCCTCGCAGACGGCTCGTGGGCAGCACTCTTACCGGAATGAAATTATGATCCTTTCTTGTGACACTGCCCCGTCATTTAAAAGTCACTTTAAGTTGAACTGCTCCTGCTCAGGTGCCATCTACTCCCTGACAGCCTGAGCTGGCGGTACAGCATCTGCCACCCCGTGCTCCAGGGCTGCGCCTTCCAGCAGGACTAAAAACATAAGACAGAAAAAAGCAAGTACAAACTGAAATGGCAGCTTCTCGAGGCAAGGAAGGAGAGAGAAGAAAAGAAAATACAGCAAATGGGATGGCTGTAAGGGCCTACATCATCTCACATAAAAGTTCTTTCTCAGCTGTCCCAGTTTAGAAGTGTGTCTGAAGATTTAGTCAGGCTTTAAAACTGACATTTAATTTTGTCACACTGCTAAAACGAGTCTCAATGATCATTGGAAGGAGACGCTGACAGTGATTGGGGCCTGGGTAACAGTAACAGAAAAGGTGAAACATTAAAAAACTACAGCCAGCAGCCATTATCACTGTATCAAACAGTAAAGAATGTTTGCATGGCAAAACATTTTACTGAAGGTCACTATGCTAAGGAAAATGAGCGGTACCACATCCAGAGTGCTTTTTCATACTTTGGGGGTGACTGCTGCTCGGTGCCCATCCCCACACACCAGGGGCTGCTGCCATCCAGCTCCCATAGGCTGTGTCCATGCAGCAGATGGACCACCCGTGACCAAAGCACATCAGTCGGTTCGTGCAGCCATCATTATGGTTCCAGCCACGGTGTGACAGCAGAGGCACTGCTTGCTTCCAGCGGGGCTCAGCCTCTCCCCAGCTCCACTGGCCATGGCACAGGCAGTGCAGCATTCCCTGCAGTGCTTGTCACAGAGATGGGGCAGCTCTTTTGCACTGGCTTGTGATGGAGACAGCAGGAAATGCAGCCTGCAGGAGGTTGCTCTCTCAGGCTTGAAACACCCAGAAACCCAAAAGAGAAGTGAAACCACCCTTTCTAGAACATGGAAATGCTGAGGGGGTGTTTCATGCTCCAGCAGCCGGTGAGACTCAAAGGGCAGCAGAAATCCCCCATGCTGCGCTAACCAGAGCTGTAGGTGTGTGAGCAGGGGCAGCATCTCAGATGTCAGAAAGGAGCACCTGGTTTCTGGGGGAGAGGGGCTGGGAAGTGTGAGGGGCCATTCAGTCCCTTCTGGCACTACAGTGGATGACAAGGGAAGGAGAGTGCCCCCAGGCCCTGGGAAGAGCAGTACAGTAGTGGAGTGTGAGCAGAAATTCACCTCCTGCTGTGTCCCCTGCAGCAGGTTTCCCCTGTTTCTCCTTGCAGTCTCTCTGAAAAAAGGATTCCAAACAATACTGCAGGATATGTCCATGAGGAAAAGTTTTCAGTGTTGGTCCTTTAATCTATGGACCCAAATTTGTATGTTGTAACATAGCATAACATTTAGAAGTGAAGAAGTGTCTAAAACATAACAAAGGTTTTTGGTGTAATGATCAAATTACAATGGCTGGAAGGGTGTGGGCCTGAGATCATAAAACAAAACAACATGCAATAAATCATAAATATATATATATATAAATAAATAAGAGGAAAGAAAGAAAAAAGAGAGGGGTCTCTGGGAGGAATACTTTTTGCATTAAGAGATTATAAGTAATAAAAGCCAGCTGTAGAATGAAAGATCTCAAATTTATGTAGAAGTTGTCAAGCTACCCAGACACAGCATGCCAAGAAGATAAACCTCTCTCTTCCAGGTCAAGTTACTGCCAGGTAAATTATGTTTAAGCCATATTTTCAAGAAGCAATAGTGACCTCACATGGCTTACTAAGTTATTCCAGCAGATTGTGATCCTAGACTTGTTATTACCTTGGTGGACTAAACTGAATTCAAATCAGAATCTGATCTAAATGCCAGAGCAGCCCTGCTCTCCTAGAAATGAACTTCTATTACATTATGGGATTGTTGGTGACATGGGGCTGCAGACTGGAACTACTCTCCAGCCCCTGAAGTACTCTGACAGGCCATGGGTGGGGACTGATCCAAGGATCCAATACTCATTTTGCAGGGAAGATTTAATGAGCAGTGATCCTTGTGGCTCAGCTGGGACAAGGAGGAGCAGTGTCCAGGCTTTGAGGGTTCTCTACTGAAAAAAAAACATTTGGGCAGCATTTGGGGAATCTCTATTCAGAGGCAGGTAATTCTTGTCACAGCTCTTCTGATGTAATACTATTTCCAAGCCATCGCTCACCATGCAGCCCAAGGCACCAAATCCAGGAACTTGGAAAAACTCCCATTCTGCTCCACGTGGCCTTCTGTGGGTCAAAGCTCTGACAGGGACCGGACTGGAAATGCTCTCCAAATGGAGAGCAGTGCTCTCCAGCACCTTGACTCACTGTAGTCAGTAGCTTTTTTCTAGGGAAAATGTGAGTTGCAATTTCCTACTAATGCCATATAGCACCACTACAACCTTGGGAGTGAGGCTTTCTGGCCATCCAAGACCAAGATGTGAGCAATGAGGCTTTTGGCACCTGAGTCCCCACTTTGAGAGAGAAGGACTGTGATGGATGGAGAGCAGACAGCTCTTCAGTGTACTCAGAGCTCACAGTCAGAGTTACTCAAAATGATGCAGGTGATGGCGATGATGCGGTCAGTGCTTTGTCCTCTGGCCAGGAGACTTTGAGGTGTGACTGCAGCCATTCTATGCTTAGCACTAAGCCTTGCTCCATCTTCACTTGGGTTTGTAGAGGGGATGCTGCCCAGTGGGTCTGTGTATCACATCCCACATGAGCAATTGACAGCAAAGAGAGGGATCAGAAGCTAGGCAGGATTTGCAGATGCTCAGATCTGTTCAAAGCCCTCTGGCGGATCCACACATTGGAGCCACATCTCCGCCCTGAGCTGGGCTCCTGCCTGAGGCACTGCCTGCTGTGAGCTGCTCACGTTGCAGCGAGCATGCACAGGGTTCAGGCCAGGAGATCTGTGCGTGACAGTCTGTGGAGGAAGAGGAGAGGGGCCAAGGTCATCCCTTGTGCTAAAAGGAAGATGCTGGAGAAAGCCTGTGCCGCGTGTGCAGCTCCCCACCACCTCTGCTCACACATTCCTGAAAGCTGACACCGCCAGTCATTTTTTGTTTGGTTCCAAGGTGCTCATACTTCAGATGGCGGCATCTTGACATCCCCATCCATTATGTGAAGGGATTGCGGAAATAACTCGGCTCTCCCTCTCGCTGTGACATCCATCCTGCAGCACAGAGCCTGCCTTCCTCCACCTCAGGCACCAGGAGCCCCGAGCTCCCTGCTGTGCTCAGCCTTGTGGAAGGCAGAGGAGTGTTTTCAAAGTCTGGCTTGTCCCGCCATGAAATCAGAATCCAGTTGGCACATCAGAACTTTTCTTCTTGCGTAGCAGCCACAGGTGTTTGGGGTGAAGTATAAGGCCTTTAACAAGAGCATAGAGATAATATAATATCACATTATGGGAGCCAAGCATGCTTCGTTAGGCAATAGCTGAAAATTGTACAATCGAGAAAGGAGCCAGAAAATTAAGATCCACAGCTCTTATGCATATAGCAAAATATCGTTAGCTTTGAGGTGGGGAACTGTGTTACCTTCTACACCCTGTTGATTTTCAGTACTTGAGTTCTTAACGTGCACACAGCAAGCTGGGTCAGGAAACACAAACTATAGTAATCGCTCCAAATCTTGTCTCATCATTCCTGGGAACAGATGTCACCGGGGAAGGGACCTGCAGAAGGAGGAGGGGAGGAGCAACGGGATGGCCTGGAGAGAGGAGAAGAAAATCAGAGTACTTTAGCATTAATGAAATGGGATACCCATCTGGACACACAGAGAGGGCTGGCAGCGCGCTGTTACTGCACAGGATCTGGCCATGACACCTTGTAGTTGCTTTTACCAGCGGGCATTTGTGTGATCAACAGCAATTAGGAGAAAATACGTCAGATGGGAAACACACAAAAGGGTAAAAAACAAATCCTTCCTTTGCTTAAGCATTGCTGGAGTTTAAACCTTTGCCAAGCCATAAAAAGCAGAGGGGGTTCATTTTCTTTTCATTTTCTTTCTGTCTTTCTTTCTTGCAGGGGGAGGGAGGACTGGAGAGGAGGGAAGGAAGACCTGAAGTGGAAAAACAAAACGAAAAAAAAAGCAGCTGTGGAGCCGCATGTGCAAATGTTGCAGAGGAAAGCAAAGACGCGCTGACAAAACAAGCCAGGAATGCTGGGGCCCGAGCTCTGAAACGCATACGGTTTATGTTGTTCTTACCACAAACCAAAAATATGTTCCCATTTGAAATGGTTGAATCCACAGCTGTTTTAAAATCCCTTGGTACTTCTGAGACAAATGATCCAAGTCAGACTGTGCTAACAGGGTCAGTTTGAGAGCCAAGCGAGAGCTGTGACTGATGCAGAATCACTGCAGCTCCATCCCTTTCCACATCAATCATCGCCCAATGAAAATCCTGTGGGGCTGTCGGACTCTCTTACAATATTGTTTACATTAGGAGATGATGTAAAGCTCCTCCAGCGAAACTGTGCTGCTGGATGATGATCCTCACTAACGGCAAACGGGCTTGAGCTGCAGCTGCAGGACAGCACGGAGAGATGCAGGAACATACCCCAGAATTTACATCTACAAAAGCAGTCATTAATGTTTCATAAAATACACTCATTGATTCATCTCTGCAGGCAAATTCTCTCCCTTTAAACAGATGATTATAAAGTACCTTGGGGCAAGTCCACATCCTAGGCTCTCCGTAAAGTAGCCGTGCTGATATTGTCATAAAAGCTGAAATGGCTTTAATACATTTCCTCACAATAGCAGTTTTAATTCACTTGGAGAGAGCTGGCTGTCAGGAAAATAATATTTTTCTCAGATTCACACCTGAGGTCAAAACCTTGCCCTCCACGCCAGAGCTAATAGATCATGCTTCTTTTCTCCTGCTCCTTGTGAATTGCCTGGATGGTGTCTTGTGGGAAGACAAAAAAGGGCCTTTGAAGAAGCACGCGGCACAGAGGGGGAGGGCATGGAAAGGCCCCCGCGTGTACTGTAATCACGTACGAGAAGGGGAGGCTCACAGCTGTTCCCAGCCTTGAAAAGAAAGCCTCGGCACCTGTTTAATCTTGACTGAAAGGTCTTAAGTTATGGCCGTTATGCTCTAATACACCCCATTAAATAATTGCATATTAAATGTGCAGAGAAGAAATGCCACTCGAAGCGGCGGGGATAGAGCAGCATGGCAGCCTCCCTCTCTCGCCCCACATGCCCCCACTCAGGCCCTCCTTTCCTCTTTCTCTGATGCTCTGGTGCCCTGAGGCTGTCGACAGGGAGGGAGGGTACTGCTGAACCGCTCCAATTCTTCTCTCGTTTTGGACCATCCCTCCTCACCTCCCACTTCACAAAGCAGCCAGGTGCCCTGTGCAGGCTGGGATACCCCTGAGGAGCAGCCGCCTGCCTGGGCAGGCCTCACAGCGATGGGAGCATTTGGAGGTGCCTGAGGCTGCTCTGTCCTCAACAGATGAATGCTCTGCTTCATGGCAGCTCAGCACTCTGGTCCCAGGGACAACAGGAAATGCGGTCACATGAGCCATTTGGCCATGCACTTCTGGCAGATTCAGCTTAAAATCAGGCTTCACATGTGGTTTTAGAGGTAACCGATGTCTGGTTTGATATTCTGTTGACACGGTCTGTTTTCAGATGTGGTTTCAAGCACAGGCCTCACAAGTGCTCCTGTCCTGACAGAGCGCTGTTGGTCCGGGGAGGAGCAGCAGGAGGAGCTTCATCAGCTCACGAGATGGGCTGGTGTCAGAACACTTGAGTGGATTTGCAACTTTGGCCCTGGAGGGCTCAAGAGAAGGAGTTAGAGGCTCCTGGTGTCCCAGCCACACCTGGCATCCTTGCCAGAAGGCCCCAGGATAGCTCTGGATGTGCAGCCACAGTTCCCAGCCTCCCCTGGCCCCTCCTCTTTCAGAGATGAAAACACATCACAAGGTGTCACCACATCTTTCATCACGTGCTACCAGCTGTGGGGAAGGGCAGGTGGCACAGTTTGGAGGTCTCTTCACCAGTGTCCCAACAGGATAAGATACGTTCCTTGGCAGAAGAAACGGGTGCATGAGAAGACCTCTTCTGGTAGCTTGTTTCTCCAGCCTCAGTGAAGCTGTGTGTTCAGTGTACAGGAAGCAATGTCAGAGAAAAACTCATCACAGTGGGAAAAGGAGATGGTGAAAGCCTGATGCTGCCTGGTGTCCAGGGCTGTTCCCTCCATGTAGCACACTGGCCCCTGAAAACGCTCTGCTGCCTGCACAAAGGAGCTTTATGCTGATGAGAGAGACTTTTATTGTGCCGAAGGAGCTTGACAATACAACAGCCCTCTTTGTGTGGCTGCTTCACCCATCAGCCATATGCAGTCTCAAGGCAAGGCTTGCATACTGTAGAGGGCATTACATGATCCCTCTGCACAGAGATACATTCAGCTCAAACAGTGTAATTTTTGTCTTATTTTTTAATGGCTGCCGAGGAGGGGGCAGATGAAGACAATGGCAGGGAAAGTGAGTATGAGCTCTGCAGTTATTTTATGTATTTCACTTACAAACATGGATAGAAAAAAAAAAATCAGCGAGGTCCTGATGCGCCTAATTGCCCAGCAGTGGCAGAAAGTGAATTGGCAGAGTTTGCTTCAACCTGCGCAGACTGGAGCTTCACCTCACCATATGTCTGCTCAGCCGCGTACTACTCACCCAAACAAGCCACATGGCAGCTTGGACTCTCCATCAGGGCTGTGCATGCTGCCCTGGAGGAGTAATAGGAAATAATTCCAAGTGTTCAGGGTTTCTGTCCTTCTGGAGATCAGAACTGGGCTGTTATGGTGCTTTTCTATCCCTTTCTTCACTGTAAGCATTGCAGACGTTGGGAATGTCACCCTGCCCAGTCACAACTTTAAACAAGCAGTTTGCTTACAGTGACCAACTAGATTGGCATTTCCTAATGCTCTTTACTGACTGGATTATCTTTCAGCCTCAGAGCATCTGCAGCCACGCGTTAGCTGGTCAGGAACACCCTCTGTGTCAGGCCTTATTGCTAAATTACCCTGAGCTGGAATGGTCATAGGCTGTCAGAGGGCTGCAAGGTTCATCTATCGCTGACACCCAGCTGCAGGGGGATTTTCTGGAACAACACAGCCTGCAGATCCTCGCTTCCAGCTGGCTCCTGCCCCTGTTCCACCAGCAGCAGACTGTACTGCTGGGTGCTACAACAGATCCTCCACCAAACTGACTCATTTCAGAATCACACTCAGCGGTACTCTGAGCTCATAGCACAGAAGGACGTCTTTAGCAGGATATATGTATTTTCACAGTCCACTCAGAAGACTCAGCTTCTTGACTCTTGCTGCTGGGGGAAGGAGAATTCCTGCAAAATCTTCTGTCATTAGCTCATTGTTATCAGTGTATCACCATTAGAGATTCCAGAATGGTGAAGGATATTTCTGCAGTACTAGCAGTGGCAAGAGTTAATAAATGTCTTAGAGTGAGTATTGCATATCACTATCTCTTTTGGCATTCACCTTCCTAGCAGCAAAAAGTTGACAAGTGCTTTTTTCTAAATCTGCTGTCCTGTTAGAGGTTCAACCAGGCAAAATCTCAATTCCTTTTCTTAAGACAATGAAATAAAACAACTTTTCAGGAAAATAAGGCCCTCAGGTACAATCTTGGACATTTCTGCTATTTACTGCAAGCTCAACATTTTTTCTCTTCCTCCTATTTAGTATCCCACCATTGTCACCCATCCTTGCCTGCCAGGAGGCGGGCAAGGAGCCTCCCAGGGACGGCAGGTGGAGGCTGGTTCTCCCCAGACAGCCCAAATCCTGGCTACAGCTGAGGAAGTGAGTGCTGTGGCTGTCTGCAGAGCTTTGGGTCCATTTCTAGCATTTTAGTTCACTGTGTCAGCCTTCCTTCTCTCCTAATCCTCTCACAGCTATCTGTAGTGCAAGAGCAGTCCTGACTGAGCTGCATTTCTTTAATCTTTTCAGGCTGCTAAAATCCAAGCTGTCGAATACAAGCCAGCAAACTGAAAACACAGATGTCCATTCTTGACTGAGTTTTCCACATGGGCTGGACATGCTCAGAACAGCTTTTAAGGTCAAAGCACCGGTCCCTTTCATCATGCCCATCCTCTGCAGCCAGTCACTTGCTGCCTTTAGCATTCACTGCGCTCCTCTGCAAGCATTGCTTTTCACGCCCACCAGTTTCATGCAGCTCTGGCACACAACATGCATGGTTGCAATTGATTACACACAAAAGCAAGGGTTTTGTGACACGTCTCTCATGTCACATTGCATGGGGACCAAAGATTTCCCAGCTGAAGTGCTTGAGACTGGCCTGAAGCAGGGGCATTCAGAATACAAAGAAAGTGTGCACACCATTGTTCCTCACCTAGAAACAGAGATCCCGCTTGTTCACAGACCTGAAGAGACTTGACCTGCACATGTGCAGCCAAAGGTGCAGCGTACTTGTGCTCACCACATGTTGCCCACGAAGAAGAAACCACTGGACATCCCTAAGGCTCCATAAGAACCTTTATTTGCCACCCAAGCCTGTCTGCAGACCACTTTCTTCATGAGCACACCCTACACTTGCTCCAGAGGGTAGTACATCTCATTCCAGTGTGGGAGAAGTCCGTTAATTTAATCCTGATGAATATACTGGTACACCTCCCATCTTCCCTGCTAGCTTATGAGTTTTCTTTGCTTGCCACAATTTCTATTCCAGCCTGTAAAGTGCTTGAGGGCAAGGACTGTCATATCTGAGCCAAGCTTGCACAAGGACCAGCACAGTGAGTCCTGAGGGGTGGCACAGAGAAGCCTTAATACTGGATAAGCAAGGGTAATAAAGGCAGAGTCTAGCTGCTGGAATCAGACTAAGCCTACCAATCCATTTCTACCAAGGCCATCCGAGGTACTGACTTCAGGGCACCGCCCAGCTCACTTGGATTTAGGCTGCTGAGATACAAGAGGAGAGCTGGTTTAGCATGTCAACCTTCCAGAGCCAAATCTGATTGATTCCTCAGTCACCCACCGGAATTACCCTTAAGAAGCAGCTGCTCATTTTCAAAGGTTTCAGGGAAACTCAGGAGCTGAATAAATATTAAAGCACAGTCTCTCCTAATTAGGTGATCAATAAAGTGAAGTTGAAATTATGTGAATACAATAATTCCTAGCAATGCTATATGCAGTTATTTTGTCCTCAGCATCTCTATCACCAGCTACATTGAGATGAGGTAATAAGCCTAAGTATCTGTATTTCCAGACAGGTGCACCATTCTGTTGGGTTTTTTGTTGTTGTTTATTTGTGTTGGAGGGGGTTTGGGCCTTTTTTACTGCCTTTGTCTGAAGCGTAAAGAATGGGCCACTGCCAGAGGGAGGGTACTAGGCTTGACAGACCAGTGGTCTGATCAGGTCTGGCATATCCTTTGTTCCTCTGTTCCAATTTAATGCCTGCTGGGAGTGAATTCCAGTCATGTGGGGATGCTTTCACCAATGAATATTTACCAACATCCTGATTACCCTGGGAGTACAGTTAGAAAAACAACTCCAGGTGAAGTGAACACATACTACAATTAGCACTCACAAATAAGTCATGAGCATTTTTCTTTAACAGTGCAATAAACAACAAAAAACATACTGCTTTCGTACATGCATGCATGTAGGACTAAAGCAACACGAGGCAGCGTTCTCCATGTGTTAGTGGTACAAGATCTAGACTTCTAACTATTGATAAACCTATGTATCATATTGTAATAATACATTATTTTAATGATGCACAGCAGTAGTTAAATAGGGGAGTGGTAATCTGATTTCTTTATCTGCAGAGAAACTGATGCAGTAATAGTGCCAGGAACACCTCTGTCATGCTGAGTCCACATGTATGTCATTATGCCACCTTTATCAGTGGCTTTCCCAGTTACAGTCTGAAGATCACTTGCTGCTTACCTGTGGGAACTGCCTGACAATGCAGCACTTGTCCTCCCTCCTTCCTAGCTGCTAAACTCACTAAAACAAGCAAGGAATCAATGATCATCTTTCCAGGTGTCACACAGATGAGTAAGTAATTGCAGCAGCTATGGGGATGGCATACCAGTAGCTGAAGGAGAGGTGATGGATTCTGCAACTGTGTGTGGAGGTGGAGGACATGGCCACTGGATGATCTCTGCTCCGACCTGTTAATGAGTCTCAGCCCCCACACTGGGCTGTTTCAGCTTTTGAAACAGCAGCAGGAGGAAATAAACAAGAGCTGTTCCTGGCCTCAAACACATCGAGACCACTGAGGACAGAGAACATGCAAGGTCCTCAGCTTCCTCTTCTTTAAATGAGGTCTACAAGAAAGAAGCACACCTGAAGAGGAGCTTTGCAGCACAGCAGTGTAAATGCAGTGGTGGAAGGGACAGATTCGGCCTCATGGAGCAGCAGAGGCCTTGAGTTATTCATAGTAAGGGATTGTTCTGCTCTGTAGGCTGGGTCAGTTCCAACTCTACATCCAGAAGTACAGAACTGCTCTGGCCTACACAGTGCTCAACAAGGCAAGACTGGCAGCCACAACATTCAAAGGCCTATTTGCCTAAAAATCACAAGATTTTACAATGACACGACAAGACTGTGAGATTCAGTTATAAGGCTTTTACATTGTATTTCATTGTCTTTTCTGGTATTTTTCTCTAAGAAGAACAGTTTTAGATTTGATAGGGAGATTTTGTGTGTATTTTTATCTGAAAACATCCTATAAACCCTTAATTCCAAAGTCTATGACTCAGGGGAAAAAAAGAAATCAAAGACACACAGTGAAAGCTCAGGTGCCGGCAATGCAAATGCTCTGTTCTACTCGGTGATGCTGATTTGCTGTCCTGCCTGCAAATCCCCAGCCTCTAGAGGGGAGAGAGTTTCACCTTCCACTTCCAAGTGCAAAATGATGACAGGGTCAGGATTTTCTTGGCTGACTGCAGTTTTGGGCAGGCAGAGAATTGGGCAGGAATCTGGAGTTGCCAGTTTCACTTTGCCTTAAATACAGCTCTGGAACTTTAACAATACCCAGGCTCTCAGATGAGCATGCCTCTAGCTATCCATGCCCTCACTGGTACTGCCCTTCTCATGCAGAGACCTCACCACAGGTCAGCAAAGAGGAACAGCCCTGCGGGGTTTCTGCTTCTTCCTCCACCTCATTTGGATCCAGTGTGCATGACTGGTGAACACCTGCATCCCATCAGCAAGAGCAAGTGAGTGGCACAAGTGAGTTGCTAGCGGGTAATGCCACACAGGGACGAACATTTACACCTCCTCCAGTCCTAGCTAACATGGGGGGATGTGAATGTGACTGCAGTGAATGGAATGGGGCAGAGCTCGAACATTTATACAGGTCACCGTATAATTGCAGGAAATGTAGGACAGACATTTTTGCATTAATCTGTAATGTTAAGCACTTAATCAACAACTTAAATATTCTTCAAATTCCCAGTTTGAGTGACAGCATCTGAATGGTTTTCTACAAATTAAGTGGGCTTAAATTTAAGCACATTAAGGTTCCCTAATTAGTACTGACAGTCATAACCAGGTTTTCAGCAATGTATATTTATGTTGCAACATGGATAAGGTGTTCAATCTAGATTTGGAGGATTTGAGAGCTTAAAAAATTCCAAAAATATATGTAATGGACCAAAGCATCAGAGATATGACATCTGCTCCAGAGCATGAAAGGGACTATGCTCTGATCCTTTGAGAGCAGTATAATTGCTAGAAAATATTAACTCCAAATAAAAGTGTCAACTGTTATTTGCAAGCACTGAGCCACGTTCCTCACTCAGGGCTTTCTGGGGCAGCCTGTCTCCTTGGTATCTGTTTAGGATGCTTCTCTCTTTTTAGTGCCGGATAGTCGCGCAGTCCTTACTGTACATATCTTCACTAACCTTGCAGGGTAGCAGAGTGCTGTCACTGGTCTTTAAAGATGGGGATCATGAGATTTTGTCTTGCTCAAAGTCTCTGATGTAAAGCAGGGATTAGAAAGGCCATCTTCAGAATCCCAGCTTCCCTTTTGTGCTTCCTGCTGGATGGCTCTGCTGTTTGGTAGCAGCTCCATAACATGTAGGTCTGCCGTTGACAAGTGCATGAGAGCACTGGCTGGTTCTGCAGCCACAGCCATCTGGCTGCATGCTCCTGGTTAAAAAAACAAGGGCCAAAAGGTTGTCAGAACTGGCAGTGTCTCCGTTTTTATACGGTGCTCAGCAAATAATAGACAACTTGCAACTCATTAATGTTTTAAACTTGTTATTCATAACTCTGCTTGTCACTTACTTGGGTGCCCTAAGTGTTATTGCTATTTTTTCATTCCCAAAGTGATCAAATCTGAAGTCCTATTTACAAGGATACAGCTTTTGGCACAGCTTCCACACTGGTAACAACCAGGCTCATAACCAGCAGCAGAAAGGAACGTCACAGAGGGCTTTGCAGAGCTTGGGAAGGCTGTTGTTAATGCCTCTCACCCCTCTCCGGCTTGCCAGAAGATACAGTCCCAGTTACACACATTAAATGCTGCCTCCACAGTGCCTTTCAAAGACTTTTTTTTTCCATAGTTTACACTACCTGAATGATAAATATTTTCATGGTCTTTCTCTCCTCCTCCTATCCTAAAGTTTCATCAAATATTTGATATTTCTTACTCCTCAAAGCCTAAACTCTGCCATACAGGACATGTATGCTGGTAGACCCTGAACAGAGTTGTATGAATAATAGATTTTTTTAATCTGGCAGCCAAAATTGTTGCAAAAATGTTAACCCTCAAATAATTTCCTCAGATCAGTGTTAAAGTTGGGTTGGTTGTTTTTTTTTCTGAATTATCTGTCCTTCCTATTCCAGTAAGTGAACATTAAAATAAAAATGAAAAGTTCTTTTTTGTCCCCCCCCCCCCCCGCTCAGGAGAGATGGTTTGGGCTGGCTTTGGCCCAGGCTGCTCACGGAGCTGAATGCCTCCCACATTTCTGGACCCCAGCACTGTGGGGCTGGGCTGTACAGAGTTGGCCCAGGACAAGCTCAGGATAGGACCAGGACAGGCTCAGAGTTGAGGGATGACACTTGGATGGCAGACCTTGTGCCCATGATGGGCAGGCACAGAGTGCATCCCTGCCCACAGCTGGACTGCTTCCCTGCCAGGCACCCAGCAGGACCCTGCTTTGCTGTCGTTCCCTGATGTCGCTGCTGGCTGCCACTAGCAGAGGTGTAGGCCTGTGAATGTTCTAAATCTAATTGAATTTAGCACCTGGATGAAGTGCATGCTAGTTAGAATTTAGCAACAGCGACTATTGCCAGGGTCCAGCAGCAGGCGGAAGGCTGCAGGGTGAAGCTTGGAGCCCTGCGTGGCCAGCGCTGCCAGAAACCAGCGTGCAAAGAGGAGGTTTACATTGTCTAACTAACAGAACATTTATTAACAGGCAGTGTGAGTGTGTCTGCTTGGCTTTTTAATCACAACCCTGGGAAATGCTGTAACCCTTCGTGATGCATGAGCAAGGAGCAGTGCTCAGTGGTTCCCTCTGATGCAGAGGAGGCTCTGGTGCCTTCCTCAGGACACAAAGAGCCCTTCCCATGGCCCATGCAAGAGGACGTGACATGATCCACACAGTGCTCTGTGGGCTTCCCTGTGTCATTGGCTTCCCTGTCTAGACACAGAGACGCTTATTAGATCAAATTCAGATCAGAGACATGGCTCTGGCCAAGATACCTGAGCAGTCATTGTCAGACTGAGCCTGGGGATTTGCACTCACTCAGATAATGTCAGAGGAGAGCTGGTCTTGCAAAAGATGTTTAACATCAGTATTAAATATAAGATAGAGAAGTGCCAAACTCAGGAGGAACCACCAGCTCAGTTAGAGTCTCAGCTACACTCACACATCTGGTTGGTAGAAATTTGTCAGTGCAGGCTGATGGCAAAAGGATTGATAACAAACATAATGACTTTCTGTCTTCTGCTTACTGTCCTGGTATTAGCATTACTGCAACAATAAATTCCCTGGATAGAGCAGAGCATACCTTAGACATTCAGTCACAGCAGTCCTATATTTTTGGCTATCTAAAACAAGACAGGCAGTGAGAACGACTTACCAGTGGTGCACATCGACAGGGCAAAGGTCTAAAAGCATGAGGTGGAACATGGAAAATTCCAACCAGACAGTGGGAAAACATTTTTCACTGGGGTGTGAAGGTGGAGGTCCTGACACTGCAGCTGGTTCCCTAAGGAGGTTGTTGAGTCTCCATCCTTGCAGTTGTTCAAAATCCAACTTATCAAATCAGTGCGCAACTTGCTATGGGTGACCTTCGCAGGGGAAGGCTGAACAGGATCACCTCCAGAGGTCCTCTTTGATCCAAATCTTCCTGTGGCTGTAAGGCACTGTCCTGCCTAACCAGGCCAACTGGTCTCCTCCAGTCTCTTTGCTGTCAAGGCAAAGAAGCAAGTGCTCCAGAGCACAGTGAGGTTCTTTGGTGTGACCACTCAAGAAGCCATCCACTCTTTTCCAAGACCTTCAGGAGGTTAGGCAGGCAAATTGGGATTTTTTGTCAATCACCTGTTTTCACTGTCCTAGTCAAGCGTTTGATGCATGGAGAATGACAAGATGAGATGTGGAAATTGTGCTGGTTTCGAAACTGCAGAAAAGGCAAGTAAATGCCGGAGTAAAAAATTATTTGGGATATCCTAGCTTTCTTTTTTTTCTACCTCAATTTCATTTATTTTTAATTACTTGTAATGTAACTACTACTGCATTAACTATCTACTGGCCAATTCACATTGCTAGTTAGCTGAAGGCTGGAACAAGAGCTTCTCCTGTGCTCATCTGTAGTTCAGCCTGGGGTTACAGTGTCACTGCCTGCTGGGATCAGGAGCCTTCTCGAGCTCTGGGTTCACTGGCCAGTGGGCTTGCTAAGAAAACCCAACTTTTCCTTAGGCGCCATTTAAAAGAGGGTATTCTTCCTTCCTGCAGAAGAGAACAGTCAAAGTCCAGAGCTTTCAAATACCTGAAGTTCTCAGGAGTTTATAAAGGCTCTGGCAAATTCCTGTAACTGTTTATGCTCAGAGCTAACGACACTGTGTTGTACAACAAATATGTTTTAAGGCATCATCCTATCACTGCCCTGCATGAGAGCAGTTCCAAGAGCCGTGCTTTGCAGGACATGTCTGCAGGCTCATGGCATGAAGCTACAGAAACCACTCTTCTGCACATGTTCAGCTTCACCTGAAATTGACAGCAGCTGGCAGGTTTTGCCCCAAACCAGGATCCAGTCTCCTTCTGGAACATATGCAGGTGCAGGAATTCACAGCTGCAGTCAGGTGGTGAAAAAGGAGGAGAGGAAGTGTCTCCAGAAGCAACCTAAATATCAGTTCATGTCCTGGCTCTGATTGCCTTGAAAAACAGAAAATAGCCTCCTTGTCCATTAGCTTTCAAAGAGCAATAGCTGCAGTTAAGTACTGAGGTACCTCATGTGCTAAGGATGTTCTGAGCAGTGCTTTCATTCTTCCAGAGATTAGAGTTTGCCTGAAATTAGAAGATTATAAACCATAAAGGCCTGTAAGGTCTTCCTACATTTTCCCACTGATAAAAGGTATGGGATGGAGTGAAAGAGCAGCACTATTTCATCGCTTTATCCTAGAAACGATTGATTGCAGCACAGAAAGTCTCCTCTCTGGGCTACCCTGCACACAGATGCTGGATGCACACGAGGTGGGAAGACTTGTCAGCTCTTCAGAGACACTTTCTGTGTAGCGGCGAGCTCTTTACCGACGCATTTAATGCACGCAGGGAGGAAGGTGTTAATCTGCTCACATCCAAGGCACAGGCTGCAGGCTGGCTGCTGGTAATTGCTGCCCCATAAATGTGCCTGTCATGCCTCCTTAGTCTTTAAATATCCAAACTCAAAATAGATGTCTGTGCAACATGTTGAGCCCGGCACTATTGTTTGGCGAGGCAGTGTTATTCATTTAGCTCCAGCCAGCTGCTCTCTATATTCAGCCTGGAGGAGCAGACTGGAATTCGTAACCAGACAGGCAGGCTGGGAAGCCATAACTTATTCCCCGCGCTGATAAACCAGTGCATCCAAAGTACAGTAAACGAACACCCGCTAGGAGCCCGCTCCGATGCTGCATCCTCTCCTTTCCCCTGCCACAAATAGCAATGAGTGCAAGGGAAACCGCCTTCATAAACAAATACCCTAGCCCTTAATTCTCTATCTGCTGCATGACGTAGCATTGCTGGTACGTTGAACGGGGCGCAGAACGGTAGGATACACCGACAGGTCGCACACAGCAACGTACAACACGAGGTTGAGGCCTACGCCTTCTGCTGGGTGGGGACCCGGAGCGGTCAGTTAGTTGTAACCACATTGCCCTCTGCTGACAGATGCACACGGAGGCTGAGTCTTGGTCCACCGCGCCGCCCGGTGCAGGCCTCCAGCGCTGCGCTGCGGGCCCGCAGGCATGTGCTTGGGCTCGAGCTGATGCTCTCTCCTGAGAGCTCTTTCTTTTCCTTCCTTAACACAAACAAACAATTGTCTGAGATGTTTTCTCTGCATTCTTCATCCTTTTGTGGGCATGGTGCACAGCCCCGTGCGCAGCCCAGCTGCAGGCGTGTGGCTGCGGTGTGTGGGAGTGCCTGCAGCTGTGGGAGGCCCAGCGCTGCATAGCCCTGCGCCCGCAGCACTGCTGCTGAGGGAACTGGGCTCCTCAGATGACCACGAGAAACTCGGTCTGCTTCCCTGTGCCCGTATTGAAACATCAAAGCACCCAATGACTTCTCCCAGGCCAACGGCAGTGGCTGTGACTGCAGTGGGGATTGCTAAGCGGGCTGAATAAGCACAGTCTTGACTTTGTAAATCACACTCACCATCCTTCTGCTGGTTTCCTGCATTCTGAAGCACTGCTGTCCTCTCCTTGTGATGGGTTCTCACTCCCCATATGTCTTTGGACCACCTCCAGCACCATGCGGGTTGCAGGGAAATGGCAGTCTGTGGGGCTGTAGCTCAAAAGGCTGAGCATTGGCATATGAAAATAAAAAGGCTGTGACCCCTGCTCTGGGACAGGGGTGTGTTTTACCAAGGTAATTCAGTTCCCTTCTCTGGGTTCCATTTAACTGAAGTGAAAGGAGAGCTTTAGAGAAGGCAAGTGCAATTCCATAGCGAGGAAGTCAAGACAGCAAGGAGAGTTGTGCTGAATACTCACAATTTGCACTTCAGACACGTTTTTTTATACAGTCATTAATGTGGGGAAAACTCAGGTGCTATGCATTTTCCCTCAGAAAATTTTCATCTGTAGCTTTGCTATAACAATGCAAAGAGCACAGACCTTGGTGGTGATACTTTCTGTCTCAAAAGATATTCCTTTATACCATGAGTAATCATTAGGAAAAATTACTACTTGCATGACATACATGCATTTGTGTGAAAAGTGTGTCTGTGTTCCCTCTTTAACAGGATGCCCCTGAACTGGACAGAAAGTGACATCTTAGTACTTTAACCGAGTCTGGTGCTTATAGAGGTGCTAGGCAGAGGAAATGGTGCTGCTAGTTATATATGTGTTATAGCAGTTATGTAAGTCCCTGCATGTCGTCAGCAAGCACACTGGGTGCACAGTAAGGGGTTTCCCTTCAAGGGCAAACAATGGTTAAAATCCGCACCGTTCCTCGGGGCCTGATTTATTTTCATTCAACTGCTGATGGTTTCAAAATGTTTTCAGATCTCCTATGAAAACAAAACAAGTGGGAACATCTGTGAAGCTGAAGCAGCATGGTGCGTGCAGGATGGACTGAGACAGGGGAAGGAAACCAGCCGTGGGCCAGCACACTGTCAGGTGCCATCTCCATCGCTGGAAGCACTGGCAAGGAGGGAAGCTGGGACAGGAAGGAACTGAAGAATCAAGCCATGCATGAAGGCCATCAATAAGAAGAATAAAAATAATGAAGCTTAGGTACTGGGAGAACTCCTGCCACGTAGGAAGAGGAGCAGGCTGTGACTCATCCGTCCCAGCCCAGTCACTCCAGGGCAAGCGTGCGAATCACATGAGTGTGCTCAGAGGTGCTATTTATAGCCAGTAGGTGAAGCGCCAGTTATTTATTGTTGTGTTTGTGTAGAAGAAAACTCCCTAAAACAGGAAAGATACTACTCCAAGTCTCCGGTGTTTCCTGCTGTTTTTATGTATCTGCTTTCCCTAGCCTTATTTATGCTCATGTTCTTTATTTAAAAGCATATGTACTAATGATGGCAGGGTTGATAAATAGTTACCAGCACCGGTGTGATCCCCTCCAGGTACTCTATGAATGCAGCAATGTGGGAGTCCCCATTCTGCCTGCATGCACCAGGTCTTCAGCAGCACCCCCAAGGGAGCAGGGCTGGCTGGAAGGCAGGACCCCCATAGGGGCAGCCCTGCTGCAGCCATCCCCACTCCTGCAGTGGGGAGCTCTGCTGAATGCTGTCTTGAAACAGAGACGTCAGCTCTGTCCTTCCTGAAAACATCACACGGGTCTTAGCTATTGGCTGAAGGTGTCCACAGCACCTATAAACATTAAAGAGAGAAGACCATGTGATTTCTGAACAAACAAATGTTTAATACATTTTAAAACTGTCTCTCAGTCCTATTTGGAGAATCAGTGCTTTGCTTTTCAACAAAACCCTTTCAAGCAGCAAATTGTCTGGCTTTTTTCATATGTAATTTCCCCTTGTTGCCATTGAAAGATCTGTCATACAAGGCTACAATGCAGCACTTGCACTTTTGTGCTTCAGCACACACATACAAACATAATCTTTCCCCACCTGTGTCTTTCAGAGATTTTTTTTCTGTCTTTGCAGTACAGCCATGTAGTGCAGCACCTGAATTCCTTAAACTTGGGATGGGGGAAAAAACACATCTTGTTTGTTTGCTTAACACTCAGAAGCCCTCCCAGCAAACAGCCTGGGATGTTCACAGCCAGCCCTATTTTGCTGTCACTACTTGACAAGCCTCCTCTGCTGCAGTGAGACTCGGGTCTGAGTCGTGCACCTGTACTAATTTCACACTGTTTGGCCAGTTAGTGCACACAGGTGAGTTTGATTTCCACAAGTATAACTTCTCTGGAAGCTGAGGCCTGGCTGGCCCAGCTGTGCTGTGAGGTCAGCACAGACCGGCTGTGTTCAACTGTTCAGTGCATGCTCTAGGTGGACTTCACATTGCTGCAGTGAAGATGCCTGCCCAGATGAATTGCCCTGGATAAAGTCAAATACTTAAATAGAAGTGGATCTTCTCTTTCACATGATTTCTCTCCCTTACTTTGCCTTTCCCATCAAAACCTGACGTGTGAAGAAGTGGGCTGCTCCTCAGTGGAAGAACAATCCCTTTCAGAATCACAATTGGCGGTTTAGAAGGCACACAGGGAAATCTCACACAAGCCCCACTCCCAGCAGATGACTTCCAGCTTACCAGCTAACAGGTTCCCCGTGTTCCAGCCTGCGTGCTCCTGGGAATCCCTCTTCACTGATCAAAACCTGCCTAGGAGCCTCCATTTCCAGGAGAGGACACAGTACAAGGGCAGAGTAAAACAGCCACTTCTGATTTCCTTCTCTACACTGACTTGCCCACAGAAGCCTAAGCAAGACTCTTGCTTGATTTGCAGCGAACAGGCATTTAGCCCTGGTGCTCTATTCTGTGTACACAATTTTAGACTGTTTGCATTAATAACTTCATGTTAATAAAGTGTAGTTTGTGCAAAGAAGAAATTCAGTCTGCTTCACTCTCCCCTGAAGTGAAAAATTTCTCTCTCTGCTGGGTGCACTTCCCAGCATTTCACAAACATATGGTCTTTTGGTGTAAGTGACACTCACCTGCATTGCTGTCTTTAGCAGAAAAAAACGAGATGTGTAACAGATGCTCAAGTACCTGGAAATTAATGTATTGCGGAAGAGGAACTGTCACCACATGCCCTGCAGACACTCTTTTCACCTGTTGTACGGTTGTTTACCTGCAGCTTGTTTTGATAATGTGTTACATGGGCTTTTTTAAACAGTTGGAGTGCTCTCAGGTTCAGCACTGGGCTGGTTGCTCATTTCCTCATACCTGGCATTTTCAGTTCCAGACTATTCATCCATTACTTACAAATCAGATAAATGCATTCCACTCACCTCTCTCAAAAAACTAATAGATAAATGCATAAGCATATGCTTGGTAACAATTTGGCAGATAAAAGAATCACAGAATCACAGAATCATAGGGGTTGGAAGGGACCTCCAGAGATCATCGAGTCCAACCCCCCTACAAAGCAGGTTCCCTACACCAGGTCACACAGGTGGGCATCCAGGTGGGTCTTGAATATCTCCAGAGAAGGAGACTCCACAACCTCCCTGGGCAGCCTGTTCCAGTGCTCCGTCACCTCACCGTAAAGAAGTTCTTGCGCACATTGGTGTGGAACTTCCTATGCTCCAGTTTCTGGCCGTTTCCCCTTGTCCTGTCTCCACACACCGCTGAAAAGAGTCTGGCCTTGCCACTTTGCCCCCACACCTTAGATATTTATAGACCTGGATCAGGTCCCCTCTCAGTCTTCTTTTCTCAAGGCTAAACAGACCCAGTTCACTCAGCCTTTCTTCATAGGAGAGATGCTCCAGGCCCTTCACCATCTTTGTGGCCCTCCGCTGGACTCCTTCCAAGAGATCCCTGTCTTTTTTGTACTGGGGAGCCCAGAACTGGACACAGTACTCCAGATGAGGCCTTACCAGGGCAGAGTAGAGGGGGAGGATCACCTCCCTCGACCTGCTGGCCATGCTCTTTTTAATGCACCCAAAAAAATTGTTGATCTTCAGACAGAAGAGAATTTGCTTCTCTGGGGTTTTACCTGGGGTGGATCCAAATACAAAGTCCGGGCCTGAATTTGAATTTCCTGCACTTCGGAAACTTTCAGATCCGAGTTCAGGTTTAGATCATCACAAAACTCAGTCCAAAGCACACATTCTGGGACCACACTCACGTTTGGTTTCCTTTCTCCTCTCCCCATCAGTTTCAACAAGTGGGGATTAGGATTTCCCCTGCTCTCCTTCTGCTCTTTGCTAAACTAAACCTATGTCTCGTCCTCAAGTGAGCAAGGTCCTCAGCATAAGGGCTTCAGAGGGATTGCATACGGTGAATATTCCCTGTTCATGTAATAAATACATACTATTTATGTCCTTCTGTGGATCACTTTCCAAGGACATTCCCACTGCTGGGATGGAGGTGTAACAGCTGGACCCAGGCTCTTCTCCTCACGTGTTTCATGGCTGCTCTGTGTTCTACTTGTGATGCATGACAGGTGTACTGCAGGGCCTACCCATCCTGTTACTCCTGTGGAAATGAGGAGATTCATTTCCTCTCTGGATGTATAAAGCTATGGTGGAAATGATGGGCAGAACTCTGCAACCTTTGGTACACTGGTAAAGCATATAATATTCTGCCTGAATACAATTTCCAAGGAGTGTTTCTAAATTTGAGTAACCACAACCTAAGTTAAGCTGACCCTTAATCTCCTGCATTTTTCCGAACATAGATTTCTCTGGCTATAGCTTAACGATAAATCAGTGCCAGCACTGATCAACATAGGCCCAGATACCAGTGAAAGTACACCTAATTGTAGCTCTCTGATAACCCTCTGAGGAACTACAGCTTAGAAGCACTTTGCCCTGTGGGCCTGCTGCTGTGACTTACTGGCCAGAGAATAATTTCAAGAAGAAATTAAGTCTGCTCACACAGCACCAGTGCAGATGGAAGCAGAGCTGGGTCAGGGCACAGGCAGCACCCACACATGGAAACCTGCCCTGCTCTTCTGCTCCCTCCCACAGCAGCACAACAACCATTTTCTTTGCAAATCCGGAGTATGACTTTTCAACCAAAGCCTGTCTAATTTCCAAAATCCATTATGGTGCACCTGCAGATGTCAGTATAGCCTAAAAAATATATCCTTAAAAAGAGGGTTCCCATTTAGTGAAGGTTAAGACTGTGCTTTGAAGCCTCCGCACAAAGCTTGTGGCTCTGCTCAAGGTTTGGCTGTTTTATAAGGGAATATTATCCTGTGCTAAGTGGCTCTGGGTTTCAAAAGTATCTGCTGCCAGGTTTGCGAAGGAGACCACAGCATGAAGGCAACTGGAAGGGGAGAACTGGAGGGCAGGCTGTGCCTAGTGCAGGCAGGAAGGGCTGTTGCTTTGAGGTTTGGACAGCCGAAGGTGGCTCCGGAGAGCACAGGCTTGGCTTCCCCAGACGGTGCAACTGTTGTCCATTGGTGCACCTGGTACTTCTCTTTTGGCCATACTTGCAGTGGGAGCACATGCTGAAATAGTGTTTCAGGACATGTTATTTGCTTCAGAGCCTGTGCCCCACTGGTCAGCATGTGCTGTCTCAGCCCGACGCAGATTAGAAGAAGGGCTTTTGGCATTGTCTTCATGTGTTTGTAAGAAGTTAAAGATGTGTCTTCGGGTGAGAACCAGCCTCATTTTGCATAATTTGTTCCTTGAAGGAGAAAGTGAAGTCTGAGGGCAGGGCAAGGAGGATGCACGAAGCAGCCCTGCGATGGAGCAGGGTGAGAAAAAGCAAAGGTGATGGCTGCATCACAGAACCGTTGGGATGCAGTGCTCTTGCAGGGAGGTGTCGGCAAAGCACGAGGCACAAGGGGCAGTGGTCATCCAAAACACAGCCCTGCTTCTGCCTGCAGGCACATCAGGCGCTGAGCTGCAGGTCTTGAGGCAGAGCTGAGGCTGTTCTGTAATGTAAAACTGCACTTAATTACATCCTAACCCTGCAGTCCATCCAGTGCATTCCTGGAAGAAGGCAAACCACTTTCCTAAGAGGGACTGCACACTAAGCCTTTTAGGAGCCTGGCTTATAGCAAATGCCGCAGGGATGTGAGGCGGCAGCAAGCAGCGAAGGGCTGGAATAGCTCAAGTGTGGTTCCCCAGAGATGGCTCAGAGGAGAAAAAAAAGCTCATGTCTGTCTGAGCCCACACCTGGACAAGAAAGAGTGTGCATTCATGAGTGCGTGTGTGCATGTGTGCACTTGTTGCTCTCCTTTCCAATCTTTGTGCCCCTCCTGCAAACCAGAGCTGAGGGCAGGCAGCCTCTGGGCACAGGGCTATGCAGGGCCCCGGGTGCAGGCAGCCCCAGCAGCACACGCTGCAGTCAGGGCTCGAGTCGGGCTACCAGCAGGCAGGCAGCTGGCTGGAGCATCATCTGTAATGCATAAAGGCTTTTATAACGCTATCGCTACTTTGAGTAACCTGTTGCCAATAGTGCAAGAGGGAGCACCACGGCCATGCCATCCGCAAACCGAATCAATAAGTAACCACTGAGAGAAATACAAGATTTTTTGTTATCTTTTCTTCTGGTTAAGGGTTAGGAGGTGTAAAAATGAGTGTCACCCAGCACCCCAATCCTGCCAGTTACCCACACTCTAGCAAACAGTTGTTGTGCTGGTGTGACATGCCCAGGGCTGTCTCAGACATGAGATCTGCTCTGTGCCACTTATCTGCTGCCTGAATAGGGCCCCAGGAAAAAGTATGAACAAAAGCCTGCTTGTCCTATTTATAGCTGCTTTGTGTCACAGGCCCTGGGCTGGGTTCTCCTGAAGTTTTGACCAGGACAGACGATGTCTGCAGGTCGGCAGGTGTGCCGGGATGGGCACACTGACCTACGGGACGGTGCAGGAGGTGGATCTGGGCGAAGGGGATGTGGCTCTTGCTTGGTAACCCGTGGGTACTCCGAGATGGCTGAGGCACAGCCACCTGCCCCAGCCTGCTGGCAGCAAGCACCATGCAGCCATCTGCTGCAGCCCCACGCAGCCCGTGGCCAGCGTGCCAATTAGCCTAGTCCCTAATCAGTGTGCCTTAATCCAATAAGCCGAGACATGAGGAGCCAGAGGCAGTGGTGGAGCGGAACAAAAGCTGTTTATCTGCCCCAAACGGTCCCACCAAGCAGGTTAAAGCTGACGGCGTCATAGTAAACAGGCAGCATCTTGGCTCTGAGAACATGCCCTCAGCCGAGGGAAATCCCCCAGGTCAGGGTTTGATTTCTGCCTCAGCTGTTCGTGGGACAGAGAGGAGAACCCTCTGGTTTCCTCCCTCCCTCCTCCTGCTGCGTGAGAGCAAATTGCCTGCTGCTCCTGCTTCAAGTTGAAGGGTAAATAAATGACTGCAGAAGCAGGAACCTGAGTGACTCCTGGCTTCCTGGCTTTGCCTATGAGTAACATCGAGGTGTGCATTAGATCCAGCTTGTTCCCTGAGCCCAAAGGCTAGCTAGATCTGCCTGGGCTGGAAGCCCCTGACTCTTATCCCTGCCCACTCTTCCCTGCATTCCCTCCCTAATATGTCCCCAGCACACTCCAGCTAAAGAGGAGTCCCTGCCGGCTCTGAAAGCACTTTTAGTCCCAGTCCCCATCGCTCAGTGTGTGCAGCAGATCTGTCCCCTGCTGCCCACTGGGCCCAGCTGAGCTCTGTGCTGCTGCTGCGGTGCTCCTACAGAGCTGAGCAGAGAGGGAGAGACCCAGAGCTGAGCAGAGAGGGAGAGGGCAGCACTTCTCTGCATGGAAAAAATGCACAAAAAGGACACTTCTGACTGCTTTACTCTTATAAAGTTTATGGATACCAGGTGTTTCCCTCTGACATTTCACAAAACCTCCTCTGTGAGGCTTTTGTTGCTTTCAAGCCAGATTCCAGTTAAAAGAAACTTATAAAATTGCCTACCGTTTAACACCTGTTTAGTATCAAGGAGAGGGGAAGATCTTGAGGGCCGTGCTCGTGCTAAACAGCAACTGCCTCAGCACATCACTCCTACGGAGCTGGGAGCCAGGATGTGGAACCATGCTGGTCTGGGGACAGGGGTGAGCATTTGCAGCAGGCAGAGCTCAGGCGTGGGCCATGCCCAGCAGGCAGCCAGGAGTGCAGGAGGAATTTTGCAGCAGGTAATTGAGGAACAACCTCACTGAGCCTTGTCACTCAAAATCTGCCTGGAACTTCAAATGTATAGGCTTAAATACCGTGAATGAAGTGGTCTCTTAATGCTTTAATGACATAAATATACAGCGTGTTAACTTGGAGGCTGTGGGCACAGTAAGCCTGCAACTTTGTGGGCGGTGCTGCAGAGAGCAGAAAAACACTGAGAAAAACACTGCGTTTTCCACTTCCAGTGCTGCAATAAGAGCAAAATGACAAAGTGATTGCTATTGTCTGCTGTGAATGCTTCCAGTTCCACTCGTGCTCAATGACTCTTTCCAGCTCCATTTGGCTTTTGCCTTTTCCTTCTTTGAGACCAGTTCTTGCCCAGTTTGATCTCCTTCCATTGCTGCATTTTAGGTACTAATCTCTAAGGAAGAAGTATGTCAAAGCCTTTCTTTAAAACCCGTTCTCTCAAGTGCCAGTATACTTCCAAAGAGAGCCAGCACACGGGATGAGTCTGGATTCCTCTTAGCTAGGCAGAGACTGAACAGCTCTGTGTTAGCAGCCTCGTTCTTCCTCCAGCATCGTTTCCTACCAAAACCGTTGAATCCACAGCCCTATAACATATCCTCTCCCTTTTCCTTGCAATCTTCTTTCCTGAGATTTGTTTCTGTGTATTGAGGGGTTTGTGGTGTTAAACCACAGTAAAGGCAAACTTGCACAGGTTTCATATTGTCCTTAAGCTGACACATATCTGTCTTCCTTCTGTAAATGAGGTGATGCTTGGTGAGGTCTCCCCAGCAGGCCCTCCTTTCTTCAGACCTTTCCAAATGCCCAGAGGAAGCCTGAGAGGGAAAGAAGTCTCATGCTTCTCTGTGTAAGCCTTGTGATTTTGGCTTTGCTTTCAAATTTGACACTGCAGATCAACACTTCACGAGACCAAAAAATGCAGGATTAAATTCAGCCATGCCAGATTAACTGTGCTGGCATGACATTACAGTGTTAAACTCTGAAGGAAAGACCACTTGAGGACTTGAAGTACTTTCGGAGATGTTCCCATCAGCACCTGTGATGGCTCCAGAAGCCAGTGAAGGCGAGGGAGGCTGCGGACTCACCAGAAGCCAGACACGGGGACACCCAGCTACTATGGGGTTAGTTCCCTCTGCTGCTGCTTTTTCTGCAAGAACCTAAAACCAACGTGCCCAAAAAGGCTTGGATGCCAGTCATTTCTGTACCAGGTCTTTAGCCATCTGTAAGGCAAAGGCCAACCCTTGTCAGTATTGCTTTCCCTACAGGGAAAATCTAGAGCTCCCCATAGAAAATATTCCCAGGCAGATTGCATGCCATGGTGCCCAGGAGGTACACTGCTGAGGGCCATGAATATCCATGGGCTGATGGGCAGCTTTGGGCCACAGGACCTCCATACTTCTTCAGTGGCTCTGTGGAAGATTTGCGGTTTGTTCTCTTTCCTTTTAAAGTTTTCCTTCCACTCACATTTTTTGATTAAGTGGAAATTAATTAGGAAGGGCTGCTTGTTACAAGAGGCACAACGGGATGGATTTTCCCTTGTAGCTTCCCAAAAACGACCTTTTATCGGTCATGTCCCATTGCCTCATGTTACTCACTGGCTCAGTTCTCACCTGGTGTGCAGCTCAGTGCCGGGGGGTGCTCCCAGCTGCCCCCAGCCCCATTCCCACCACTGCCCCACACGCACGTGATTGGCTCTGCAGACAGCACCTTTTGTCAATTTTGGTTTGCTTCTGCACATCAATCTCTGCTGCCTCCATTGCCTCTGCAAGCTGTAAAAGCAACGCAGCACCCTCCTGTCACCTTGGTTAACTGCAGCAGCAGACTTCACAGTGAAATCCTCCCACTCAGTGCACAAGTTTGGAGGGGTTTTTTTGTTTATTTTTTTTTAACCAAGCTGTCTTATCTGCAGAAACATTTCCTGAGCGATTCTCACGTCTGGCTATGGAGATAGATATTCTCATTTTCTGGTGTGGGTATTTTGGTTTTGTGTTCATGTTATGCCTTACTATTTCTATCCCTCCCTTCCCTTTCGTACGGAGTTTTGCTGAGCCCAAGAGCACTCACTGTGAACAGCCTGCAACCGCTGGAGGCCCAGCTGGCCCAGCCCAGCCACCACTGCCCCATATTTGCTACATATAATGGTCATAAGTTGTGCCAGGGGAGGTTCAGGTTCGATATTAGGAAAAATTTCTTCTCAGAAAGAGTGGTGGGACACTTGGCACAGGCTGCCCAGGGAGGTGGTGGAGTCACCACCCCTGGAGGTGTTCAAGAGCCATGAGGATGTGGCACTGAGGGACGTCATTAGTGGGAGTGGTGGGGATGGGCTGATGGTTGGACTGGATGGTTTTAGTGGTCTTTTCCAACCTTAACGATACTGAGCTTCTATGATTCTATGCCCCGTGATTTCACAGTACAATCGCACAGCCCAGCCAATATGGGCTAAGCCAAATTTGGGGGCATTTTCTAGAAGGACATCCTCCTGCTCTTTTAGCAGCTCTGTCACATGAAGAGGTGTGTAAATCTCAGCAGTGCAGTGCAGAGATACAAATTAAACAATTATTTTGATGAAGAATATGTTTGAAGCTTCTGATAGTTTGGTGACTTGAATGTGCTACTCACAGAAGCTTTGATTTTTGCACTTAGAATGCATTTAACATTGACATCTCCACTGGCCTGGCTGCAGTGGAAATCCCTGTGCGGTCTGTGCACAAAGCTTCCAGAGGGGTTGTCGGGCTGAGCACTGAATGAAAGGGATTCCTAAAATGCAGGTTGTTAGACTAACTGTAAATCAGCCCCTTTCTGGAGTCACATCTTTGCAGAGGCCCATTGCAGACATGGAGGGAGCTCATGTCAGGCTTCTGAGGTGCTCCTCCCAAAAAAGTGTGGACACTGCCTTGGGAGCATCCCACAGAGAGGATCCCTGCTCCCTGGGGAAAGAGCGCCATGGCTGCATGCAAAGATTGCGACCCAAAGCAAATTCCGCTCAGAAAACCTTGCCAAGCTTTTAAGCTGTGGGTGGTTTTATAACCCTCTGGAAACCAGGCTTGTGCTGAAGGATTCTGGGAGGCCTGCAGTGCTGCTGCCAATAACCACTGAGATGCTGGGGGAGGTGAGCGTTCCCTGCTGAGGGCTGGGAAACAGAGGCTGAGGAGTGAGGATGAAGAGATGGAAGAAGATGGAGCAAAATGAGAACAATTAAAGAGAACTAAAGGTGAAAGCAAACTGTAGCCTTCCCCATGCCTGCAAAGCCCCAGCCCCATGCCAGGTTTTTAAAGCAGAGCTCTGGAGCCACTTACACAGTTTCAGGTAATCATTTGATTCCCTGATCATTGCTGTGGTGTTGGACCAGATGACCTATAAGGGTCCCTTCCAACTCAAACGATTCTACGATCCTATGGTTTGGTTGTTTGTGGCAGCAACGACAACCGTGCAGGACCAAATCTGCCCTCTGTGCCAACAGGAGAAGGGGGCTGATTTTAAAGGTAAGAGCCTAATGCTTCACATCAACCATGTTCTTCTGCCAGCTTTGGTCATGAGATCATGGTCTCCAGATTGCGGAGTCTGCCAATTACAGCCACGCCCACCACATTGCTTTGACCTTTGGAATTGTCTCCAGCACGGCCCATCCTCCCAGATGCTCAGAGGTGGGGCACATGAGATGGAGGATCCAGGCCATCACACCGAGCTGCCCCACCACCGTGTGGTGCCATCACAGCATGCTGCAATCCCAAGGCTGCAGCTTGAGTGCCAGGGAGTGCTCTCCATAGCCATGATGCCCCCACAGGAGTGGAGTTCAGCCATGGTCTGATGCTGCTTGGCCTTCTGTAGCAAAAAAAAATACAGAAACAGTAACATGTTTTTTAAAAGCGTAAGGAATGGGCTATCATTAAAAAAAAAAAAAGTTGTAAAAAATCCCCTTGGTGTATAGGATGATGGATAGGTTTTATTTGCTTTCTTTCCTTCCTTTAGAGACACTAAAATGATTCTTTGTTGAGCAGTGGGAGCAGATCACAGAGCTGCTCACTGCATCACCTGAGCTCCCTCTCTTCAGGGTGACAAGGGCCTTATTCAATGCTTTTGCAGCAGCGTGGGAGTGCAATGGCACAAAAAGTGTTGTAACAACTCCATCCACAAGTGAGGAGAGTGCTTAGAAGTAACGTTCTCTTGTCCAAGCAAGATGGGACTCTGGATGTGGTCTGCTCCAGGGCATACTGCTGCAGTAAAAATACTTCCTCTAGAGGAGAAGTGGATTTTCAAGCCAAAATGTGTATAATAAATAAGTAACATGAAGGGCCACGGGAACCCGGAGTTACAGATAAAGAAATACACATCCATTCTGTACATGAACATGTACCTGAAAAAGGGTTTGAGCCTTGGGTGGCCCTGTGTGGAGCCAGGAGCTGGATTCAGTGATCCTTTTGGTCCCTCCCAGCACGTGATATTCCATGGTTCTACGCCGAAATCCACACAGATGATTTTCCAGTGGCAGGAGCTGAGCATAGGCCCAGTGCTGCAAGCAGCGGGGTAGCAGGGCATAATTAATGTTTACTTATAATCAGCATCTTTTTGCGCCAGCAATCACGGAAGGCTGAAACCAAGCAGGGGAAGCAGGAGCCCCGCTGCTTTCAGCTGTCTGGAGCAATAATTGCGCAGTGCCATGGCACCTCTGGGAGTCTGGCACCATCCGTCCCCGCTGGTGACCACCACGCAGCCCGGCCCCAGCACGTCTCTGTACAGAAGGTGGAGAAATATAATGGTCTGCTATTGCTCTGCCTTTGGAAAGTGGGGTTGATGGCTTAATTGAGGTTAAAACAAGCTCCAATCAGAGGGGTAAAAACCTAATGGTGCTACTTAATCTTATATAAATACAAGAGAGACACAAGTGCACGACGAGAGAAAAATGACTGACTGGTATGGTTTCTACGGAGAGCAGCCATTAGCCAGGCAGCCAACAGACTGGGCTGGAGCAGGCTGCTTAGCATTCACGCCTGGTGGTGCAGGCCGTGAGCTGGAGCCTGATTTGAATTTTAGGGCTGGATTTTAAAAAAATCCTAGTCTGGAACAAAGCGTCGCCATGCTCATCTCTTTTGCCTGAGTCTGTGGGCAGACCTTTGCCTGGGGCATGGGGCTGGAACAGAAAGGTCATTAAGGTCCCTTGGAGCCCAAACCATCCTACCACTCTGATTCCACAACTCTGTGAGCTATTGCAACTGCCAGCAGGAACTCACAGGGAACGGATGAGGCTGGCATGGGGAGCACGACAGGGCCAAGAGGAAGCAGGGAGGTTGCTGCAGGTCGTCTCATAGGCTCAGCCTTAAGGGGAGCACAACTGCCATTGCCCCAGCTTACACTCTGGTCATCACGCTGTAGGACAGCCAGGGGAAGGATTGGGCTTGCTTAGTCTGAAGAAAGGAAAACAGAAACACAGAAACCTTTAATAGCTTCATATGCTGCTAGTGGGTGTGCAGAGATGAAGGACAAATGGCTGCACGTGTGCACTATGTGGAATGGACAGAACAGGGAAAAGATGAAAGCAAATTGCAGCCACAACTGCTCAGACATGCAAGAAGGAAAGCTTTCTAAATGAGAAGAGAGTTATGTGCTAGAATAGAGTGTCTGTGAGTTTGTGCCCCCTGCAGCAGAAGCAGAACAAACCACTGCTGGGATGCAGCAGTGCTGGGATGCCCATTAACATGGGCAGCGCTAACATGTGGAGCAGGGCAGGTGCCACACAGAGGGAGGCACACCGAGCGCCAGGGCCATGAGGCACAGCAGACATAGGAGGTGTGGGTAGGAAACGGAGAGCTGAGCAGCATTAGCACCCGGTTAAGGACAAGGTAGAGCTGAGGCAGACTGCAGGAGGTATGAGGCAGCTCTTGCTGCTGAGTCCAAGCACAGGGCAGCAGCACACCAACTAGCAGGGCAGGAGAAGAGGTGCTCAGCTTCCAGTGCCTGGTGCAAAAAGTGAAAGCCTTTCCTTACAGAATGTATTACTATAGAGGACAGCTGTTTCTTTTGCGCTATCAATCAATTAACAAGAAGAAAAAAAAAGAAAAAAAAGAAAACCACCCCTGCTCCCATCAGCCTGGCTCCCTCCCAGGTCTGCCTGTGCTCCGGCAGATTTTCTAAGCAACAGTCCCTCTGCTGTCCCGGCTGTCCGTCACACCTGCTTTGTCCTGTTGCCTGCCCTGCTTTGCATTTGCCCATTCCCACACTCAGGACCTGCTCTCCCCTTCCTGTGAGTGACAACTGAGTGCAGTAAGCCGCAAGATTCAATAACCCCGGTGCTATCCTATAACTGTTCCCATTTGCCGCTCTGTGTGCTGAACGCAACGTAAATTTCTCCTTTTGAAAGAGAGCAGCAGCTAAGTACCTTAACAAACAGTGCATCTGGGGAAGTCCGAGGAAACTCTAATATTAGAGCTGCCATTTAAGTCTCAAGGAAATAAAAAGGACCAGGAGGCCAAGCTCCCTCTGCACGTCTTTCATGTTGGTTTGCTACACAGCGTGATCTTGTTTTACAAGTGCTCTGTTTACAAGAATGCTATGGAAAAGAAACGTTCATTTAAGTCACACAATCGCATAGGGCTACTTTTGAGAAAGGGCCGATCCAGCCCTACCAGCTGCTGGCCCACAGAACTTGGCAATTGTGGAGGCTAATTAAGATTCCTCAGAGTTGCTCTCCGCTCCTCATCAGACATGCTGAGCCTCCCCCCGCGCCCCAGCAGAATGCCCACTGCGCGGTCTGCTCATGAATTAACCGATTGATTCTGAACATATCATTACTTCGGGGCTAAATAAAGCTGTTCCCTTTAAGAGGAAAACGTCAGCGCTCCGCATAAGAATGAAGCGATAGAAGGGCACCCACAGCCTGCCTTCCCTCTCGCTGCCAGAACCAAGGATTGCCAGAGGGTTCGGTGCTCAGGGAAGCCATGCTGGCTGGCTGTGAGGGTGGGTGTTAGCAGTGAGTACAACCAGCAGCTCGCACTGAAGGGACCGACTTACTTACACACATCTTTGATTGAAAAACAGTCCGTTCAACATGAAATGACCACATATTTGCCTTGTCTGTGTGCTCACCTCTAGCTTTAAACAGAAGAAACTACTACCTGTATCAAGGCTGAGCGTAGCTGGGTAATAACACCACGCAGCTGAACTACAGAGGCATGCAGCTGTTACTGCAACATGACTTGAACTGGCAGCAACGCATGAGACCTCCAGACCCTTTCAGCAGTTGTGACTGCAAAGGTTTATACTGCCGTAAAACAGGTTTTATGCTAGAATCCCATCTGCTTCATATATTTCTCAGTTCAGGCTCTGTTTCATCTAACAAACACAAATAGCTTTCCCTCCCCGTATCTGTGCAGAACTCTGTGTTTGATTCTTACAGGAAAGCTGACTGTGGCAAGGAGAAGACAAGGCAGTTCAGGTAGTGAGGAATCCCAGCATGCTGCCGTGCAGAATCTCAAGCACACCCTCAGCTCGGGCAGCTGCCTCTTCCTGAACGGGCAGTGTTTAGCTGCACCACTTTCAGTTACGGAGTACTTTCCCAAATGAGACAATTAAAACTCAGGACGATTTCACTGCACAAAACCATACTATATATTGTAATAACAAAACGCTTTATTTTCTGGGAATACAAGGAAAAATGTCATGTTCATCCTTGTTATGAAATGATTGTAAGGAGGAATTCTTTCTCTGAATACAGAAACACTCATACAGCTTATCTATCTATCTCCTTTAGCAATGGGAATTCTTTATTTTACAGCTGAAGTTGGGATTTCAATAATCTACAACAACAGATTTCAACTCTGCTTATATTCTCTAGTAGATGGGGCACATCTGCCACTCAGCACTGCTCTTGTTTGAAAGCCTAACAAGAGGCTGAAAAGACAACACAGATGTAGCTATCACAATTCTCACTCAGGCTGCTTTGCAACAAACCACAAGACTTCACCATTACCACAACAAAACAGTGAGAAAGCCGCAAGGTAAGCTGCTTTCTCCTTTATCTATGAAGACTTCTCATTCTAGCTTTATGCTTGTGAAATTCTCATACCACTCATCTGACTACATCTCAGTGCTTCACCACACATCCCCTTTGCTGGAATCTGGAATTCCGTTGCGAGAAGAATACAACAGATTAGAAGTGAAAGTGACTTATTTCCCAATGTGTCTGCTATCTGTACAATAGGCTGGGAGCTGAGATGGTTAAAAGACTGCAAACTTATATCCATAAGTTACTTCTGTCTTCCACGAATCTTAAAGTAAGAGTTGAGCTTGTTAAAGAAAGGGGCTGGGAGGTTCCTGAAATTGTCCTGTTGCAAAGTAAGCTTTCATCTCTTAATGCGGCAGGACAACTCCTTGCTGCGGGCAGTATCCATGCTAAGCAACAAGAGGCGCCAGTCCTACCATGCAAAGGGGGTTCACGTTGTCTGAAGCGGGAACGGCAAACTCCAAAATAACTAATGGTTTTCTTTATTCAGGTTAGACATAACAAATATGTCAGATACAGCAGTTAGTCTAGAAAAATACATTTAAAAAAATCTGCAGCAGACCGTGCTCCCTGTAACAAAATCTTCCAAAACCAATTTTACAAATTATTCTACATTAAGGTAAAAAGAAACTCTTAAATTTAGCATCACGGATCCCACCAAACTTCCCTCTATCAGAACATGAGTTTCGCTGTTGGTAGATGTTAGAACTTGTAATACATTTTTCTAACGTATCCTGTACACATTAAATAACCTGAAAGGCTCCTCTTGTAGTGCATTAATTTAGCAAGCACGCTCAGTATTTTTCCAGTACCATTCGTATCACAGTTATTTGCCCGCAAATGTAATTAATATCTAAAAGTGCACACAGTTAGGCCCCCCCTCCCTCTCCATAACCTGTTTCAATGCTGAAACCAGGACATCGACTGGAAACATTATGCTACTGCAGCTACTCTACCCATCGTTAGAAATGTGTGACTAGAATGTTCTTAAACTATACAAGAACTGAATTATGTACAAGAACCAAAAGGATGGTCTGTATTTACATAAGAAACTTCCACTACCACAGCATTGTACCAAGAACTCAATACAGTGTTACAGTCGGTATTTACTTAGGTTTTAGCTGTAGATCAGTATAACACAAAACCTAGCTCAGGAAACACCATGAAAAAATGAACATATGTATTAAATATGACTTTCGTTATGCCACAAGACAAATACCCATTGCTGGATACTCTGACACGTTCAGTGTTTGCAATAGTGTGCTGTTCTATAAAGCAACTGAGACGTTCCAGAAATGTCGCTGGGGGAAAAAAAAAAAAAAGACAAAAAAGGAAAAAGGACAGCAGATGTCATGTGAGGAATTAGACCTGAACAACTAAACCAAACTGTTAGCATAAGACAGTCACTGCATGCAGAACCCCCACGGAAAAGCATCATACCGACCCGCATGGCTTGCTTGTAATACACATGCCTAAGATGGAACTTCGCTGATTATATTCTTCATAGAACTTTTCCATACCAAGTGGGAATATTTTAAGGTTAAATTCCAGATTACCCAGTTTGAGATTAATAGCTTTACTCTCCAAGAAATCCAGTGTATGAACTTATACTGTAATTTTCAAATGCTACTTAAAAAAAAAAGGCAAACTATAAACTTTTTAATTCACTTTTTTACAATGAATTTTTCAAAGAAATCCAAACAATGAAAGTGTTGTCTCTAATTTGCATTAAAGTGGTAAAACACTTCTCCTGCTTCTCCCCACCCCCAAAAGTGCAAAAATCAAGTTGCTCCTTGGTCCACAAACATAATACATCATATACAGTGAGAGATTTTCCTCCTGATGGAATACTGCTGCCAACCCATCGCTTCCAGTTTCCACTCCATGAAAATGTCAGCGTCCAAAGATGGCATTCAATTCCAGTAGAATTAGCTCTACAATCTGGTTCTGGTACACGGTATGGACTGCTATGTTACCAGTCTCTTTCTCTGGTTTTAATAAGGTTGGGCCAAAAACTATTGCTACGCTCTGATAGGTCATTCGGTTCTTTTCTCCATTTTCCACAACTCTGAAAGAGAAAAAAATACACACAAAGATGATTTATCAGTGCTAGAGTAATGGGGTGATAGAAAAGAAGTCCAAAGCAAATGACTATTCATAATATGTACTTAATGACTACTAGTCTTATTAGCACAAAGCTGCTGCAATTCCCTTCTCTACAAAAACAGTTTTGTTCTGTGATACTGTTCTTGAAATCCTTACAATTTCTTTAACATAAGACAGTAGGCATCACAATTATGCCACACACCACCCACTTGACGCTCTGCAAGCTTGTACAAATACAGACTGATATATTGCTTTTATCAAGTCCATAATACGCAAGAACAGCACAATGGGTGCTGCCACCTCCTCTTTTTAACTTGATTATTTAGCTTTAAGGGAGTATTGGCAATACAAAGCCTTTCCTTCTGATTCTTACCTCTTCAGGTGTCTAAAGAGTACTTGCATAGTGTCCTGATTTGGTTTTGGCAACTGTTTGATTAGATCTTTAACAGCATGGACACGCTGCCTTGGTTCTTGCTCTGCAGAAGGAAGAAGCGTAGAAACAGAACCTCAGTAATTCTGTACAAAACTTCACGATAAAAATTAACAGAGTGGGGCTAAAAGCTTTGACTACACAGGGCTGATATCAGAGTGTATGCTGCCACCTCCTGGGCAGCCTGCATATTACTGACAGACAACTTAGGTAAGCCTTGCAGGCATTCATAACCAAAACATTCTACAATAACCAAAGTGCTCCTATTGAGCAGAACTCGTATCAAAAGCACAGAACTGCTTTCCATACTTACTAATCGCATTGACAAAGTCATTGAAGTGGTTATAAGTGAACAGTGGTTCTGGCAGTTCTCTGAAAAACATCTTTAGAGCTCCTGTGATGACATGTATATCTTCCCATTTACTGTCATTCAAGTCAAGTTTCTCATCTGAGAGAGAAAAAATGAATAATTAATGTTAATAATTTAACTATAAAAGCCTAGTTTAAAAATGTTAATTCCTTTTCTTTCCTATGTTTATTACTTCTAAAGTATGGAAGATCAGTATCCTGCTTCAGCCTCTTTGCTGCTGGGCACGGAGCTGCAACAGTGCGAAACCTTTACATTTATAGGTGGCTGGGAGAATATTTTTCAGAACAAATACTGCGTGAGATGCTCATAAGGCTGCATTACAACAACCTTGCACGCTCTCTTAGAAGGGCTAGAACACTCAACAATCCAGTCCTTGGGAGAGCTGCAGCAATGCAAAGTGTCCCAAACTACTCCAAAAGGAACCAACGAGACAAAATTCAACAGTAATTCCACCTCAACCTGGAAGCAGGGTCCCTTCTGAACCTGCATGGAAAGAGGCAGTCAAACTCTGCCTACTGCACTACATGCAGCTGTCCTACCAAGGAGGCTTTCCAGAGAAGAATCTCAACTCTGGAGCTAACATAGAATTTACTTTTAGACCTGATTAATCAGGAAATGACTGATCAAAACATAGTGCTCAGATGAGCTACTGTTCCTCTTCCCATCTGCAGGCTACCTTCTGATTCCCACTGAACCAAACACTATGGTACAGACACATGAAGAGGTTTTATACACGAGAGTACTGTCAAGCTAGCAATCCCCATACTAATCTTGCTAAAAAGCATTAACTTACAAGTTTAACACTAGTAGAAGCTCGGTATTCTGTTTTCCCATAAGGTCTGCAGCCTGGGGTTCTTTAGTCCTTTTTTCCCTCTTGAGTTCTATTATCACCTTTCTTCAGAAAAATGCTCTAGCAATGCCTCCATGTAAGACCAAACCTCCACGCTGTTAGGGTGGTGGTTCCTTGTTTACTTTGTAAGGGTTTGGTGGTTTCATTGTTTTTTTGTGTGTGCTTTTACAAACTAAATTCTGCAATTTTGAAGTAACTTTAAGGATGGCAATCATTTCTCAAGAAAAGCTGCAGTTACACATTAAGAAATCTTTTCTCATGAGTTCCCTACAAACATCAAGCTATCTGAAAAGCTATGCAACTGTAATGTAGTTGATGAAAACTTACCATGATTGACTGCAAATCTTAGCTTCTGTATCACTGCAAGATTACCACTAACTCGGTATAAGCCATCAACATCTAATCCTAAAATAAAGGGATAAACCAATTTTAATATCTTTCATGCACACAGGTTCTGAAATCATTAGGCTCCTTGCTCACAGGTCTGCTCTGCAAAATCAAAACCAAAAGCAGCCCACCTAATCTTGTGCTAACGATCACTTGGTTCTGCAACAAAACAAGTCGCTAGATTTTTTGATGGGCAGGGCACGTCAGAGAAGGTTTAGTTTGCTGAAAAAGGTCTCGTAGTGTCATGCTCAAAGTCAAATCTTTAAAGCTTCCTATGCAGAAGAATAGTAGTAAACGAGGTAACAGCTTCAAGCTTTCCCAGTGAGAGTGGGGATGCCATTTAAAATGCTTTTAGTGGGTGGAGGGAGGGATATATGCAGAGTCCGACATGCAAGAACCAAGTATTTTGTGGATGTTCCATTTCTTAATTTATGGTTAAGACATATCAAGTCAGGCATAAGAGAGCATCTCAGAGTTGTCAAGTGAGCGGGTTTGCAAGAAGGAACAATGCGCCTGCACACTCACTATTCAACAGCCTTTAGAAGTAAATGGGTAGCCCTTGCCTTACAGTACTGTAACACTCAGCCAGGCAAAGAAGAAAACTGTCTCCGTGGATGCTACTGCAATTACTCAGAATTGATTGGCAGGTAAAGAATGTAATTGAAATGCCACTTGAATACAGCACATGAGTCAGTGCCCCTGAGAGGGCGGGTGCTGCCAGAATGCTGTCAGTCCCTGCAGCTCCTGGAGTAGTCTGATGCAATACAGCACTGTTACCAGCACCATCTGACACACCCTTTTTCCCCATCATCTACTGGTCATTCCTTCACAGAATAACAGATTGGATGCGCATTGGCAGTAAGAAGAGTTGAGGAAGTAGGAAAAAAAGCCGCTCATTTCTGTCATCTTCCCCTCAGGTATTTAAAAAGGGGAAACTTCACCACTATCTTCACTACAGTCCTGTCCTTAAAATACAAAAAATTAAAAAAAAAAGAAAAATAGCCCCTCTGTATCAAACTGCGAATCACAGATGGGAATAAAGCCTGCTGTTACCAACAAGATGGCGGTTTGCTGACCTACAGAATCGCAATGGAAGCAGTTATTTTTCCCCTCCCAGGACACAAGGCAACAGTACTGAGAAAGATGACAACATGCTGCAAAAAATCCTAAGAATTTCCCACGGAAAATGCCTTAAAATTCACTAATGGTATTCCCTTGTAAACACCCTGATCTCAAGGTTGTGTTCACAAATTCACAGACCTTCTGAGCAATGGTTATGCAGACTCTATAAACCACTCTCAGTTGATATGGCAATGGCAAGAGACAAGCAAGAAACCCAACCCAGAGTACAGATAAGTCAGGAATTGCAACCCAGAAATTTCCAACAAAAAAATTGAATAAGTCCTTGGTATCAGACAGCCCACAGTGTCACACGTAACTTCTGAAAGTCTCTCTTCACCTGCAGTAAAACTTGGATGAGATAAGCTCTTCTATGACTTGTAATTTCTCCTCCTTTAGACCCTTACTGCCAAAAAGCTGTTCAGCATTCTCATCTTGAAAGATACTGAAGGAGATCAATTCCTCTGATGTAAGACTTCCTTCCCTCTCCCCACACCGGATTCCACCTACCTTCCCACTCTCAAAAACTCATTACCTACAGACACATCAGATTGTTTTCTCTAACAAATCAGCAGCACATTAAGGATTAAAACATTCAGAATTAGACAGCGTGGTGAGCAAGAAGGATTTAAAGACAAACAAAAAATTCACCATACCATGTTCCTCAACATGCTCAATGCACAGCTTCACGAACTTTGGCACCGTGCTGTTTTCTCTTTGACACAAGCTGGTGAGATTGGAACCAAACACTTGATCTGGAACCAAGTAAAGAGACTGATTTACAGTGGAACAGGACTCGAGAGACAGAACTAGTTCAGGTTAAAATAAACCTCTACAAAGAGCAAAAAGTACCGGATACAATTGTTGCATTATTAGAGTGAAAGGGGGGAAAGTTCTGAAAAGAGTTCTCAACAGCTCCCAGAAAGAAAAAGTGTCAGCAGTTACCCAAACATGAGTCTTGGAGGGAGGAACTTTTGGTACTGAAATCATTTTAATCCATCAGAAGAAAACTTAGAAGAATCATACAGTCGTTACTGTATGTAATAGTGTGTATGTTCACAATACATACATACATAATAGTATGTATGTAATAGCGAGAAATTTAACGGATTCAAAAGTTCTGTTGTATTTTGAACTCCAAAGAGGAATGAAGTACATTTACCATAATCTTTGATTAAAAAAAAAAATCTGAACAGAAAAATTTTAACCCAAATGAAAGCATTCAGGGAGAAAAAAATGTTATTCTCCATTCCACCAACTGTTTAACCCAGAATTACATATTCATTTATAGAGAAAAGCTTCAATATAGAGCTTAATTTCTAACACGTTTAGGTTCTGAAATGACTACATAAACGATAGACTTTTACATAGAGCTCCGGCTGCATGTGTGACTACCCACAGGCAACACGGCCACAAGGTTGGAATTCAAACACAAGCACTTATGGACAATGTCCATCCTTCAGATATTTTGCGTCTTGCCCTCAAAATTACACAAAAGGCAGTGGGAGTGTTCTCTGTCATCAAATAGAGCAAAAATGAAAATCAGCTTTGGCAGAGAACACGTTCTTGTAAAGTCTTAGTGTGTTTCACCAACATGTTAATTCCTCTTGTTCAGATCAGATGTTAGCACTGAAACGTCCCCCAGGCTCACATGGTTTCACTGTATGCCCAAATAACAGATAACATCCCAAGTTCAGATGCATGAGACTGAAGCAGGGTCTTGAAATAGAGAAGCAAAGCTCACACTCAAAAGGAAGAAAGTTTTATTTTATCTTTTAAAGGCAGCACGTAAGTGACCATCTTTGCAGTATTTAATACATTTTACTTCAGAGCTTATGCAAGAGAGAAACTGCTCTTGCATTTGCACCATGCATAGCATCTAGCCCATTTTTCACGTTTAGTAACAACATTTGCATTTGATAACTGCTTTGGGAAATCCAAACAGCACACCAAACCAATTATACAGTAAGAAAATTGGTATATAATGGCATTATGAGCTGTATGCATAAAGGCCAGTGCCCCAAAACATCTCATTCCTGCTGCTCCTACTCACACAGCCAGCTGCATAAGCAGAATCAGTAGCAAAGGGTTGAAAAAGGCCACGCAGCAGAAAGGCAGACTAGCAAGCAGCTGTAGCAGGTAAAACAATGCAGATTAGATAGGACAAGAAAATACTGGTATGTAACAAAGCTATTTGCTGCAACTGCTTCTGACTGTAACAATTTCCACATACAGGAGAACCGTATTTGTTTCTCCTATTTTAAAGTAGCTTTTGCAATTCTGTTTTTCCATGTAACAAAAGGTTTAGCACAGCTACTTCTCAGTTTGATGCATGCTGTTTCAAGGGTGTTTTATAAATTTTTTTTCATTTTTTCAACTCGTATTGCATTTGCCAAGTTTTCATTTACTAAGCTTAGTAGCAGCCACCAAGTACACTGGGCTTCAGATAGACTTCAGTATTTTTCACTCATACAGTAAATGTGAAACTGTACAGCACAGATCCAACTTCTCAAGTTTACATCATGCTTTAAAATGAAAACAAACTCTTTGTTCCTTAGTGTCTTTATTAAAAAAATCCAATCATCAGCATGCACGTGTACAAGTTAAACTTGGCTTAGCATTTACTGTTGCTCATGTCAGAAGTTACGTCATCGGGAATTCACATGAATTCTAAGCTGTCAAGCAGGGCAGAACATCAAAGCCTGGGAAAAATGCCTTCTTACTTCGAACAAAAAATTCATAACTTACAGTTAAATTATATTTGCAGATACACAAATATGTCAAATGCTACATGCAATAGAAGCACATCTGTTAAAGTATGCAGTTAGGCAAATCACAGTCAGATTGGGTCTGATATTTGCCTACCCATCTGCTATTTTGACCCTAGTAGAGCACCACTTACGAGTCCTGCTAAAGCATACAAACAAATAAATTAAGTTTTACAGAGAGTACCAGGAATTACCAAGAAGAAATTTACACAATCACATTTAGACCTGTGCAAAAACTGTTCTCTTTCAGAGTTTCTACAAACGTGATAAATGGAAGTATATATTAAGCTATCAATCATTTCGTAAGTTGGATTCAAGTTGGATTTCTGTAAAACTCATTCTGTGTGAGAAAAAACTCCAAAAAAAGAATACATTCAAAAAAGAAAAAAGGTTTGAGAAAAAGGATGTAGGAGTTGAGACTCCTTTAGCCTCATCCTTTTTCTGACTGAACATTTCATTTCTAATGAGATGGCACATACTTCTCTGGTTCCATCCAGACTAAAAACACCCCTGTGAAACATGAGCACGTGTTCAGCTCTGTTACAAAAGGACAACCTTCCTTTCCCTTGTTTGCACAAACAATTATTTGGCTATACAAAATTCCCAGCTCAGTGCAGCAGACCAAATGGACTTTCTAGCTCAGAAGCGCTGCGAGTCCGTAGAGGCTCCTGGGCTCTCATTTTCCACTTCAGTTTTGCCAACAACGGGATGAAAAGGGCATCCTTGACAAAGTTTAGTAGCTAACAGCATTGCTCAGAAGACTCAGAAGAACGACAAACAATCACCAGTTTCACTATCCAAGACTTTTGTTAAGCAAGCTACATTCATGTTTTACTCTAAAACTAGACAACATGAACCCCATTTTAAACATGAATTATCAAATTCAGTTTCTCAAATTATTTCCTTTGTTAAAAAGGTTCATTTACCCTTAATGTAGCCTTTTTCACGGACAGCTTGTAATGTAGGTCGTCGTGTGAGAAACTTCTTGAGCTTCGTTTTGGTCTTTTTCTGATCAGTGGCATCTATATTGCTAGGTATTTTCACTGCTGAAATAAAAATACACTTAGCATGAATATCCACAAAAACTACTTTTTTTTTTTTTTAACATCAGTTCCTTGGCAGAGAAATTCAACAAGGAACACAGAGCACAAAAAAGAAGATCAACTATTCCTATTCACAATGCATTCACATCTTCCTTTTTTTTTTTTTTTTAATTTCTTGCAGAGAGCATCCATGTTTCAAACTGCCAAGAGACTAACCTGCCACCAAGTGCTGTCTGCGAAAATAACTAAATAGTAACTAAAAATAAGCATGGAATTTAACGCATATAGCTATTTTTTAAAACTGGCCCTGGCTCTCACCAACCGTCTGAAATGAAACAAATACTTCCGTGCAATTTACGTACGGCCCAGAAGTAAAGGACAGAACAGTCTGCCTGATTAACGCATTTCTTCACATAAAAAAATTTCTGTGGCTAAAAGAAATTTCTTTCAAATTCTGAGAGCGTGATTAAAAACGTTTCATTTCTGTAAATGAGCCGATATAGGGTTAGCAACTCTATACCTGAAACTGAAAGTGTAAGTTAACAGCAAAAATATTTACAGGTGCTGTACTGTGGACAAAAAAGTAAAACTATCCAAATCAGTTTTGAACAAGGACAAAGAGATTCTTATTCAAAATAATTTACGTCAGAGAAAACATCCAATTACTTCTACACATTTGACAAAACCTTGAGAATAAATTTCTCTACTGCCTGTTTTCTCCTACTTTTTAAGTATGATTAAGAAAACACAGATGGAAGTCAGCAAATGGCACCAAGATGGAACATGTCCTCTTGAATTCTTTACTGTTCAGACACGAGTGAAGATGAGGTAATTATTTTTTTTGCATTCCTAAAATCGATTATTGGAAAGTTTTCTACTCACAACGAAGTTTCTTAGAGTCTTTATTCTCTTTCTCTTTTTCTTTGTCTTGTTTTTCCACCCCAGGAGAATCTGGTACCTCATCTTCTAATGCTTCATCAGATTCTACTACCTATTAGATTTGAGAAGATAGAGGTGAGTTTACCAATTCATAGAATACACCACTAAGAAACCCATTTCACGTAGACTGCTCTACCATATACTTTTATTTTCCCTTTCACTTAATTCTTTCCTGAATTCTAGATGCTAAAATTAACCTCAGAGATGACACCATTCTTGCTGGCAGTAACTTTAAGAAGTATTTGGTCATAAGACCCAATACAGACAAAAACTTAATTACATCAACTTTCTTTCTTTCTCTGAAATTCAGTAGACAAACATCAGCTATTTCACTCACATGATCAGCAACAGAAGCACCTGACAAAGTCAAAACCAATTTCTAGAATATTTATCCTGTTTCTAATCTCTGTAGTTTCAAGTTTTCTGTGATAGAAACAGACTGCCAGTTGGAGAATTTGACCTCTGTCCAAGTATACGCTGAATTCAGTCCAACAGAGTAACTATACCAAGGTCTAAAAGCCTTGCTCTGTGGGTTAATGTTCTTTCAGCATATACTCAAAAAGAATAAGAAACCCACAGTTAAATGGAAACACAAATCATGTTGTTGTGTGATGGCAGATGCTGAAGTCTAAGAAATTGTCTGCTGCGACACACCTATGCTGCATTCCATCAGGGAATAAGAAAGCTTCCTTTGGTCTCAAAGCATAATATCAGTTTATTTGCATTTTAACTTGAGCGGCGGACGTGAGCTTTCACCAACCCTCATTCCTTATTGGTTTTCAAAAGTTTCAGATAGACTTTTTATTATGTCAACAGTCAACATATTCAACCGTTCAATTGATGTCCCTGCCAGGGATCCCACTGCCACTGACATCATCTGAACAGGATTCTCTTCCTCAAAGCTTTTCAGGATTGTTAAATTTCAAATCTCCTAGATTAGAATATACCACCCAGAATTTAGGTTTGTAAAATGGACCAAGTCTAATCCAACATCTTCAAAATTCGTGTGTGTAAAAATAGAGCAGATATCCTTCACAGATATTCCTTCTATGCAACATATTGACATAACAGCTTCCTGAGGAGGAGAGAGACATGAATCTAAGCTGTAGCCTTCTTTTGGGTTTCGCATCTGAGCAAGCCACAGCCATCACAGGAAAAACATTCACAGCTACTATTACAATGGAGGGGTTTTTTTTCAAACTTAAGTTTGCTTCAGGTCTGATAGGTTTTTGTACCCAAAATTTTCAGTGCTTCAAATTATCAGGTGGTCTAAATAAGGTGTATTTTTCGCTGTGCAGTCTTAGGTCTCTTGGCTTTTGATTTACACTTTAATTTAGTCTGAAGGGAATTGCAATACCAGATGCGAAGGTAAGCATTCTTTTGTTGGTCGCCCTCCCTTTCACTCCCTCCTGTCAAAGCCTTTCAGCTCGCTGAGACAGAACAAGTATTTGAGAGAAAAAAGCAGCTCATTTCTGAGGAGGTCAGTCCACACCTCCCGGTTCTTAATCCAGTGGGTCATCCCTCTTCCCTTGGCACAATTTCATTTCTCATCACTGGGAATCATAATATCCCCAGCCCATTCCCAAGAAAATGATGAAAAGAAGATGTATACGAACTACTTGGAGTAATTACATAAATTATTTTGCTAAAAAATACCATCTTGAAATCAGAACCTTCATGATTCAAATACCTACCGGATTGTTGATGGTGTAGTTAAGGACTTTATACCATTCATTAATGAAGCTGTCATTATCAGACTGAATTAAGAGTTCAGTTCCCTGGCGGGTTTTTAACTTTAAAGAAACAAAAACAGATGTCATCAGAATTGAGAAACATACTACAACTCCAAAATCACATTACATCATGTTAAACTTCTCTCTGCCACAACTTTCAGATGATAAATAGCTACTCTAAAATCAGTAAAAGCACAAAATAAGTCTTCTTAAAATTGAAAACTCTATCCTATACAAACATATTAAGAATGTATATATCTTGCAGGTACCAGAATAAACATAAATGCATGATTTAAAGAGAAGAAACACAAAAAACTGAACTAAGTTTAGAGATAATTTTTGAAGTTGCTTGAATGCTTCAAGTTTTGCATTTAAGTAAAATAATTTACCTCAATAACATTCTTTTTGCTGGATTTGTCCTTTGAAGCCCAGTCAATCAATGCCCCTTTGAGATCCACTGTAAATTCTGGCTTGGACTGATTGACACCAAACTTCTGGAAAAAAAAAGGAACAATGATGATGAACTTAAAATAAATTAAAAACAACAAAAGCTTCCAAGATACACAGACTTGCAATCCCTAAATGCAACACAATATCGCTTGGTTAACAGCCTACACAACTTAAAGCAAAGACAGTACCCTGCCACAAATAAACTAACATAATATCAGGAAAACCAAAACAAACAAAAAGTACCAAAAGCTCTTTATTCATGCCTATTATGAACTGCTCAGCCTAAAGATTTTAAAATTCCAATAGTTCTAAATACTGATCAGATTTCAGCAGACTTGTTCCTACTGAAATTGGTAGAAGTCTACAGAGCATTTGATCATAGCTTGCTTCTTGTCGAAATATTCTCAAGCTCCTTCAGCTTTTACATTCTCAGAACACATTTTCTTTTTAAATGTTCCCACTGATGCTTTCCATACTAAATCTATTCAGTATTTTCCTTTAGTGTTCCTTCAGTATGTTTCCTTTAGCATACCCTAATAAGTAAACAGAAATCAATTTCACTGTCTAGCTACTAAAAAGCAAGTAACCAAAGCGATAAAGAAGCATTTAACCCAGAATCAACCCTTCAAGCAATTTGGAGGAACACAGCATGAATAAGAGCTATTCTTACTTCCTACTTTTACTGTTACGCTGAGTATAACGAAGTACTTCTACCAGGGTCACAGTCTACATCCCGTAGCTTTCAAATATAATTTCTCAAGGAAGACAATTCACAAACAAAAAGCTCTAACTGTCAGTAAGTTTTGTTTGTTTGTTTGTTTTTAATGTACAGCGAAAGCATTAAGTCAGTTGGCTGCAGAACAAAAAAAACTGAAGTACATTTGGGGATACTCTGCAGCATCCAATCCATCACAAAGGTTCTTTTCTAGTTATTAAATAATAATTTATATATATATATATTTTGTGCTCATGTGACAACTCAGGTTGACCCAAGCCTCAGGGCAGCCTCCTTGCTGCAAAAATCACAAGGCTTCCAGTCCACAACAACCATACCTGAGGTGAGAAAACACAGTTAGAAAACAGAACTAATCTGCTGCTTCTGATTAAATTCACAGCAAGAATGTTAATTAACACTAATTGTGTTTTAGAAAGGCTGTTTACAGCTAGAAAATCTTCCTGCCTGATTCCTAAGGGCAATTAAATGATGATCAGAATGAAACAACCTAGCCTGTGAAATATCAGAATGAAAGAATACTTCCAATTTACACAGTGCCTACCAACATCTGAAAAAACCTCCTGCCCTCTATACTGATTCTCAGATTACTCATCTAAGGATGTTTCTTAATAGTTTTTGGTAGAAGCCCAGTTCAGAAATGGAGCTCACAACAACATTGGTGCATGTTGGAAAACATTTAAGGTTTGCCACTGGAGAGAGCATGAAACCAGAGCTGAAGTCCTCCGCAAGATGAGAGATTTGTTACCAATGACTTCCCCATGATGCTGAGCAGCAAAGGAGATGACCTGCAATGGGTGAAGTCAGTTAACAGCAGCCACTGGTGCTTAGACCACAAGGAGTGCTTCCCTGCTGCCCTCTGGTATGCCCCAGTTTGAAGAACTCCAGGTGGCAGTTCCCACTGCTACCTCAAACACCACTGTACTTTATCCATGTATTTATTTTTTTAAGCCTGACTACCTTCAGCATGTCTGAGAAGCACAGGACAATCCCCCCCAAAAAGAAGAAAAAGAGCCAGATATTGCTAATGGTGGGGGGGAACAGCAAAGCAAACACTCTAAGCCCCTCTACAAAGCACCTCCAATATAACAACATATCACAGACTCGTCACAAACTTAGAATTTCCTTGAAGAAAGAAGTTTGACCTTCAGACTCTCCTACGAGCTTCCCTGCCACAGTTCTTTTCTGTTCTTGCCTATGTGAAGGTGAGAGGTCAGCCACCATTTTCCTCCTCAAAAGCTTCCAGGAGCAAATCCTGTGCAAGGCTGCCGAGATGCTCAGCTTACAAGGGTTAGCTAGAGGCAACTGAATCCTCCTGAAGCACACAGGTTTTCCTGAGTGCAATAATAAGAAAAGTTGTCCCATCAGCATCTGCTTCCACCTAGACAAAGTCAGCTTCCTGAAAACAGAGCACATTGCTAGGCCAGCACTGGTCAAGGTACATTCAGTCCTTCCTCCCAGTGCTGACTGCAGTTCCCTTTTCCGCTGTCAGGGAAGTTGCAAGAGCAGAAATGAAAGAGAAAGAGGGAAGAGGTCTAGAACACGATGCTGAGAAATGCTTTAACATAGTAAGTTGTCCTAGAGTCTCTTTTGACAGATTTTTCTAGGAAAAAGAAATAGTCATGGGATGTGCTTAAGCAACTTTCAAGGCAGAGATAACTTCCCCTTTTGGGAAAGCGTAACGACTTGCTTTTTTTTCATTCAGACACAGATGCTGAGTTGCATGGGGACTGCCTTGAAGATGCGTGCTGACATCAGAATCACACTTTTCCTTGTTTTCAGGAGTTGTCTCCACATCATGGGAGCCCGCACAGGACAAACCACGCAGTCTGTAGTGGGATATATTTCAGCTTTTTTTGAAACTGAACTGGCTATTATGTATAGGAAGGCATTGGGAAACACAAATGACACCTGCCAGTCTAATAATTCTGTTCCTAATCAGTTTCATAGAACTCTCTAATTGCATATCTTCTTCAGAAATAGTACCAAGGGACAGATGCTTCTCTGGGACTGGTAACAGAACTTCAGAACTTACAGCTTGGACAAGAGAAAGAAAAACACGAAGACATTCTATTTTACCATGGCAGAATTACAGAGCATTTCTGAAATCTACCTAGAAGTATTTACATTTCAAACATTTCTCATTATTATCAGCTGAGCCCTGTATGCTCAGCTGTGCAATACTGATGAACTATGGCAGTGTACATACAGCACTCTTGTACGCTGTACGGAGTGGTATGACACAGTAAACAGAGCTTGCCCACATGAACTGTGAAGAGCACTTCTTTCCTTGATCTTTCAGTGGGAAGTTTACTCACTTCTGGTTTACCACCAGCACACCCGACACCGAAGAAATGCAGCTATTACATAAGGTTGACAAACAAATCCTTTAAGCAATTACTATTTGCTGCGGTTGTTTTTCTTTCTGAAGCCCCATCGCTAATATCCGTCAGTAGCTATTACATCTCATTCACAACAAAAGAGAAAAGCTTTCAACATACTGAAAGAATTGAAAGAGAGATGAGTGAAATCCACTATTTCCCTTGTAGAAAACAGCATTTTAAAGAATATAATAATGCATAAAAATTATGTGGCTTCCACACACACAGGTTCATTGGACAGAAACAGAAAAAGCTGCATCATTTTTAGCACAAGCTTAATTGAAAAAGCCTGCAGTTACTGCCTCCTTACAAAAAATAATAATAATAGAGCCATGGTAATCAAAAACGTCAAACATTTTTAAGAATCCTAACTGAATCCAAAGTATTTAGTACTCTCTCCACTCTGCAGGGAACACAGGAGAGATAGCAACGTAGTTATAATGACCACCATATTATAGTCCTCAAAAAGCCAAGGGAGTGATACATTGCTTTTAATGTTATATAATATATATTTGTATATATTATAAATATATCTTTTCTTTACTGTGAAAGCTTTAGTTTGATTCTGGTTAAATTCATAATTGGCACTAAGACATTCAAAACTGCTTATATAGCCAGTCACGCCTGTTTCTTGCTTCTAACAAGAGTATTAACTAGTTTCTTCTCTTCCACCATGAAACTGCCATATTAGCTACCAACATTTTATCAGTTTCCAATAAAGAGTACGTCCAAGCTTGGCAGCTACACTTCAAAATATGACTAATACAGATGCTTAAATTATACACAAGGAGTTCTACAAAATTATATCAGCTTTCTGTACGTAGTATATAGCCAGAACACCACTGAGCTCTTTTCCTTTCTTTTTTCTTTTTTTCTTTTTTTGAATGCATAACATTTACATTTTTATTTCAGTTATAGCTGAAATTAACCAATATCATGTACATCATTGTATCAAAGGCACCACAGGAGCCTTAAAAACAGTCTGAATTAGTTCTGTTAGAAAGAATTAGACATAGTACGTGTTACAAAAAAAACAAAACGTGACCATATCATGCTGTTCATTGGTTAAGACAGTAGTGGTTCAAACCTTAGGCAGATTTGGGATTACAATTCTGGCGCTGATGAACCAGATGATCTTTGTACTTTGTTCCATTAAAACAACTGCAGCATTATTGCAATACACTTTTGTTAATTTGTATCTTAAAAAAAGAAAAAACTTTGAAAAATAGCAAACGGGATACATAAGGTGTTATTTGAAGTGATAAAACTTAACAAACCTTGGGAAAGTTTCAATTTACTTTCAAGATTAGTGGCAAATAGCCTTATAGTGACAAGAGGCATGCAACAAGAACACATACACTGATAGCCGAAACTTGGGCAGAGTTTACATAGGTGACAGCAGGTCGACGACTGAGAGCATTTTTCCAAGAAGAAAGCAGCGAGAGCAAGAGCTCAGGGATTGAGCCCCCTTGGCAAAATGACTTGATGAGAAAAAGGAAGAAAAGTGATGAAGTCACAAAACAATGCACAAAAAATGATATGGTTACATCAATTACCAGACCACAGCTAAACAAATATCCCTCTGTTAAGAGGTGAAGAGGAAATGTAATTCTTCTCTCATGTCACATAGACTTCACTTTACTCAATTAAAACACTGATAAAGACCAAAGCTTCTGACAAGCGAGGTGGAATTTGTAATATCCTCCCAAAAAACCCTGTGCGCAAAGATCAAAAAGAGCATGTGCTGAGTAAGCCAAATGCAAATATGCACACAGCTGATGCTCTCCCTTGACATTCTCAACTTAATTATAGATATGAGTAGCACCAACAGAATAAAGTTTTGTGCACTGTCAGGTATTTAACAGTTTCACACAGAATATTCTTACTATATATAGTGACCACAAGACTTTTGCTGCACTTAAATTATCAAAAGCATTGGTAACTTTTTTTCCACTAAATGACTGTTTTGAAAGGTGTAACACAGCTAACACTGGTCTGCCCAACCAAGCAGAGTTACATGACTATATTTTTTACAGATCATTCAGTCTGGCATACACTCGTTTATAACTGTATCATACAATCAGGAACAGTGATATAATAAACATAGTAAAAATTAATGCGCTGAGTTTTTGTTTTGCTTTCTTCCATCAATAGTTAAATTTGGATTAAGAGCATTAAAGTTTTTAGAATAAAAAAAATAGTATTCTTTGTGCACAAAGACCAAATATCAAACCTCATCCCTGCATGGCTGGGAATTTTCCAGTTCATGAAGTAGGATGATGAAAATGAACTTGACTAAACAATAGACAGTGACTGAAGGGCGTGAAGGAAGACAAGAGAGCAAGTTTTAAAGCTTTCCAAATCCTAGCACTTCCTGCTTTGGAACTCATCTTTTAAGATTCTCCAAAATTTCTTAAACTTCAGTAACAAAAAATGTTGATGTATGAAAAAGTAGTTCACAAGGTTGTTTTTTTTTTTTTTTATCATTTCTCTCACTTGTGAATAATACTAACTATATTTACCTAGGGTCCCAACGTTTACGGGTGGGAAAGTCAGTAACTTTCAGGTGTACATGTTTCTGTTCATTTTTCTGTGCTTGACCCTCTGATGTGCATCATACCCCCTTCCTCTCCCCACACTCAGCATGGGCAGATCTCCTTAGGTTACAAAGTCCACTTTCTACAACAAACAGTGCAATTCACCTTATCTCATGCTTCTAATCCTTATTCTTTTTTCCTTCCCTACTGTTTTCCATCTGTTTGACCACCTTGTCCAACTTCACCATTCTCATTCTCTGCTACCCCCACTGTTTTTATTCAAGCAACTTTACCCACTTTCCTGCAACCACCTCTTCTAAAGCAACAAAATGGCAGAAAAAAACAAACTCAGAGCTTTGGAAAAGAATGGTCAATATCAATTCGCTGCCCAAAAAGAACTGTAGCAGCAGAAAGTGAGTTGAGTAGAAAGATCAGCAAAGCACAGCAGCATAGCTTACATCAGTAAGATGAAATTTTGTTGGGTAAGATGCAATTCTGTTGTTATCAGTGTGACAACATGCTGGAATAACCAACACTGTATCTGACCTCTCCTTAGCTATTAAAGCAGACCTACATTTATTTTTAATATCAGACTTTGCAAGTAAGTAAGCCATAGGTAACGAACCGTTTTTATACTGATTCCTGTAGGGATGTAGCAGGATTATAGCTAATTTAACTGTAATGTTATTAAACTAGAAATGATATCAAAATCGAAGAATCGTTGTCATCGTCTTCAGTGTGAAATTTTCCTTTCAAAGTAGACACAAATACTTATCACACATTATGTGGATATAAAACAGAAGTTCAAAGCCATCACTAAACAGTAAGACAACAATGCAATTTTTTCTTTATTTGTGCATACACATTGGTATTTAAGACTAATAAACAACAGGGCTTTAATTCGTTGTGCTTTATGATATTAACACTTAAAGAAGGCTAGGCCTTGTTCCAGAGCTTACCCAGCCAGTTCCACTTCCTTGGGTTTTAGTGAACAGCAGTGATGAACCTTGTAATACAGCCCAGGATGACATCCAATTCTTTCTGTAAATATTTGTAAACAAAACATAATAAATTGACTTTAAAAGCAGATATTAAAGCTGTGTATCACTGTTGCCCAGCTGACCTGCGTGTTAATATACTTAACCATATATATTGTCATTAGTGCCATCAGTAAGTCTTAATTGCTTGCATATTTGCAGAAGTGAACATATGTTAATTGTCCCAGCCTGACCATCAAAATCTAAATCAAACAAACCTAATTAGTAGTGGGAGCAGTTCACCAGAAGGAATGCCATACAATTATAATTTCAAAAGGGCTAATCTGGAATGCTCAGCCTACTAAGGAGATTATGCCAAAGCACTGAGTAATTCTGAAATGGACTGATCACATCTTACTGGGATGTAAGTGTCCCACTTTTATGCAATAAGCTCATTTACACCAGCAACAAAATATTTGTTACGCATCCAAAAAACACAGAAAAGGAACAAATCAGTTCTTTAGCTGTCTGACAATTTTTGTGACTGAATATCTGCCCTGAGGTTAAAAATAAAATAAAATAGAAAGCTTACAAGCTCTAACAATCCATTCCCACTGCCTAAACATTAATTATTATTGAACAGCTCTCAAAGTGACAGGAGGGTCACGTTGCATCCTTCTGGTAAAGCAGCCCAATAATCCAGATCAATGATTCCAAACAGATTTGACCTAAGTGATGAGAGTACAGTGCACCGGCAGCAGCTTGTATGAGCCACCATCTACCTCTTCCTACCAGGCTCTCAGGAGCAGCTCTGGGGAACCAAGGTAGAGATCAGATCTGCTGCCCACCTACCCTGGACTAGGTCAGAGGGTCTCTGGAAGATCAGCTGTGTGCTAACAATTTAATCCTTAAAAAAAATAATGCTTCATGTATCAGAAATTTGGGAATGTTGATATGGACATACACAATACTAGACCTAAGAAAATTCCCTTCAAAAAATTAAAGGTAAAAAAAAGTAAAGCTAAATTAAATCTGAGGAAAAACCACATTTAGACACTATTTGGTACTGACTCTGCAAACACTAGAATTAGGATAGACAGTATTAGTTGGTTTTACGTCAGGATTTATAATGCAGGTGCCCACCTGTGAAACAAAGGAAGGAAACTAAAAATGAGGCTATTCATCACATACAGGTAGACTAACATTGATAAATATGAAATATCTTGCCCACTCATATGTACACGTACTTCTAAAAGCTCAAGACCTACCGAACTTTCTTTCCATTTTCTGTAATCTTTGTCACATTCAATAATCCGTACTTCTCTTGACCCTGCAAGATGGAGTAAGACAAATTAAAAAGAAAATTCGCTTTTACTGCCATCACATCACTGAATTCAATCCCCTCAAATAATCAGTATCTGGCAACAAGCCATCTTTGCCAGTGCTGTAACTTCAAGAAGAAATTGCTGTAAGTATATTTAAGCATGCAGCATCCGTAAAATCAAGATTTTTCCTGGGAAAATATTACAGTATACCAATTACCATAAAGGAGGTATAAAGCTTTCCTTCTTTAGGGCCTAGGTTTTTTGTTTTTTTTAATCTTACAACTTATGTGGTACGATACAGTGGGAATTTTAAAAAGGATACACTGATTTGTATAATAGTAATTTTGTGATTGTGTCTTTTACTAAGAAAAGATACCTGACAAACAACCTAAATTCTTTGACAGACTTCTTCCAACTCAAGTTAAGTAATTTGTATATTTTAAATAAATCATGCCTGAACTGCATAAGAATATTAATATATTAGTTTTCAAGACAGATGAGCAAAACATTCGATGTCCTATTTTTTCCTAACCTCAAGTAAAAGATAGAATTTTAAGCTACTTAATTATGCACTGCTGATGAAAATCATTTATATTTGTATGCCACTGTATAAACTTAGAGATCAAGCAGTGCAAGGCAGAAAAAGAACAACATTGAACAAGAAGGGTATATTTAAGTTACAAAGGGGTGAATATTACTAGTTTCTGTGCAAGAATAAGAAAACAAGGCATGTTTAAAAAAAAATAGTACAGGATAAAAAGGAAATTGTCAATTTGTACTATCCTCAAAATAAACGAACAAATTCTACCATCTCCAGTCACTCCAGCTTTGTCCCACCAGTTCTTGTGTTTTTCTTAATTCCTTTCAGCTACAGCTCTTAACAAATCCCAGAAGCAATCTATTGGTTGAAATAATCAACTAGGGAAAAGATCTAAACCAGCTTTATCATAACAAAAGTGTCCTCAATTTTAGATTCGATGAAAGTAGAAGATATGTAGAGGAGAATGTTAGAGAGAATATCTCAAATTTAAGCGGGCTGCAGAAGAATCCCAGAACACAGTATAGAAGAGGGAAACTTGACTCTAACATCGTCTTTATCAGAGACACAGACCTGTATTTCATGAATCTTACATGTTTTTACCTGCATGTTTGATGCAGTCCACACTAAACACAAGAGATGTGTTCTCAAAGATAACGTTTATCTGGTGATTCATACGTTGTTTTGGTCCGTTAGTAATTGCTTGTCTTCATCTAATATCTCTATTGAGTCAGAGTCTTTCCCAAGCCAGTGAAAATACACATTATTTTCCAAAAATAGGATTTCACTGACTGGGTAATCCATGCTCACTTACTCAAATATTCTGTGGTATTAAAAAAATTGCACATGGAACCAGTAGGAACGTTTCAAAAAAGAACTACTTGGAAGCGTATCATCATGCCTTACTCAACAGCAACACTAGAGGGTACTAACGAGAAAATTAAAGCAATGTTTGACTGGAGGGAAGAGAAGTCTAAATAACAAAACACAAAAATACAACTTTTTTGGGTAACATTACGTTCCAGAGATAGCTAAAGAGAAGAGATTTGTTTCTTCCTCTTGTTTAAAACCAAGTAGCAAGTTCTGCTACAGAATCTAATATTTCGAGATCAAACAAATGTTCACATTTAAAACATCAACCGAGGCAAAAAAAAAAAATCTGTTTAGCATTCGTAACAAGTCTTTAGCAAGCTGAATTTTCCCTCCTGTTAGTTATCCTATGAAAGCAAAAAGACAAGGCTTATTTATACAACTCTTTCATGATTACTACATCTTTTCAAGGAGATGAAAACACAAGTGAGAAATAAAGACATGACATCACACAAGCTACTGGTGACTGATGACGATGATAAACACAGTGGATACAGAAAGTTTATTTCTGCCTGTATCCTTCCAGGCTGCTAGGTGTGAAGGCATGACTTGGAGGAAAAAGTCAGTCCTACATAATTTGACACAACCATGGAATAATCCACTCTCACAAAGCTGTTCTTAAATCAAATATCCTTTTTTTTTTTTTTTTTGGAAGCACAGCTGGATGCAATACATTCCTTTTATAGTGTCATTAGTTTTATCCCATTATTTCTCCTCAAATTATTGACAAGTATCTAATCACGAATAGCACGTTTTTACAACATCTATTTATTTAAACAATTTCCATACTGACTGTGGCTTGATGCTTCGGTGAAGAAGGAGAGGACTCATTTTCAGGAAAACTGGCCTTAGAAGAACTTGATGATTCCTACAGAATTTAAATAATCAGTATAAGTTATTCTTTCTCACAATTTTTTTTTTAATTAAAAAATAAAACATTTTTCACCCCCTAAAGGCACACTTTCCAACTTACCCCCACTCTCACAAAAACAGGTTTTTTTGAGCATTCATGATATTCTGAAATACTTGTATTATAAACCTGCTTAACTAAACAGTGTTCTTACAATACTTACGGCCCAATCAAACCAGATTATTAAGCATGTATCCATTTGAAAAAAAAAGTTAATACACACTTTATCAGCTTAAAGCAAAGCTTTCATCCATATTAAGGAGCAGATTTCTTTGTATGACTGCAATCACATTATGAAGCATGTTTGTAATACAAACATATTACAGGGCACCACGTGAAAAACAATTTGAAGAACAGGCTATGCTTCTGTGTGGACAATAAATTTAAGACCAGCACAATAAATCGTTACACATACAGAAAAGCAGATACCAGCTCTATTAACTTTTGTGAGTTGTGACAGTTAATTTCCTTATAGCAAAGCACCAAAACTTTCTAGAGATCTGCATTCTTCTTCTAAACTAGACATTAACAATGGATCAAAAGAAAACTGCCACATCTCTGAAAACCAGAAAAAATGCTGGAACCAAAAAGGCATGTGTGTTTCCTCTGAAGTACTGACTGCTTTGCACTAATATACCCCATTAAAATCTGGTAAAGAATTTCAAATAGAAGAAAAACAGCATTTGGTCTCTAGCACTTCTCATGTGTTTCTCCCGCTCCCCCCTTTTAATTCCCTTGATAGTTCTCCCAGATTCTGTGCTTCCTTGAACTGAAGTGTTTGTTTTTTCCCTGCACACCTGCACTTTAAAATCCACTTAATACATCTGCCTACAGAAGTGGTACTTTGACTCTACCACTACCTTCATGACTGTTGTGCTTCCAAACAACAATAGCATTCCTAAGGACAGACTAAGTGTTCCGCATTTTCAGATGTTCACAGGACAAAAATGTTCAAATTCAGGAAACCAGCAGGGAGAACATTAAAAAAGTAGCTTCCTTAGGTGTCAGCTAAAAAGCTAAGTTGAGGTTGAAACCACCCATCCAAAAACCAGTTGCTGTTTTTATATTTATTTCATTCCATAGTTCTCATACACTAAGCAGCTCTGGAAGAAGACAACTAATACACATGGACATTAACCAGCCCTCTATCACACACTGCCTCTAAGCAGTACGCATAACAGTGTGTCTACCACTGGTAATAAAATGGGTGCACCAATGCACTGAACAAATGAACGGCCTCCCTGTCCTTCCACAAAACACTCATGGTACATTTTTAATTTTCTTGAAGCATGAACATTGTGCTTTATATGAAGTTATGTACAGACACCTTATCAGTAACAAATGCATGCTGCCTGTATATTTTAAAGCCGTTAGAACTACAGTAACTTTAAGCTATTGATTTAAGACTTTACAGATGTGGTTTATACACAATTTCTCTTGGTTACTACACTAGACATTTGTACAGTTGCACATTTGCTTCACTGGGCGTAAGGTACTTCACTATTGGGTCTTGAAGTAAACAGCTCCACCTAATCAATGCTTTACATGAGCGTCTTCATTCAACACTGAGCTACACAAAAGCCAGTCCAAAGCAAATTTTAATCTTGTTAAAAAAAATCTTCCTTTAAAAGTATGGCCAAAATTTTAATTTATTGCCAACAGAAGTGTTTATACCTGTGAAATGTAAACTTTACATGAAGCTAGGAGACTCCCTTCAGCTTTGATCTTGCAGGACTCCATCTGGCCACTCAAACACAGGTGACAACACATTTGATACATAAAGATGCATAAGAGGAACAGGAAGGACGAAGGAGGGCAAAGAGACCTTGGAATTGCTAAAGCTAAACTGATGCATCTAGATGCAGAGTGGGTGGTTGTCGGCCAAGCATGATACCTGGGTCCTCTGCACTACAAATGACATGTTCTAAACTGACAGCTCCAACACTTAAAATCAAATTCAATAAATTCTATTCTGAAGAACTAAGTCAACTCATGGTAACTCACTTACCTCCTTTTCCACAGCACTCCATTCCAACGCAAACTACCGAGATATTCCAGAAGTAACATGTCAGGCATGCAACATTCTGGGCAGTAGATCCATTTTCATTACTACTACTGTGTTTTGTCCACCTGTCTTTGACATGGGCAATTACACATGCCCACTTACTGGTCGTTCTCCATACTCCCAAAAATACACTAATGTCATCTAATTTCTCCATGTATCTTTACAAAAAGGAGGTTTACAAGCCAGTTGGCTGGCATCTTATTTTCAGTACCCTGTGCTAACACTTCAGTATTAAGATGCATTTCTGTTTCCATGAACCTTGGGTCTGACTGCTGTGAAGTTACAGAAATCAGCAAGTCGTTCATCACCCCTACAGCATTAATTTCAGTTCCTCTCTGCTTACATCAGCTCTCCTCGTGCACTGGCAGAATGGCACAGTGCAAGTAGGAATGGCTGTGACAGAAATCAGACAGAAGAGAGACAGGCAGAGGAAGAACAACGGAGAGGCTCAGTACCCATGTTTGCTCAAACAGCATCTGTTAGTTGATAGTCCCAAACAGACTACCGAGAATGCGCCACAAAGAATGCATAGAAAACAGCTTCTGTTATTACTGACTCAGCTCAGTTCTGACTAAACTCCCAGCTCAACTCTGGAGGCGAATTAAAACCAAGCATTTTAGCACTACCAGTACTCTGCTCTGCCTTTTAACATTACAACCCTGCTGTCATCAAGCACAACTTCTCCTCTTTGCATATTACAAAGGAGATTAGCAGAACTGTCATTAAAGGGATTAGCTCACTACATAACACCACTATTTGTATCTTTAATTTAGAATTTTTAGTTTAGCAAGCACAAGTTTTATTTCAACTCTATGAATACCTCAGCTATTCATCTGCCATGTTTAAAGTGGATTCATGCTTAGTGTCTCCTACAACTGAAGTATTTAGGCATGAAATATCAATATACCTTGCATGGAAACCTTGCCCACAATCACATTTCTTGAATTTAAAACCTGGCTACTTTCCACAGCCTGAACTGAATCACAGGAAATTCCCAATTGTAAGTAAAATGACTATAAACATCAAGCTCTGAATTAACGCTGGTTAAGACATTTCAAGGCTAACAAGAATAAGGCTACCACTGACAAAGAAACAACAGTACAATTATCAAACAGTCCTTGGATTCTCTGAATGTTATCAAACAGTGATATAACAGAACATAAAAACGAGATTTCAGAAATTCATACATGGCAGTTTCTTTTCACTACTTCACAAATCAAAAACAGTTTACATTGTAGCATGCTGTTTGACTTGCTCCTACCTTATCGTTGGTGTCCAACACAATTGTGCTGTGCCTCCATTTTGTTAAAACTATTGGTTCCTGTAGCCTCCTGTCCAGACTCCTACTCTTTATTATATCTCTTTGCTGCTGTGGTGAAGCATTATACTAAAGAAAAGAAAAATCAAGCTATAAGTAGGATCTAATTCACACAAAAAAAGGCCTGCATCTTTACAGTACAAACTTTCAGATTTCTGACTCCATCCAGGTGTGTGAAAATAGCCTTTTTTAAAATTTTGCTTTTAGTCTTCAGAACCATCCTGTCTACTGTAGTCCTTTACAGATAGATGTTTGATTTCCTGGACAAAAGCTTGCTGCAACCAACCGCCACATCAAGAACTAGTATGGCATTATAGTAAACACAAGATTTAAACATTCAAGTCTTCATATTGCACTGACAGTAAAAACCACCTGTCAAGACACAAGATGAGGATAACCCTGCCACGCAGATTAGGAATGTTCAACTGAATATAATTCTATTTGGCCCAAATATTTCCTATGCTTAAGAGAGTAGACACTAAGAGGTGAAGACTTCCTTTTCCAGAAAAACTACATCTACTACTGTTAAGGGGACTCGTTACTGTGCAACATATCTAAGTGCAGAAAACAAGTATTTAGCAGGAAATAATTTTAAGACTTGACAGAGCATTAAGAGCAAGGGAGACAGAACATCTACGTTCTAACAAACCCAACTCAACAGCAACCAGTGATGAACAGGTTGAGAAAACATGAAGGCCATGAGAAAGATCCAGCATTTAACTTTGATTCAGCTTTGCAGCACACATATAAGTAGCAGAGCCATTTAAAATCATCACCAACCGAGCATTAAAAAGAACTATAAAAATATTTCAAGCAAAGTTTAACACTGAAAGTACAAACAAGAAAAGACTACGTAAGATTTGTTTGCTTTTTACAAAGTCAGTAACAATTTCATACTCTCTATTCAGTGTTAGAAGCCTGAAACCTATACAAAGAAACAGAAGGAAATAGGTGCAACTTGTAACAGACTAGAATTCACCAGGTAAAATGTAGCACAGGAAAGTCATATACTCATTTTACTGAAAAAAGGCAAAAACTATCCTAGACACCACACTGAATTCTGTAGTTTCGCTACTGATTTACTACTATAAACTCAGAGCCTCAGGTCTTCAAAGATGGTAACACATACTGACAAAGTACAGCAAAATTACAATAACATAACATAAATGCCAAATTCAAGCTGAATAACATAACAAAGTTAAAGTTAGTGCCAAAGTAACGAACATAACTACCACCATGGCAGAGACTGAGATAGAAGCTTTGTATTTTAAAAGGAATAGAATTCATGCTCCAATAAGTCAACAGATATCAAGAAGCATTTAAATTATTGCAACATGCACTGAAGTGTTAAAGTACTTCCAGTTGAATAAATGTCGTAGTACAGAGAAGAAAATTCAGTACATCATGTACAAACAGAGGTGTGCTGGTTGGCACTGTAGAGATTCACATCTGAGACTGCACTGACTTCATATTGGTTTCAGCACATTTACATTCATACGTCAACTGCTACCTTACAATGGTGAGGTTGAAGTAACTTTCAGTTTGTTCCCTTGTTAAATCAAAGACGAACCACCTTTCATGCTGCAAGAAATCTAATGCCAGCTTACTTTCTTGTAATACAAGTATCCATTCAGACACTCCTACAAGTCGAACTGTGTCAGCAGTATAACCAATATGCAGCAAAATTGCCCACGTTACAACTAAAACCTAAGCAAGTTTCAATGATACTATGCCTAAACAGCAGAAGGCTGCTACAAACAGCATTCCTCACAACAGTTCTAAAGCACTGAAACGGACAGTTCAAATATGTTTTTGCTATGAAGTGAACCATTTAATTCATATATATATATACATATATATATACACACACACACACATACTTCAGTGACACTAATGAATATTATTTACGGAAACCTCCCACACACTTTCCAGCTGAGTAGTTTGAAGAACTTAAGTTGTAACCACAGTCAGAGACAGACTTTGAAGTACCTTGAATTAAAATCTATCTTAAGAGCTAGAATATAGTCACAGCCTATTTACAGGTGATCTATATTTAAAAGGTGTCTTTGATACCATCACTAATAATTGGGAGTCTGTTTACCTACCAGGTAGTTCCATCCCAAAGGAAAAAGGGCATGTAAGGCAAGGCCGACACTCCAGTTTTACAAAACATACTGCACAAGAAAGCAACAGCATAGAGAGCTAACAAAGTACTGCAAGCGTTTCAGGAACACCGTGCTGTGCATCTTAGCAGCTTCAGTACTTTGTGCTGGTGATACAACCAGTGTTAATAAACTGATAAGTCTTTAAAAAGAATGTTTGACATCTTTCTCCCATTTTCTCACAACACAGGTGACAAGTAAACTATTTTCACTCAAGCGTTCATGGTTTGTCAGGTATATTTTCCTCTCTGTGAACAGTAGAATAAACTACTAGAGGAAAAAAGAGAAAGCTAAGTATTCCTGAGCTCAAGACAAGCCTCTGCTTCTAAAATAAAGGGAGTGATTTGCGATTTCCAAAAAGAATCATAGTGAGATACAGATACTGCTTTGCACTCTGGATTCTCCAGGTGAACTAACAATGAACTACAGTGTACAGATGCCACCGGTTAGAGAGAAGCAGCCAAGGTGCCAGCGATGCAGTTAGATTCCTCCTTCACATCTTCGGTGTCATCTTGAAGACTAAGGTTAGGTAAGGGTCGTAAGAAATAATCCTATGACACCACATGCCTTAGCATCACACCTTAAGAAGATGCTATCATTTTCTTAATTCTGAATCTTTTAATAATGCAGCAGAGAATTCCAAATATGCAGACTACTGCTCCTTAAAAAACGTCCCCAGAACTCCAGCTTGTCCCACTAAGCTACCACCTCTCTAACACTCCCAGTTTGCTCCTCATTTCACTGCCAGTTCCTCTTATCAGCAAGGGAGGACAAGAGCGAACTGTTCATACTCCTACTGCATACGCCAAGTAACCCTGACTTCTTGTTACACCGGCTCTTGGTACAGGCTGAGGACACTGCTGATTTAGGAACACAGGGTTATTTTCATTGTTGAAGTCATTCAGTGCTTTCACTAGCTACTTGAAAGCTTTCTTTGCCTCACTGTAAATTTTTCTAACCCTCTCAACTGGCTGAATAATTTATATTTAATTTTAACCTGATAATGCGGCATGGCTCAAGGCTCTGTCCTAGCCTAATTGTGACTGAAATAAATGCAACACCTCCAAGCTATTTGTAGCAGTTGTCCTCATTCTTAGGGAGATGACACAGATCTGTCAGCTTCTAGACAGAGAACAAAGATTCCTCTTTGTTTGCACTAATAACAGACACAGTCAAAGACAAGGAATTGGGCGGGTAAAGGGAGAAGAGGGTGGGAAGCAGCTGACAGTGAAACTTGGTAAAGACCCAATGTTAAAAGCAGGTCAGGGATTAAAACAGGAACATTTAAGAATATTCTGATTTCCCGTTATCCTTTACCACCTTATATACTCCTCCATATTATTTGCAATTTTCCCAGTAAATAGTCTGAAATTAAGTTTTTTTTCTTTGAATGATGGCTTCACAAAAAAAGGATTTCTCCAATGCTGCAACTGTGCCTGGCTTTGAATAAACTTTTCAGTTCTGTTACTGAACTAACATCAATGCAAATGTTTTGCTATTTCTTATGAACTAAATAAGGTAAGCTTTTCTTACCTTACATAAATAGAAATAAAACATTTCTTTGCTGCCTTTTAAGACCTCACCCCACCCCTTCCTTTCTTTCCCTGGAGGATTAAGGCTCCTCATGTTCCATCTGTACAGCAGCAGAGTTAGAGGCATTGGCTGCACTGAAGGATGCCATGCAGGGCAGGAGGCTGCTGCAGATGACAGCTCCACTTGGAGCAGAAGTGATCGGAAACCCCTATGGGCCCACTCTACTGACTTGACTGCCCTGGCTGTTCTTTGCTTCACCTTCTATCCTGCTGGGTTGTTTGTTTTTTTTTTATTTGTTTTTCTAAATAATCGGCAAGCACAGGCAACTGAACGTAGCAGAATCCACAGGAGGAAAGACAAAGTCTTCTGCAAGATGTATTACAAGTAAATATTAGTACCCAATTCAAATAATAATTCAGCTGTCAGTGAACTTAGGGCAGAAAACAGGAAAGGTCTGGGGTGAGCATCACCTGGGTGTGACGAGGTGCTCTGCTCTGCACTGTGCAGCCTCACCTCGAACACTGCGTGTAGTTTGGCCACCATAATATCAGAAGGACTTAAAACTATTAGAAAGTAACTATCTAAAGGAGGGCTGCGAAGATGGGGAACAGTGCAGAAGGCAACACGTATGACTAAGTGGCTGAGGTGCCTGGGTGTGCTCAGCCCAGAGCAGAGGAGCTGAGGGGAGGCCTCATGGCGGCTGCAGCTCCTCATAGGGAGTGGAGGGGCAGCCCAGAGCTCTGCTCTGTGTGACAGCAACAGGGCCCAAGGGAACAGCATGGAGCTGTGTCAGGGGAGGGGCAGCTGGGGGTCAGGGAATGGCTCTGCACCAGAGGGCGGTGGGCATGGAACAGGCTGCCCAGGGCAGTGGGCACAGCCCTGAGTGCCGGAGTTCAAGGAGCATTTGGACACTGCTCTCAGACACTGGGTTTGATTTGTAGGTAACTTTTACATATTACGGAGCCAGGAGCTGGATTTGACGATCCTTGTTGGGTCCCTTCCAACTCATGCTACTCTGATTCTGTGTTCTTCTGTTCCACTACAAAAAGTTGGGTCACACTCATCATGAGCATTAACAGAATTTTTCAGCAGTTGTCAAAGCTACTCCATCCAGATGTTATTTTAGCTGGAGGCATTCAGCTATTCCTAGATGTTACATAAATGCGTATATGACTGGAGGGCTTTTTACTGTCTGAAGTAATTTGTGTTGTATCTCACCCTCCTCCCCTAACCCCATCAGATACTTGTTTTTATATACACATACAATACTGAAGTGCTACTCCAGAGCACGTTCACATTTACAGCCAATGCTATAAAAGGAAAAATTGTGAACGTTACAGTACTATCTCAGTACTGTATCCCAAAACCGCTTGGTTCTAGTTCTAATGATGTGCAGATTACCAAGAATAATCTAAAATAAAAAGCATTATCTTTTTTTCTTTCCTGATTTAACAGCACCACATAACCATACTATCCCATACATTTATTTTGCAGTTAATTTTGGATGGCAACACAGGAACTAAATACGTCAAGGAAAAAAGCTGATACTGAATATTGCTGCAGATTGAACCTAATTTCTTCTTAAAGATCTTTTTTGAAGTAACTTGATTTTCATTTAAACAAGAGTGGCAGCACTGAAGTCTTTCTATGGTCTTTTCTCTAAGCATTCATGAGAGTTTTCAACAGAGATCATTTTTCTTCAAAGCCATTCTGCAGTCTATGCTGTGTTTCCAGTTCATTTGTCCCAAAGCACTTTTGGAACCCGCCTCAGCAAGCTTTTTGGGAGACTGATCATCAATCACGCCTCGACTACTCACGTCTTTGTAACTTTTTTACTGTCTGTCCATCAGATGCAGTTATACAGACTAGCTAAATATTTTGCTGAAATGTTTAATATTATTCCACACCATTTAAAGCTAAAGGTAGGAATTTCTGTCAGTAAATAGGACTGTGAATTGAGAACTAAATTGCTAATTTACTTCTGTTAATCATATATTTGCTGCCACTAAAGATTGAGTACTTTCAAAGATCACTCAGTAAGGAATTAATAATACAGTCTACTCAGACAGCTCAAGAGAAGTAATTTAAGGAAAATTCCTAACAGCAATATTTGATAATTTCGGTATAAACAAGAGAGAGCAGATCAGACCACAAACTGTGAAAAACAGAAGTTAGTTTTCATTCTGTAGGTGGTTACTAATAGGAGAGACCGCAGAGGCTTACGCAGAACCACTAGAATATCATGTACAAACACACTAAACCTCCTCTCTGTGTATTTATGTGTCTCACACAACAGTTCTGGATTATCTTGGTGATTTCTTACAGTCGATTTAAAGCCAACTCAATGTGTTACCAAGTTCAAACCAACCTATTTTAGTAGAAAGCAACTTCTCTGTCAACTTTGTGCAGGAGGCAAAGAACAAAGCATCAAAGAAATTATTGCCCTAAATAACTTCAAACTACAAACACCTAACTATCAGTTGCTTCTGCTAAAATCTGTTCTAGCAGATTTTCACAGTTCTACTTAATCTAATAGCCAATCAATGGCTAAGTAGCTTTTAAAAACAATAGTTACCAATTAATTATATATATTAGAAGATTTACAATATTTAACACACCAGATCTACACGGGAGAATTCATAAAGATAACTCAGCTCTTCAGTAACACAAATTCTTCAGCTGATCTTCCCAAAGAGCCAAGCATTTAGCTACATTCCTAAGTTTAAATACTTTCCCACAAGCACTATCTATTAAGGTTGCTCCTTTCTAAGTAGAAAGGACGCAGGCTTCAGGGAAATACTAGCTGAGAAACACACTCTTTGAAATACTTACGCATGCAATTCTCTGAATATTTATTATGATCACCTTAATACGAAAGACTGAACAAACATCCTAACACCCACAAAGACACATACAAAAACATTACTATGACAAATGTTCTGAAAAATGAGAATTAGGTACGTCCTCTGACTACCTAAATCTGTCAATTTCCCATAAAACTTTATTTTTACTCCAGTATTAAGTACCAGAATATACTTCAGTTGAAACTCTTAAGCGTCATTCTCAAAGATACCATAAACTGTAGAAACTTCTGTTTTTCACTGCTTCTGTGCATAAAATCAGAATCAGGAGTACAAATACATGGCAAAAATAATGCGTTTTGGAGTGTACTAAAAATAAAGTACAATTTTTCAGGAACATTCTGTAGTTTAGAAAATTTATCTCTTTTTCCCCTAAAAATGCTTTATATTTCATTAAAAAAAAAATCACAAGTGTTACTTCGCAGCCTTACATGAAAAGGTAGGTTCAGCACAGACATAGCACCTTTTTGATATTTGAATAGCTACATCATCTATTTCTAATTATGTCTGTCAGTGTCATTTTCACAATTTGAAATTCCACAAAAGTGACAGAAATAATGAAGTGAAACACCTAAGTCCTCTTGTTGTGTGTAACTCCCACTAAAGGCCTCGTAGAACACCTCCTAGGGAGGAGGGGAACAGTCCAAGACAAGTTGTCAAAGTTCCTCTTTCAGGTCACTCACCTTTGGTAGCTCCCATTCTGATCGGGAACCATCAGCACTGTAGTAGTACGGTCTACCTTGTTCATCTGCATGTTTTAACCACTGTAGAAAGAAGTGTGATGACAGGAAACGTAATTAGTATGACAGTCATAACACAGCTAAACTCTGATAAATAGGATTTAAAGTGAATTTTTAATGAAGTTCCATCCACTTCAGCAGGGTCTACTAAGTAACCTCCGTTAACTAAGTTTAGTCAGCAGTGAGAACGTAACAGTTTTCAGCTTCTTGCATTCAGCTCGCTATCACTTTTTCCTTCTGCAACTCCTCAGGAAAAACTCCTGCAGTAACACAGATACGGAATTACTGATGACTCACATAATCTACCATGAGATTGTGATAAACAGATACTTCGAAGATTACATATCTCACTCTTATCATCATTATGATGTCATTTTAAGGAGGTACGATCTTTACACCAGATCCGTGGAAGGACTTTATACATAAGATTACAAAATTTCAAGAAGCTCATCTAGCAACTGTTGATAATTTAAGAGATTACTACACAACTTGAACTCCATTTTCATAGTATCAACAGCAGCATGAGTTGTAGTCTAAGACGATAATACAGATTCTGTAACCTCTAACAGCAACTCTCAGAATCAAAGAGGTAAAACCATGGTGACTATGACTAATGGTGCAGAACAGACAGAATTGTCAAGAGAAAAATTCTACAGGACTTTTGCACAATAATATGCATGGAAAAACTCACACCTCAGGTCAAGCAGGTTTCACAAGATTACGTACCAATAAGTTGCTTTCTATCAGTCCCAATGTAATTTTTTTTTAATGTTTGCATATTTGCCAAAACAGAGCATGCACTATAGAATTTTAGCAGAAATAGATCTAGAAGGACAAAAATGCAAAACTGGCATAAAACTCAATTATTTAGAAGCTTCTTTAAAAGAACTTGCATACGTTAAGTGGAGAACAAGTGATGCTACAATAAACACTTCTTGAAAGTCAAAGAAACAAGTTCAGTGGACAGCTAGAAAAATGGACTGCTTTACAAATATAAACAAATATTGTCATTTTTCCTGCATGGGAGAAAATTCTAGGATATATCGAGAATCATGCTAAGTTGTCAGCAGCAATTAGGTAATTAGAATAGAACATGAATCTATTGATACAGCTATAGTTTAAGTACAAAGTTTGTCTACATCTGAAAGCAGTACTAAAAACTTCAAATAAAGGATGAAACTGAGAAAGAAGAATTTTCAGTTTGAAACCATCCCATCTGGATGACATATGTAGACAAGAACAACGCTTAAAGGATAATAAGAAGAACATTACATTGGTAAGAAGTTCATTCCTGAAGCATAACCAAGAGGATGGGAGGTGGGGAAAAAACATACACGTGATATGTTCATTTAAAATAATGCAACACCAATGAAAATAAGAAAACCTTCCCTGAATGGTGAAGTACTTGTATGAGAAAAAAAATAGTTCATTTGAGAAAGTTTCATGCATATCTAAAAAAAAAAGGTAGATACCACTAAGGAACGCTATTCACTTCTAGAAATGAAATCTGCATTTCTATTAGGGAATTAGCTGAAGAGATTTAGACATGTGATGAGAAGAAAGAAAAAAGTACCTTTTCATTAGTATAGTCATTGGTATATAAGGTTTGACCATGTTCATCCAACTCTTCTGACCAACCCTTTGGAGGAGAACCATACTGACTATCTGACTGGCTGTAACAAGAACTGTGGTCGTTTTCTTCTGATGAAAGATGCTACAAGTAGTCAGAAACATACAACGCAGTTTTGAGAATGAAAATGCTTTAAAATCTGAAAGATCAAAGATTATTTGACTAGAAAGAGAATAGTAATAAGTGCAGGAAGTTCACATTTTTATATCTTACATGAGAAAATGTGCTCATAAATAAACAATAATTGCTAGGTAATTAAAAACAATTCAGAACACAATTTATACTAATACTTTTTCTTTACTAACCCAGATTCTGACTACTCAAATTCAAGCAATGTCATATGACAGATTCAAACCTAATTAACGCTCTGAATCTGTTGCCAATGTAAATTTTATTCCCACCGATTTGAATTACTGAATGATGAAGGAAGCTAGCTTTCGTTACCTCTATTGCCCCACAGCACCCAGAAGACATACTACACCTTGTTTTTCTGGCATCATCCCAGCTTTCATACTTGAATTCCCTTCCCAAATAGTACATGGAAACAGAATGATCATTCAGGATAACTTGAAACTTCAGCTGAATCTGTCTATGTGTATGATGCATCCTACAATGTTAGCAATTTCCAGTTTTTACCTTCCAGTGTTGACACGCGTGACAATTCAAAAGCAAGACATTTTTACCTGCTGAAGACACAGCTAACTGAATTGTAAGATTATCTTCTAAAGGTAAGAGGGAATTATAACGTGGAGAACAAGTTTGATGCATGAAATAGAAGAAAGGTTTTGCACACACATCAAAACTTCTGGTAACTCACCACGTGCATGAGGGAAACTCTCTAAGCTGACAACTAAGCACAGCAAAATCCGTAGATCACCTTTTAGTCATTAATAAAACAACATAAACGTCCTCTACAGCCTACAGAACATGAGCATTTAAACTGTGCATTAAACAATCTCACCTCTCACACAGAACACAAATCTGAACCGCCAATATTTATCTACTGGGGCAAAAAGCCTTCAGTCACATTTTTACACTTGGACTTGAGACTAACAAGTTGAAAATGCTGCTACAGGCCCCTCTTAACTAATCGTTTTATAACATAGCTGTAGTGTGTACACATATTTAAGTTTACATTATATTTTAATGTTCAAATACCGATTAGAGAAACGTCAGTGCACTTAAGGTAGCAGACTTTGGAAATCTTTGTTTTTTTAAATAAGAATTATGGCCAAACAAGATAATGTTTCTTCCAAATAATTCCTGATGCTAAGGAAAGCAACATACAAATTAAAACCAAATATTTTCCTAGGAGAAAAACAAAAACCAGCCTGCTGCTCAGTAAGAATGACTTAACATGTCTGTCTGTAACATACCTATAACATAATAATCCTGATGTTCCAAGGCTTGGCTAATCCCACCAGCGCACTATCTAGGAGTTCAACTTTGGCTAATAAACTTAAATGAAATTCCAGAGATGTTACAAAGTTTATCAAACCAAAGGGATTATTTAATGCATTAAAAAAAATGCTGAAGTTGCTTAAATGGGAATTAAAAATAACGCTGGACAAACCAGCTCTATGACTTCTGGTTCCTCTTCCAACACCTTTCCAGTACTAACTGCCTCTGTGCTTCCTACTTCACTGTCTTCATGTAGCTACATATTTCTACTTAAGAGACCCAGCCCCAATCACATTCTACCTCAATCAACTGAAAACATCTAAAGCAGACAGATACCAAATCTGTCACCTCGTTTTACTGTAGCTTAGCCTGGTATCTCAACCTTCACATAATTTGGTAAAAGTATTAAAGGTCATAAATGAAATGCTGAACACAAACAGTGGACTGTGAAACACTCGCAAATGAAGAACTGAAAAGAAGGAAAAAGTGGTTTCAAAACCAACAACTAATAGCAAAGCCATAGAGGACAAATTACGTAAGAATCTTGCACTATGTGAAATTTTTCAACTAGACAAGTTTATATTAATCAAAGCACATACCATCCACTGACCTTACAAATAAATGAAATTTTGATGGATGAGATTGTTTGATGGGTAGAACTGGTAAAGTTAAAAGAGACTGGCCTTCAAATATCATAAATAAGTGAACGAACTGAGCTATCTGATATAACAGTAAAAACAAAGCAGTAAAGAAGTTAAGCTTCTGAACATGCAACTACATGGTGAAGTGATGGTACAGAGGTATGAGTCAGAGGAACCATCTGCAGATGGCGGGGGAAAGAATTTTTGAAAGTACTTCCACGAGAAGAAGGAATAATGATGACATAAGGAAACCAGTTACACTTATTGCTAGGTGAGTTACTACTCAAAAAATAAATAAATAAAAGCAGTCTTCATCTTCACAGAAGAGCACTCCAGAAGAACAAAATCGTACCTAGTAAAAGAACAGCCAAGTGTGAAATTAATAGATAATTGTCAGAGACTGGCAAACTGAGTTTCGCCAGTTTACTTGTTGCAGCCGCTAGCTAGTAGTGAGAAGATAAGACTCTTTAAATGCTTGCAAACACCACTGCTGCTCAGAAGGCCATTCCCAGTGGCAATGAGAGGGCTCCCTTTTCCTGTCCGTCCAGTTTCTGGCACTAATGGCCCAGAGGCAGACTTCCACAACAGAACTCTTAGCAATCTAAAATTTCTGAGCAGTATACAATTAAATTTTAAAACTAAACACATAATAGCTCATGAGGAAATCCACCTGAACCACACATATTTGAAAAAGGTATATGAAAATGGAAGAATTCTTGACAAAAGTTTGCTTTTTCTTTCAAGCTTGACACTGATTAACTTCAGTACTGTTTAAATACAAGAGCACTATTTTAAGCATATTTAAACAGTAATATTCATCTTCCAATTATTCCTTTTCTTTATCTGAATCACAGCAAACTGAGATAGACTAACACCACTTGTTTGGCTTTCCCTAGCAGTCAGCTGCACATAACATATTAGCAACTCAAATATTATCCTTAACAATCTTTTAATGTAAATAACTTCTGTGGGAAAGCCTAAAAACAGAAAACAGCTTTAAAAGGTGAAGGATTTGCATTATGAGAAAAAATAACCTTTATAGTGGAATATAACTAAGTCAAAAGTTCCTACTGCCTTCCCCAAGCATTTGCTACCATGAGACCCAGACGCTTGATTAGACACACCTTCCAGCACTGTAATTTATGTTCTCTTCTTCTCTAGGACATCCAGTTATCCTTCACGGAATTAAGAAAATGATTTTCTCAAAGTTCACAATTTTCCCTAACAAAGTATTACTCTTTTAACTGCCTTTTCCCCTAGTTTGCTCTACAGCTATCCAAGGCCCCACAAAGAAATCATTCACAAGTGTGTAAATGCATTTCTCCTAAGCAAACAGTTAGATAAAATGAATGGAATTGAATAGAAGCCTCGATTACATCAGTGCTTTTGATGCTGATGGAACGTGCTACAAAACATCATTAAGTCTAGTTTTAGCTCCCAGACTCTCCTGCGTAGACTTACTGCCACAGCATTAACCAAGCATGAACAAATACCTGCACTTCCCTTTCCTTTGTTTTACTGTGTATTTAACTTATATTGATAACTCCCCTTATATTTTATCTCCCTTCCCTGTTTCTAGAAACTGCCTCACTTCCTCTCCTTCCCCCACTCCCTTTACCAACCCAGAAATATGCAGAATACACTGAAAAAGAGAACATATTCCACGTCAGAAAAGCTACAATGGTTTTCTTACTCTGCTGTCATTTAAAGTCCTGTTAGTTTCAAGTTCTTTTTATTTTCAGAAGGAAGCCTGCAACACCTGATGAGGGACTGCCAGGTACTTTCACAACTAGTACTCAGACTCAGGACCCATCTTGTACCCATTTCGTGTACACATTTTCATATAAAAATTGACTGAAGAGAAATTGTTGATGGTTACTACACCCCATGAAGCCACGACTGAAAAGACAAATGAAGACAGTCCTTGATACCTCAAAATTCAGAGATATCAAGTTCCATAGCAAAACAGAATTCATATGCATTACAATCTCATTGTGATCTCAGAACAAACTACCTCATGATCTGCATGGCTCTGGGAATCCCCTTTATTAATGCTTGCATCTCGGGCCCAACGTGGAGGTTTCCAGGTTCGTTCCTGTGATCCTCTGTTGTAGTAATAACAGCGTCCTGTTGTATCTTTATGGGTTTCCCATTCCCCATTTATTTGGACTGGAGCACTTGTAGGTAGTGGTGGAAGTGCAGACTGAGATATTTTCAGTTCTTGTAAATTAGCATAAACTGGTGAATCAGGCCTCCCTTGGCTTGGTGGAGTAGTTGGCTATTGAGAGAAGAGATGTATTATTAAAGAGCAAATGAATTTTAGAATGCTCCCGTACAAATCAGCATATTTTGCAAGAGTAAAATTAACCAACAAACTCCTCTTTTTTGTTAATTATAAAAGCACAACGGAAAGCCACAAGATGCTGAAAAGATTAGATCTTTTTCAATATTAAACAGATATTGTTTGTGATATTAACTTTATAGTTAACGTTTCAGCATTTCTCCAAATGACAGTTAATTGCCTTGCAATGGATTTGCAATACACTAAAATCTTCACCAAAATAATTATATATTTTAAAACTTCAACTATACCATTAAAGGATTGCTCAGTAGTTGTAAGTAATATGATCTTGTTTAAGACAAAACATAGTATTTCTTACATGTTACTTATCAATTCAAGATGGTTTCCCAGTCTTTTTCCTCCCCTACTACTATGTAAATGATGGTGAATATAAAGCAGTACTTTTGTTTCCCAACAAGACCTAAACAGACAGTTCAGTTTGAAGGATGAGTACAATGTTGTGATGCAGAAACTCCAGAAAACTCTTGGGTGGTTTACCTGTAAGCCCTTCCAAATAAATGCTTACTTAAACTCTTTTATGTAATAACACTGTGAGCATTCTGATTACCACACCTTTCTTACAGAAATTATGTGGATACTTATTTAAAGTACCCAATTTCATTCACATATATGCAAATAAGGAGAACAACAATTGTCCACAAGGAAATAAAAAATTAAGGACAATTTCACATTCATAGTTTGTGGACATGAAGACCTGCAAAAAGCATAGTTAAGTCTGCGGTACTTACTGAAACCATGAGTACTTTCAAATAAGCCACAGAAGTGGTTAGAAGAAAAATATACTTTTTGATGTTCAATTTTTGAAGTGCAATAGAAGCACATAAAACACACCATGAGAAGGATAAGAGCGCGCGTTTTCATGAGAACTGTGACCAGGAGACTGTGGAAGCAGCTTGCTATTAAGCCAAACTGAATGCCTGTTAATGCAGAGCCACCTCTCTACATCAGGGCATTTATTCAGATGCTCTAAAGAAAGTAAAAATATCATGCAAACCATCCCTCCCCCCTGCTTGCTTTTAATTTAGAAGCTTTGCTGGAGGCAAGCCCTCGTGCCTCTTGCTGCATCTTTCAAAGGAAAAAAAGAACATACTGCATTACATAAAAGATCCTTTACGATGTGCTTTTAAACATTAAAATCTTAGACTGCTAATCGTGGCCACATCTAATCATAAATTATTGGGGTTTGCTCAGGCAAGACGGGATATTGTACCACACAATCAGATATAAACTGCTTGCACCACAGCTGGAACCAAATATGGGCAATATCCACAACCAGAAGGGGAAATAGCCAGAGAGGAACTTAATGAGATTAAAACAAGCACAGACCTGTTTTGTGAATCTTTAAAAGTGAAAAGACAACTTACTGGATACAGCAAGTACAGTGTGCTTAGTTTAGGGGGTGAGGGGAGAAGGGTAGGTGGAATAGCTGGATTTGGTAAAGTTCTGTTTCTTGAGGACATTAATAGCATAAGAAGCACTGCCATAAATGTTCTCAGGAACGTCCCTCGACTCTACTGAATGCTGAGAGAGCCTGTGGTCAGCTTCCATGCAGATACTGCCTCCAGGCAGCAGCAAGCCCTCTCATTCCAAACTGTCCCTCCTCCTGTCTCCTGGCCTGCCCAGGGAGCAAGGTGCCCCATCCCACGTAACTCTCTCTGCCAGCCTGTGCGAAGCAGCAGCAGCAGGCCCAGGTGGCAGCACACAGAGCCCCAGGCTCTGACTCCCCTCAAGGCAGCAGCACCCCAAAGTGCCCTGCCTGCTGCCACACAGGCATCAGCCTTGCACAGCACTCCTCAATTTTTGCTTCCACGAAAGACTAGAATTAATTTTGGCACTGTAACTAGGACAACTCTGGATGAGGCTGCAGGACCCATGTCACACTAGAACGATATTGGAAGCTCAAGGCCAATGTGCTGCCATGCAGCTCAAGCAACACATCAATTACATTCCATACACTAATGTGCAATGAAATCGTAATGTGTGTTTTTCTTCTGACTGCTTAATACTTCTAAACTCAAATTTCTGGTTTACAAGAGAAGTCAGAATTTCTGCCCAAAACAGCAAACAAGGCAGCTAAGAGCCCTGCCAGCCAGTCACCTCTGCCCTCTCCTGAGAGACCTTTTTGGTAGAATTACAAGATTTAAGAGACGCCCTCTAAGTTATTGTTCTCAGCGAAGCATGAAAAACACAAACCCATAAATCTAGCTTCAGCACACAGCTTAGCTTTAAGTGTCTCTATGGGGATCCGACATTCTTATCAGGAACTGCTCTGAACAACCACGTGGCACGCAGCAGCACTTCCCCATACCTCAGGGCACGCAGTGATGTGAGCTACTGCCTGCAGTGCTGAGTTCAACAGCACCCAACATCACCAATGCCAATTTTATCTGGTAAAAATTTCTAGTTTATTAATAAAGCAACTTACAAAAGCCCCATGAAGCGACCTCTGTGTGCTGCCCCGTGGATACCGGCAGGAAGGCCTGCCCCTCCCCGGGCAGCTCCTATCAGGTGGCCCTGCCGAGCTCCCAGGCTCCCACACCCTTGCCATTGTGATGAAGGTGACTGCTTCGAGTTCAAGTCTGCTCTGCAAAAACTGTCACTAGTTTCAAGACAAAAAGCATATTAAAATAATTTAACTCTGCTCCTTTCATTTACTAAACTCATTACTAATGTGTAAGTAGAAGTAGATAAAGCATTACCTAAATCAAAATCATTTATAACAATTTCCATGGCTATTTTCCCAAATCCAAATAAATACAGGTTTGCTAAAAACCAAACATTTATGTAAGTACACGCGGACTTCCAGTTAGAACTTCCCTCTCTGCCTCCTTTTTTGACCTAAAGAACGTCTAATGCTCATATAGGCAGAATTAAATCTACTGAAAGAGACTACTTGTTCTTGCAACTCTGATAGCGAGAAAATATGTAAAACACGTCCTGCAGCATGCACACGCACGTACACAGAAGGTGCCTTATACTCAAAACATTTCAAGCTTCATCTGCCTGTTGGTATGATTTCAAGCTTCTTCCTGCTACTTTATCTGACTGAAAGCAGTGAAGAACTCTTGCTAGGTAGAGAGTGATGAAGAAAAATGAGAAAGGAAAAGTACTTCTGCAGTGCCACAACGTGAGTGAAAATCACACAGCCCTGTAAGTACAATTACAGCCTTATGAATACAAAAGACCTCTCCCTGAACTCAGCAATACTCAACAGTTTAACACGTTCGAGGTCTGCTGTATTTAAGTCAGTTTAGTTGCAGTATCAGCAAATGAAGTCCTTGCAAATTGATAATGAAGACTTTCATGCAGGACAAAGTTTCCAGGATCAACTCAAAATGTTCTTCAAAATCAGACAGGATGTGTGGCTTTTTTGGAACTTAGTTATTACACTGGCACAGTAGGAAGCAGACACATGCCTTTAAATAAAAAAACTTGTTAATCATTCATGAACGAGCAGTCAACATTTTCAAATGCCAGATATGCTATCAGGCCTCTGAACACATACTTGAACTCAGCGCAGTGGAAAGTAATCTTACTATACTTCACGAGGTACTTTTCATTATCAAAATGCACAGAAGCTTCTCAAAGAATACCTCGGGTTTTAGTTACTTTAAACAAATGGCTTTCTTCAGACAGCAGTATTTGTTCAAGCATCCAATATTAAAGAAAACAAACAAAGAGGTTCAATGCACTGCAGCAGTCTAAGACTGCAGTTCTAGTAGAAGCAAGGACAAAAGATCTCTTCCTATCCGCTAAAAATATGTTGTGGGTTTCTGTATTGTTTGCTTGTTTTAAAAGCAATGAGAACATAGTGTATCAAGGATGCAAGTAATTCAGAGATGAAAAAAACACCCTGAATCTGACAGTCACCTTTCACAGCACTCAAATCCAAGACAATAGCTTTTAGAGCGTAACCCCTTCCAGAACCAATCATACATGATTTTCCCTCCATTACAAATGATTGCTTTGTCCTGCTTCTGCTCACAGCTTTTCTGAATGCTATAACCTCGAAACTAAGGGCCTCCGTTTCAGTAACAGCATTCAGATTGCTAGAATTCTCTGTCAAAGAGACGAAAAAGATCACATAAACCTTATCATGATGCACTAGATTACACTCAGCAGATCATCCATACTCATGTGTAAGATCAGTGGAGGGAAAACGAAGAATCCCAGTTCCCTCAACAACCAAGCTTCTTGCCAAGGAATTGCCACTGTCCTTTCAGCAAGGCCTGAGACTTCAATACCAGCTTCATTCCACAAGAATGATATAAAAGTAATCCCAGACCCTCTACATTTCCGTTTTCAAGAAGTGACAGCTTCAATTGGAATCATCAGCTTATCTCCTCCTTCCTCTTCCTGCTCAAGGCCTGGGTTTCTACAAACAAGCTCGGGATCCTACTTTCTTTCTAACGTGTTTAGGCACATCCAAAACTTCTTATATTGTTGGGTGTTACATGAAGGAGATTTTCAACAAGTTCCTACTTCACAGGTAAAGATAAACTCATTTAAATAGCAAAGCTAAAACGGGAACCCAAACAATTCTGCGTGCCCTGACTTTCCCTGGCCGAATATTTAACTGCGTAATGCCTTAGACTGTAAGCCTGTGATGTGCATAGAAAGAAAAAAATATTACAGGCCTGTTAATACCTGACCATGGATTTACGGCCAGCCGCACTAGTGCAAATATTATTTAACAGTATTAAAGTTCTCCCACTGATTTAAGTGATAAAAAATAAAGGATTTAGTGAAGTAATACAGAATTAAAAACATCCTGTAAAAAATTCTCAAATATATTTCCTAATTAAATGCCATTCATTAGTTAATAAAATAGTTCAGTGTTTAAAGCGTCACACTCACCTTGTGAGTGACCCAGGCACTCTCAAGGAAGTCATTTTTATAAATGGCTGGCCAAAAAGTTCCCATCAAATTGATAATAAAAAGAAAGCATGTAATTTATTTTTCCTAATTACATTTTTTGATCAACTTTTGTATTTTAACATAAATGTCTATGTATGAAACTAGGTTAGGAAATAAAGCACCTTAGGATGCAGGGCATTGTATTCCACCAAAAAGCTTTTGCTATTTAAGCCATTTGAAAGATACGTCTCTCCCAAAGTTGCTAAAAATATAATTCTTTATCCAGTTATAACATAATTTCTTTCAGCAAAAATTCCAACATTCTGAGAACACAGTAAATAGAAAATAAAATTTTATAAATATTTCACACTCGACAGGGGTTATTTGTGCATTACTTGACTAATATCAAAATACATATATCCCCTTCACTTGGTAGCCTAAAATAACAACTTCATTTTCTTTTTCCCCTCATTAAATTGTACTGCAAAAGCACTGCAGTGCAGGCAGGAGGCCCACTCCCAGCACGCTCACACCCTGCTGGGAGCAGAAGCACAGAGCCTCTGCAGCAGGGCAGCTCTGGCACGACTCGGGCTGTTCCCAGTCCATCCGTCATCACTGACTGATCAAAGAAAACTGATGGAAAACCTCCCCCCCTCCCCCTTTACATTGTACAGATTTATCATTCGCATTTCTATAGTGTTCATGTGTTCCTCGCTGAGACGGCCATATGTAAGCTTATGAATTCTGTAGCAAGAAAAGACAGTATATAATTGACCAAAGGACTGCGACAGTGATGTCAAATATTTTATAAAAAAACGGAAATAGGATTTTACAATGGGATCCTTTGTACAATATGGACAAAGATGACAGTGTTTACCGTACTTGTTCTCTGCCACTTGCACAATCTAGCTTGTCCCTTTAATAAAAAAGCTTTTGTCCCAGCCTGCAACAAAGTTGCTTCTCCTGTCATAGGAAATTTAAATACCATACGAAACACTTTACTTCACACACGCTTACAGAGAAAGTTAACACCAATTAGGATGGAGTTGGGAAATGTAATGTTACAGAGTCAGCCAGTAACTCTCCTTCTCATTGGAGGGGGTGGGGGGTTCTTTTTCTTTTTTTATTCTGTTCACCCACCATAACAAACTTTCAAAAGACATAATGTAGTACCTGTAACATTTCAGAAATTCAGCATCTTCAACAGCCTGGACACGTCACGCAGCAGTAACTTTACACGTTTATTTTTCTTCCACGTTTCATAAAAGTGACAAAATTGGTTCCGTAAGAAGGACAGTTCAACAACTCTAGCAGAAACACAAGATGTATTCTGTTGTAGTTTCACTGCTGCCAATTCCCGACCTCTGAGGAACCTCAAGTACAAGGCTGAAAGCTGGTTTGTGAAGAACAAACCTGTTGGGAACCATTAGTGATGTCTCCTGAGGACCATTTTCTCTGAAATCGAATCACACTGAGAGAACCCCACAGAAACCTAACTCCAGCGGAACACTGGCGTGTACCATGCTGACCGCTACTGCTTTTTCAGCAGGGCAGGATCACAAGAGCTCACGTTCAGAAGTGCTACAGCAAAGCAATTGATACAGTAGAACAATCTCCAAACAACGGTTTCAGGAGTACTGGAAAGTTCTCCCTCCCTTCACACGTCAATTACTATTTTGCTTAATGAATTTAATGTATAGTCCTATTTCTTACTTGCTTTACAGAGGTCAAGGTTTACAGATTATCAGCTTCCCTGGACTTCTACTTTGTCACTGTTGCAGTACCACAGCACCTCTAAAGAGTTACCTCCTATGAAATATAACTGGGGGCTGGAATGGTGTTATTTGAACTCATGGCAGCTTAAAGGTCAAAAAAAGCTTCCATTAGTTTACATCACTTTACATCGAGAAGCATTATTTCCTACACTTCACATTTTTCAGAAGCACAGATCCCATGGCACTTAAGTGTACTTTTGAGAACTCAATGCTTACACAAAGCAGCGTAAGGCTGCGCACCCATAGGAAGGGCAGATGGGAAAGCAAACATCACCTTTGGTAAGGCGCCCAAGGTAGTGAAGTTGTATTAATGGCCATGCTCAGAAAGCCTGAAAGATCACTCAAGTACCACTTGACAAACATACAGTGAAACCTAACACCAGGCAGGATACCAAAGAACAGACTTCTTGTTCAAATGAATCATATCTTACTATTTTTAAGAGAAAGAAAAAGCCAGAGGCATTAAAGCTTTCTTAAATATATTTATTAATGGCTCGGTTATCAACTTTTTTTTAAATGAACAATCTGCAATACACTGTTCTAGAACACAGCAGTCATCAAATCTGTGTTCTTCAAAAAGAGTATTCATTTCCAAAGGCTTTACAAGAAAATGCAGAACTCCCACACAATTTAATTACAGCTGTTGGCCTTTTACACTGCTTTTGCAGCAGATTTCACTTGTGTGAAACTACTTCAGAGAATGTTGCTTGTAGCAGCAAATTCTGCAAGCACTTGTTAAGCTAATATTTCTTTGTTAGGTGTTGGAATAATTTCAAAATATCTTGTCGAGCTTATGAACTGCAGCATCTGTAAGTTTCTAAATAACGTACACAGCTGCAGGACATCACCAGTATTCAAACCGCATGAAAAATGCTACCGTATCAGTACACTTAGTGGTACAAAGAAAGCAAAACCCTGTTAGAAACACAGCTAACCAGACTAGAAAGCAAACACAGTACAGTATGAAATCAGACACTAGGATAAATCCGTTGGCTTACCTTCCTAATATATTAACAAGAGTATATTCTGTTGGGTAAGCAGCAGGCTTGATCCCTTCCTGAACAAGCAGGCAGCTGCCCACTGCACAGCTTCACGCAGCTGCTGCTCCCAGCTCCCCAGCAGGCAGGTGACTTGGGCAGGGTCCCACTTGGGAAGGAAAGGAGGAAGTAACTTCCAAAAACGGCTACTGGGGGTACTTGCATTAACGTCCATTGACAGTTACATCAAAAACTTGAGGAACAAGTTTGAGTACTGCACAACTTGTTAGCTGAGAGCAATACCCAAGCAGCATGCTCTGAGTGTTTTGCAGGACTATCCAATTTCAGATATATGGTGACACATCACATTTTACATGCTGCCATGCTAGGTCTGTATCTCTACAAACCTAAACATCAAGTTACACACCCGAAGTCTGGAAACATTAAGATTAATCCTCTCCATCAAGTAATTAAGTCATACTGTAACATAAAACAGAGCCACGGTATGGAGGTGGGACTCCTAGGATACAGCTGTTCTCAAGTCTGAACACTGTATATGCAAAGTCCTGACTGCTTCCACGCTTCCATTTGCAGTCAAATTTTTCAGCTGGCCTTTTAAACTCATCAGAACATCTACTACCAGAAAAAAATTTTCTGCTCTTTTTTCCTTTTTAAAAACTGGTTGGTTTGTTCATCTTAACAGAAAGAGAAGCCGCGAGAAGAGTAATTTGCTGTTTTAAATAGCAAGTTACCCTAACTCCCCATGCACGCACAAGAAGAATTTCCTTTGTGCATAAAGGCAGAAGCCACGCTGACACTTCTGCTTATACCGAGAGCTCAGCAAATACTTTTGCTAATTCAGTTCGTGTCACCAGATTAACACAGTACACAGCTCAGAGGGCTCAGCCAACTTTCTAAAGTTTAGAAAACAAGAAAAAAAACCCAATTAATTTATAATCAGAAAATAAGAGACTAGCAAGTAGGGTTCCAGACAGAGCCAGGCCAGCTGGCTAGCTCACTGCTAGCAGGAGCGAGCCCCTCCCAGCCCAGGGGCCAATGCCCACACGCCCCACAGCAAGATGGGGGCAGGAACCAGCCTGGCAGATGCTGCCCCTCCACTGATTGCCCCTGCCCAAGGACACGGGTACAGGGTAGCTGAAGGAGTTGCTCAAGGGCTTGCTAGATGGGGCCCTGGGCAGCCTGAGCTGCTGGGTGGGAACCAGCGCACAGCATGGGGACGGAACTGACGGTCTTTAAGGTCCCTTCCAATCCACACTATTCTGTGATCCCATATTTTTAGCTATGCCAACTGCTGAGTTTGTCAACTTTTTACATTTTAGCAAAAAAAAAAAAAGAAACTACAATGTTTATATCATCAATTCTTGTGAAATTAACAAACCCCCTGTTACTAACACTAATATTTAGCAAAAAGAAAAATCCTGGGTCACGTATGCTGGGAACATCCTCATCAATCTAAGCAAGAAAAGATGCTATATTTTTATCTCCTCTCCAAACCCCCAGGGTATATCAGTACCTAAAATAATTTATAACCCAGAAGAGCTTTGAAACATTCAGAAACACATAGAAGGAAGGGGTATATATTTATTTTTAAGCAGAAGACAATTTTCTTCAGCTTGTAGCAAGACTTCCATGGGTAGAGGAACGAGTTCCCACTGGGTCAGGTCAGGTTGATGACTCTGGACATTACCCAAGGTCACAGAGCACAGCTCTGAAGAACCAAGCTGCTCTGATTTCAGACAAATAACAATGTCTGCTCAGTCAGTCACACCAACCCCACAGTGGTTCCTGTTCTGTTCACCAGTGTAACAAAAAAAATTAGTAAGATGATAGCAAAACAAATCAAACAGGAAAATAAACACCACACTGTACTTTGGAATTGATAGGTAGGTCTTTTAGAGCAGATAGAGTTCAGCCATGGACAAAGCCATTTCTGTGCTCCAAGATGATCATAAACTCACTACAATCATATATATTTGGAAGGTTTTTAGCATAGAATGTAAGTCACCTAAACTGATATCCTGTAATACGCCAGCCAACTGGAAGCTCAAGGTACTCGTCAGAAACTACAAATTATGACTTCACAGCCATCAGATAGAGAAGTAGTAAGACAATCTCCAGATACGATTAGAAAAAAAATCTTAAAAGTTAGATGGCCAAACCACTATTTCATGAACAGGAGCCTCCCTGAGACCTGCAGGATCTCTGCTGACTCTCACAGCTGCAGTGCTGACAGGAAGCTTCAAGTGGCTGTTCTTCCTCAAGATGTTACAAAACACAACTTGTTTCATCATTTGCTTATTTGTAATACAAATAGAGGTCTTGCAAACAAAGTGAACTTAGGGCTTTTAGAGTGCACGGGAGTCTAGACAAATATTTATCTTTTAAGAAACAGTTAGTCAGATTTTCCCAGTTCCTATATAATTTTTATGTATCCATTAAGATAAACCAGTTTGAAAATTGTATACTACAGTAATCAAGAAAAGAACCACGAACAGCATCAGCGCATACAGCCTGTAGTACGTCTACAGCATCCAAACTACAAGAACCGAGGAGGGGACAAGGCAAAGCCACATAGTCTAGACACTTACTTGTTAAAAATAAAAAGGCTGAAATATTCAAAGAATAAGACATCTGTCTACTCCTCTAACCTTAACATTCAGCTAAACTTCATGACCAAAACAGACCACTGAAAATAGTATGCTAGTACAACTACTGCTGAATATGCAGCCACACGGTTTGGTGGTCAAGCACCACCAGAATCAAGACATTAGAGGCCTGCTCCACAAAAAAGCTAATTGCCTTGTTAAAAATGAAGTGCTTTGAGAATTAGCATCTCAGTGAGTTCTCAGTAATCAAATCAAAATGCTTATTTTCTACTCCTCAGATCTATTGTAACAAGAAAGGGCTCTGCTTCAGTATTTCCAGCAGCATGCTAGGAAGAAAACTGAAACGGAAGTTCAAAAGCACAGTGTCAGCTAAGTTTCTCATAGCATATCTCTTTATACTCTTTTTTTGAAAGCACCATTTTAAAGGGTATATGAAGGTGAAAATAGATTAGATGTACAGTTAACATAGCCAACAAAAATACTTTGTTTTGCTGTGACTATCTGTACAGCACTAGTGTACAGAAATCAGACCATAATGTTAATACAAGCATTACTGACTGCTATCTGAGTTATTTAATAACTCAAAGAAAACAAAAAAGCCTAAGGTTTTTGTTTCCTACACCGAAATTTCTCATTTAAAGGCTTGGAACTATCTATTCATCAACAATTGCTGCATTTGCTACAGAAGCAAACCATTGGGTATCACCACCCAAAAGCAGAATAATATTTTTGAAATTTGTATCTTTCTGTGCCGATTTCATTTCCTCATATGAGTATCAGCAACTATTCATAGTTAAATGTTTTACCAAATCCTCTTGTCAGCAGGTCCTTCTCAAGCAGAGCTTTCATACGATGAAAGATCTCTTAGGAAATCAGTAACAAAGAGAGACAGCCTGCCAGAAATAGTAAAGCAAAGGAAACAAGTTCAAAACCCACAGCTATTTTGATATTTCTAGTAAAAGCCCCATCTCCAAAGTCCTGCTGTGCCAACTGGATCAGTCCAGACAGGGCCTGCTACAGATGCATGGATCAGAAAGATGGCACTTTGTCCTCCTGACAACCAGGAGCTGAACCAGCTTCTGCTGCTGTGTTCATGCTGGGGAACCGCACTGCAGGATTCAGATTGTAAAACTCTCTCAATATCTGGCACCAGAAGCTAAATAAGATTCAAATTCAATATATAAATGGGTTAATGCAGCTGCAAATGAAGCAGATCTCACAATAAAAATAGGAAGCTTCATTCTTTGCCACGCTTCTGACCAGAACACAGGAGTCACGGCACATATCCAGCACTAAGCTGGCAAGTGTCGGGAAAAACATGGCCTTTCCAGTTCCTGCAACTATTACAAGCAATCAATTTCACAAATTATTAAAAGCAGCAAAATCAACATAATTAAATTGGCTGTCTGACATAACAGTTTTTCCACTGTTGACAACTAGAACCAAAAACTGGTCCTAATCTCTAGATGTCAGAGATCCATTCTGATCGATCAGTAAGAGGAAGCCAGGACTGAACCGCCACCAAAACTAAAAATGAATGCTGTCTCCACAGCAAAAGGCAGAGCAGAGGTAAAAGACAAAGACAGAACAAGACAAGTGGCACCAGCCCTCTCTGAAACTGCTGACGATGGGGGTGGAAGAGGCCACACCAAATCCAGGCACTGCGCACTCCAGCTTACAGAGAACTCCCTCAAATACTGGGATGGGAGAGAGCACAACTGGAAAAAAAAGAAACCCTAAGATTTATAACATCTTCTGATGAAACTTTATCAAAATTAAGAGAGTGCTTTAAAATGAACTAATTACATGTATGTTTTTGCTGCCAAGAAGTTATGCTATGTAATACATTAGAAATTAGATAGAAATATTTTATTTAGTAACTTGAATCTTTTCCTAAGAAAAGCTCTATCAGCATTTTGTACACCAAGAGTACAAGAAATGCATTTCATGCATTAAGCGAGGGAGTTCAGAAAATGCTGTCAGAAGTCATCAAGTGGCACATTGTTGCCATTTCACATTACTAAAACATTCCAGACTTCTTTTTGACTGTACCACGCAATAATGCAAACCTATTAGCACTGCATTATGGCTGAGATAGCAAGAATTTGCTAACAGTTTCGTGCTGATTAAGCAATGGGCAGCAAACGTGGCACTCCCCCAGGTGAGCGAATGGCAGCCCCGTGCTCAGCAGTGGCATCAGCAGAATGTTCCCATGGAAAGTGTGAAGGTAACAGAGCACTGTGGCATGGTCTGCTAAGCTACAAGGAAAAATGTTGTTAAGGAAAGGCATGCAATCCAATCCATACACACAACAGAGCTCAGCACGTCAGCTTTCAAGAAAAGCTGTACACAAAGCAGCTGCCCAGTTGCAGAGAACAGGTTAAATGAAGGCTGAGCTTTCTGGGACTCCCCAAGAAAAACAGACAGCAATGTAAGGGGCATGGTAGTTCTCTCCTACATTCTTCAATGTATTTAAAACTCTTGAATATAGAACAGTTGTATAGAAGTTTTCACAATAACACTTTGCCATTGACTTCAGCACCGTTTTCTAGAGACATTTTCAGTACTTCCACAGAACTCCTCTAGGAAGGCAAACTCCCAGCAGCAGCAGGCACTGCAGGAGGCCACAGCTCCATCCAGGGTACAAGGGAGTGTGCAAAAGCAGCAGTGGTGCTGTGTGCTGGTGAGCCAGAGTGCTTCCAGAACACTGCTGTCATTCCATAACACTTGACTTGCTGGTCAGTCATATTCACTACAACAGCTGTGTGGGAATGTATGGCTTACTGGGAAACATCAAAAACCTGAGCATGCTTTAGACCAGCACTGCTCCAAAGTCTGTCGTCTTCATAAGAGCAACTGAGTGGTCAGCCCTATCTGCTAAGGAATTCTTAATGAGATCCAATCACCAAGATCTAATTGCAACAACCAAATCCAGCACGATGACAGCACAGCAGTCCTAACGAAAGCTGCAGTGAGGCTGTTATGTTGATCCTGGGGTACCCCATAGCCACCACTCCTCCTGCATTTCTCTGTGGTACAAGAACCAGAGGAATGCTTTAGACTGCTCATCTCTGCCAAGAACATACTTCACACTGGCCTATCAACTCATCTAGGAGCGAAAGTAATATTTCCAGCTGCCTTCAGCCAAGGCAGCACAGAGGCTTCGGCCCCTCTGGCATATAACAAAATAGGGCTAGGAGCAGCAATGTTGCAAATACCAATTGAACAAACATACACATTACATTCTCGTCACTACTAGAAAGCATACTTTTATTGAGAGGGTTAATACAACTAGTTACTATAAGAAGACTTCTCTCCTTGAGAAGAGTTGAGAACACGAAGTCGCTGGACACGTTTGTGACCGCCTGCTTCCATCAGCTTCTCTCCCCACATACACCTTCTGCCAAGAACCACTGAAACACACAGCTGATATTTACAGACACTTCATTTTTCACATGTGTAAACAGTATTCAACTACTGTTTTAATTTTCATGTCACCACAAATAACAATTTAAAATTAGATGCTAAACTCCCCTTTAAACACATCATATTTCTGTATTTTAACATCAAAATTCATTTTTACTAGCAGGTCCCACCCAACAGCAAACAGGTTGAACTTGGTCTTTAAGCACCACTTGCCTTATGCCAGTCCCTGTCCTGGATCATCCTTTACCAAACCTGCACTCTTACACAACAATGTCTCACATTTTTCTGGGTAACTTGTACTGAGTGCAATGAGTGGGTTCCATGACAAACAGCCAAATTTTAGACGGTACAAGACAAAGATCACCGTGCAACTAAAAGCACAGATTGCAATTTAACTTTCAAAGGAGCTTAGCACTGAATGACATTTGTCATCTGTGGTGCCTTGGAGCACTTCGGAGTGGAACACCTATTGGCCTGCCTGAAGCAAACTTTATGGCAAAAAAGCAAATGACGGCAAGAATGTTTGGCAATGAAACAAGTTTTAGACGGGTTTTCTGCTTAAAACCCTCTCTGACCAGGAAAGATACTTCTCATTTTGACGCGTGCAGAAATGAAGTTCTCAATAAACCATAAAAACCCCACATATATCAGCACTCATCAGGAAGAGGGGGGAAGGAAGGGAAACTATGAATGAAGAGCTGATTTAAGACAAAGTGCCACAACCCTCCTAAACTCAGCAGGCACTGCCTACGCAACATATTTGCTCCAGCACACAACTGAAAGCCTGCAGTTTTGTTCGGGCTGCTGGAACCCCCCTCAAACTCATTTATTTGAGAGGCTTAAGACAAAGAACATCTGCTATTGCAGCAGGCAGAACTTTTTTTCTGTTTATGAGGTAGGAAGGCAAGTCTCATGACAGACAAGACATGCACACAACATTTCACATCAAGATTTCAGTTTCAAATTCTGTCTTAAAAGACAAGAGGATGAACAGAAGCTGTTTAAAATCACACAAAAAAGCCTATGGGAAGTTGTGCCACATTGCCTGTATTTTTCTAATTCTTCATTTTTAGTTAAGCGAGAACGGACTCTCTGGTTTTAGTATTCTGACGCTGTTCCACAGAAGCGTACAAAGCAGGATGAACATTTTCCTAAGGACGTCCAACACACAGCACGCAACTTCAAGATCTTCAGAGATTTCTGAGATCCATTTTCAGGTGTTTAAGTGCTAAAACAAAGCACACAACTGCGCTGTCAAAAGCCACCTTGAAATCCCAGCAAGCACACAGCAGCAGCCCGCAATTACAGCAGAACGAAGAACAGGAGGAACATTCTCACGGGAACCACAACCAGGTTGCAGCTTTCTCCCCCTCGCAACGACTAAAAATACACATATTTGTGCCTTGACTGTATTTCTGACTGCATCACTCTACTTGCGGACAGTTTGTTGGCACTTGGATTTGAGGCAGAAACGCAACACTCTGCCACGCTTTTCTGTGCTTTATTCCCCTTTATTTTTCTTATACCAGCAGGAATTTCTTTCATTTTTAAAAATGGTTATTTCTGTAATTCAACTTTCAGAATAAATATCCTTTCTGACATTCCATTGTTTGTTCCAACTTTTAAAGACTTTCAAATAAGCCAAGTCTGGAGCTACCATGTTTCTTGGAATGAAATGTTTCTTAATGAAATTAGATATTAAGGCAGCTTTTTTTTCCCCCCTGACAGCTGCAGACCAAAAGAAGTTTGTATCTGCAGAACTTAGTTAACATCACAACAAGTCTGAGGCTGAACTGGAGCTCAGATCCAACCATAACAAGGGTGACAGAGAACCCTGGCACTGAGAGCTCAAATCACAACTTACAAGTGGTAAAGCAGAGCAGCATTCCCTGGGAGAAGATGAAGTGAGAGGAGAAGAGGATGCGATTGCCCGGACCAGCTACAGACAGAGTTCTTAAATACAGCCCCCCAGGCTGCAGGGATTGGTTCATCATCTGCGTTCTAGCTGAATTCGGCATCTGCCTTTATCATCCAGTTGGCTCCAAGACTGAACACCAAAAAGATGCTTGGCAATTTTCAGCAAATGGCCAGCAGGTGAAGGAGGCAGGTAAATTTCTAATCCAAAGGAGAACTTACCAACCAATAGCAGCCTCAATAGATTGGTGAGAATGAGACAGGCACTGCAGGACTTGGAGCTGCAGCATCACACCACAGTACTGTAACTGGATCCCTTAAGCACAGCCACAACCAGGCAAGAGCAAAGAGAAAGCTGATGGAAGCGAGAAGAGCAGCATGATTTAGCTGCCCTTGACACTTGCTACTATGACTGTACATATAGTGCAAGTGTATGCAGAATTCAAGATGTGAAGTCCTCCGTCTTCTTCTCCCACTAGGAAATTCAAGACGTGCCACAAAGAAGCACACAGGTTATTGCTTGGCCCACTATACAATGCTGAAAAAATCAAGTTGGAAATACCTTATTGAAGGCAAGGGAAGTGCCACAAAATGGACAGCGAAAGGAGTAAGATGGCCTCAGGGAGAGTTAACTGAAGACTTAACCAAAGGGTTAACTGAAGGGTAGGAGAGGAAAAAAAGAAAATCTTTCCTTTGAAATCAATTGGAAAAAAAAAAAAAAAAAAAAAAAAAAAAAAAAAAGGTCAGTGTAACATCTTTCCCCATAACGTTCCCGTTATTTGCTTTAACAAACAGCAGACCAAAGACTGGCAGCTGCTGGAGAGCACTGCCTCGCAGCCTTCATCCATGCCAAATGGAGTTTCATCAGACCCTATGTTTGGGCAAAACCTGCTGAGGCTTTAGAGCTTTATAAAGCAAGACAGAAGATTCTAGCAGAGCACTTGGGATTTGGGTTTTTCTGGTTCTCCATAAATGATATAAAACCTGAGCCCAAGTTTTGTTCAACTGATGGCTACAACAGCAACTTGAAAACTTGGAATAAGGGATGCAATACGGTTTTAACACACATAGTTAATTGAAAACAAAATTAAAGGAAAATATTCCACTCTGGTACATCACAGCCCACATCCAGCGATATAAACAAGTACTCTAAAGCTTGGGGAGAGAAGGAATGGAGACAGGTGTCTGCTGGGGAGAGGGACACAGAAGAATACCAAGAAAAATTCTCTCCTAAGTTCTATTTCCCCCATAGTAAACACCCTCTGTTTTCAGAGAGGACTCATGAAGAACATCTCTCCAAGCTGGCAGACAAGAGGACAAAAGGGAAGGCTAGAGCTCCAAAGGCAGCAGCAGGTGGCTGCCAAAGACCACCCCTGGCACAAGCACAAGCAGCAGAGTGCTGACGGGCTGAAGGACCACTCTATATGACAGCTGTGCCACAGTCCTGTCATGCTACCCTTTGCAGGGCACATTGGGCTCCAGCTCCCAGCCTGCTGCCGGAGCCCAGCTGTGGGAAGCTGGCTGGGCAGCAGGTAGTTAAGAGCTCCCGACAGCATCAGCATGGGCACAAGCACAGGGACCAAAGAGCAGCACGGGTTGTGTGCAACATGGTAGGAGAGCATCCTGGCAACCTATCCAGCTGCCTAGAAAAGAAGTCTGTATACTGCACTGTTACATACAAGCGACAACCAGCTGCGAAAGTTTGCTGCGAGTAGTATTTTTTTAATCAGAGCTTTGTTAGGGTATTCCTTTTCCTTAGTCCGCTAGTTGCAGAAGTCTCATCCCGTAAGCCATACTGAAATGGCAAGTGTGCCCTTCATCCATCAGACCTGCAAACTTTGCACAAGGCTATTTATAGCTATTCAAGCTGCCACAGAGGAACATGCAGGGCCTTTGGTATTGCTGCACCAGTATTTACACATGAGATCACAGCACTCAGCCAGCACCACTCCATCTCTGCGCTATCGCAGCCATAAATATTGATAGAGCCATGCAGTTCCTAGAGCAGACAAGTCCTTCAGCTGAATGGTAATCCACAAATCTGCTTACACCACCACACCAGGAAACATGCACAGCACTCTGATCTGCAGCACTGCCTTGAAAGAGAACACAGGGAAGCTGCTCAATTTAACCGGGTGGTATGAAGACCATCTGGAAGCCTCAGGCAAACCATTTTAAAAAGGGAAGAATTGAACTATTAAATTCATAAGTCATGTGTAATTTCAGATTAATGAGGGGTGCCAGTAAATTGTATTCAAGAACCTTGTTACATTATCTGGCTTCAGTTTCTCTTTGTAAGCATCAAAAACCAACAGAAGCAACGAGCTCAGCCCATTCAGACAGGTCTCTAGCTTTCAGGTTTCTTTCACAAAGCTATTTATCAGAAAAAGAACTAGAATTCATTGATATTTAGACTCAGAATACTCACACCAATCTTCAGAACATCACTGTACACAACCTTTCATCTGTATAGAGCTTACAACATCTTGCTTCATCTTTATAGAGCTTACAACAGAAAAGACATGCAGATGAAGACTAGTGAAAGGAAAAAAACCAATCAAAATTAAGGTTACCTTTCTTCTCAAACATCTTTCAGCAATAATAGCAATCCCTACTCAAAAACAAGACATTCTCTGCATGGAGTGCTAAATGTGCACCTGGAGGGAAAAGGTTTTGCCAGGATTTCACATGAGAGCCACCTCCATGCCCCTGCTCACACCCTTTCCTCTGCTGTTTTCAGCAGTACTCGCTTTCAGGAAGAGACCTTCAAATTGCACAGTATATAAGATCCAGAAATAGCATGGAATTACCTACAAACTTCTGCCTTTTTGTTCTGCTCTGTTTCCTATAACTGGCATTCTTTACACTGCTTTGATTGCTTCTTTGCACTAACCTAACATTTTCATAACATCATCTCCTACTAAGTTCTTTCTGATCTTTCCCCAGATCTAGCTCAGAAGCCACATTAACAAAAGCAAACTCGAAATCGATTAACGTATTCTAACAGTATTCTGCCCAATCACTCACCATCACAAGGCTTTTGAAATTCATCATCAATTCTCATTATTCTGTTTTGCTTAAGGGTGTTGTCCTTCAGTATTAGAATAAAAATCCACGTAAGAACAAAACCCATTTCTCTCTATCATTTTTAAATCCCACACCTCTGCCAAGAGGCAGAGAAATAGCAGCTGCCTGGGTACCAGATACTCATAGATTTTACTTCTCTTTTTAAAGCACAAATGCCTACTATTCCAGAGAGAGCTGCCTATCTGAAAATAAGTGTTCTGCATTTTATTCTATCCAGTCATACGTTCCCTGCTGTTCTGTCACACTGCTGTGAAACAAGCAGTACTTTCTTTAGAATTCTACGAAATAACAGCACATTTATTTAATACATGAGCCCTGCAGTATTAAACAACTGTCTAGATAGCAGCTAGGTAAAGATACACAGAATGCAATTGTTTATTCTGAGAGTTATGCAGTGTGCAAGAACAAGATATGATCAAACATTCTCAAGTAGGGTTTGTTTATTACAAAGCAATTTGAAGTTTGTTCTATATCTGGAAGTTCCTAAGTTAAAAACTGACAGAAGCACTGCCAATGGAGACACAGCAAGGCCCTGGTATCACCTGATGCTTTAGGTTTATGCAGCAGCCAGACAAAACATCAGTTCATTTTCCTACGCTGCTTCTTCACATCAGCACTTACTCTACCACCCTCAAAGATTCTGCTGTCTCTGTGCTGAGGGCAACATTTTGTGCTGATTAACAGAAAAGGCACCCAAACTCATATCGCATGCTAGGAATGGCACTTTCTAGATGAAAAACAGAAAACAATTCCATATTATGATTGTCGTTCCTTGAGTAGTGCAGCTTGAGCTTCATTTGAGCTAGTAAGTAGTTACACCGGTATCAAAGGCACAGGAGGAAGGTTGATGCCTTAGAAGTATACCTCATCTTCTTCTGCATGAAATTAAGGTAAACAGGTGTAGAAATTCAGAAGACTAGACTGCCATGTGTAGAAATATAGGAATGCTCCAATCTTTGTTTAAACTCTGAAAGCACAAAAAAAGAACCGCATGTACCTTACTCAGCTGAGCACTCAGACACCACTGTTGGAGTAAGCCAGTCAGCTAAACCCAGCCAGTCCCTCAGGCTATAACTTTTCCACAGTTGCCTGCTATGGTTTGTTTTGGTTTTTTAATATCATAATTGTCTATTTTTTTTTTTAATGGAGGCCACCCCAATTTGCAGCAGAGAAGTTCAGAAGGGTACAAGGGCTACCAGCAGCATCAGGGGGATGTGGTACCCACTCATCGTAGGGCACCTGAACTCAGAACTGCTCACAGACAGAGAGCCACAACTATCTGCTAGCTGACTTAACAGCTGCTACACGTTAACAACATTCACACAGAGCTGCTCACAAACAACTCTTAGAAATTCATATTATCATAGGATAGGAAAAAGAATCAGAAAGTTTCTTTTGTAGACCCATGAGGGTCTGTACAGACAACGTTCAGAGCTACTGCTACAACACGAGAGCATTTCAGGCTGGTTACAAACTTCTAACAGCAGTTACTGCAATAACGCTAAAAAAATGTTCTAATGCTTTTCAAAATGCCTGCCCTTGCAAAGCTTCTAGTTCCTCATCATTAGAAGCTGTTCTTCCCCTCACTGTATCGGGTATAGCTCAGTATATTCTAACTTAGAGTAACCAACGCTGATTTTCAGAAGAGATGAAGATGATGGTCCTTAGAACCTAATTCAAAATGCTACATTATAAATGCCATTATGAATCTGAGGAGATGTGCACAGTTGCACTACCAGCAACTTTGGTGTGCTTTCTTCATCCTGGCAACGTACTTAATTTGCATAAGCAATGAATAAGTGAAAAAGCATCAAACTTCTAACCACAGAAACAAACTGAACCAGGTCCACAACACCAGTAACAGCCCCCTACTTAGAGGGTTACTATCTGCCCAATGCAGTAGCCTAACACTACCGATGTGCCACTAGCCCTTCACTAAAGTGACAAAGTAGTTGAAAATTCTATGATCTGTTCTCACACTGCCAATGGAGACATTAAAAACTTGACAATCTCAATTTAAAGAGTTACAGCAATTTCCACAGAAGCAGCAGAGGTAAAATAGATCTCTTCGTGAGATCCTTCCTGCTTAGAAACTAAGCAAAACAGCCATCCTAGTGATAATCCCCTTTAGCACTTGACAGTTTATGCAATAGTCAATTACTAAACAGGATGAAAGACAGAACAGTCTTTACAAATGGGTCACTGTCTATATTTATAAATGATTAAAAACAGCCTACTAAAAGTAACTATAATGAGCATGCAAAGGAACATTAAGTGGGAGCAAATCTTCTCCTCAGGCGCATATATATTCCATGTCTCCCATGATAGGTAACACTAACACCCATCCTCATCACAGAAAGTATTTCAAGCAGGTTACGCGTTAGCATGGCTGAAAGCAGATTTTAATTTCTGTCTGCAACTATTTCATCCCAAAGTTGCATTTGCATATACAGATAATCCCAAACCACCCTCAGTGCAGTCTCTGAACACACCCACCCTTCTACGTCTGCACATCTTATCTCAAAACTTGCTAGCAGGATTTACCTGCAAACACTAACCAAAAAGCCTTTTCAAAACCGCTTTTAAACTTCTTCCCCTTTTGCTTCAACTCTTTGTTCCTAAGAAATTACGTGTGCCTATATATGTATGTTTTAGATAGGTCATTTCCTTTCCCCGCCTCGCTTCAGAAGAATTATTCAGGCCTCTAAGGTGGATCACTCAGTCCTTTCAGTTGCTCAAGTACTGTGCATCCTCTGCTACAAAGTCCTCCTCTCAGTTACCCTCTTTCCCACTGCTAGCCTCTCACAGGATTATTTTCAGCCCTTCTGCTGGGATCACGACATCACACTTGATTCGGCTGCCCTAAAATTTCATTGAGAAATCTCACTGATACTCACTTCAGCACCATTAGCGCACCATTAGCACACCTGTGATTCCATTCATCCATTCCTTGTCCACTTCATTCAATACCAGTTCTGCTGGCAGTTACCATCTCCACCAGAGATTTAAATCTGGTGCAGCTGGAATGTTTCCTTTCAGGCCCTGCTTTCTCTAATTACCTCCAGCCCTCCTACAGCTCAAGTCCATAAGCAAACTGAGTGACACCCAATAGTGGGGATTTCTTTGTATAAGGGGTCAAGAATTACTTCGTGCAAAGGGCCAAGAGTATTCCATTACCCGATTATTTTTTCTTCTCTTGATGAGATCATTTACCCACATCTTCAATGGCCAATTCTCCTGTTCCCATTGTCACCACTCTATCCTTTACCTCCTATCAGACTGCAGACGTTCAAAAAAATCCTTCCTTTATACAGTACACAGGAGACTGGATCTGCCAGCATTTCCACAGCCCACAGATGTCTGAGCAGAAGACTGTTCCACTACAGAACCTGCACTTTACTGGAAAGGACAAGCAGGACTATCTTGTGAGAATGAGGAACCTATGTCTTAGAAGAATCTCATTATAAGCAACTCCTCTGCATCTCATGCATTTGTACTCAGTGTACTGAGAAAACACTGAAGGTAGGGCTAGGAACAAGTAATTGCCACCACCTCCAGCTAACCCATCCCTCATTCCCACAGTTGGATGGAAAGCCAGAGCTCATGAACTCAAGGACAAAAAAAATCCTTCCCCACCCCAGAAAAAACCATTATCATTAAGGCCAATCTAGTCTCTAACCTTACAAATTAAGAAGAAAAAACCTGTAGCTTAGAATTTACTATAACTCAGACAGCATAAAACTGAATTTCCTGGCAGCAGAGGGAAGGAACAGCCCCAGTCACACTGCCTTGGGAAGCAGAACCCTGTTTGTATGCGAGAGCTGGGAACTTGATGTTCTCACTACAGACTAAAAGCAATGAAAACAGCTTTCTGAGCCATTAATTTCTGCACAGCTGATTTCTACTAAACAATGCTCATTATTGAAAGAATTATTAAAAAAAACCACGGGGCTGTTCCTCCAGAAGAGAAGGCTGGCACTCATATCTAGACTGAGCTAACAGTGACATCAGCATTGCTACTGCTTTCATCTCTATGGCTACTAAATGTCAAATGTTTTCACTGCATTTCAAGAGCCTGTGATCACACACGAGATGAAGTGACTTCGCAGTCATAAATTATGATGACTGCAAGGCCTATCAAGCACCCAAGACAATGATCACAACAAGCTCTCCAGTGACAGGAGTCAAACACTACATGATTTTCCTACAGCTGGAACTTAACATTTTCAGGATTTCTAACTTTAAGCACTGGGAAAACTTCCATCTTCAGACCTTCCATGTAACTCAGTGAAGGCTGCACATACATGCATACCTGTTCTGCTGAAGGCCACGCTTACAAAAAGGTTTTCATGTTGAGGCAACCTATTTGCAAGGTGGGATGGAGGCAGAAGATGAAGAGATTACATGTCACCACATCAACAGCCACAAAAATCACACGGAAACTGAAAGCTGGTCTGGATGGTTATTACTGTTTGCCACTTTACACCCATGTAAAGTGAGTTTCATCTACTTTAATTACAGAAGGTGACTCATATTCAACACAGTAGACTGTCTTAGCACACCATATAAATGTACAATAAACTATTTGAAGTAAAATATATTTTCAAAATATTCCTTAGTATTTTGTCACTCACCTGGAAATCAATTAATATGACAGCAGATGAGCTACTACAGATGATTCTAAAGTAAATGGCGAAGCATTATTTTATCCTTACAAGTTCTAAGCAGCTCGTATCAGCTACAGTGAACATTCATTGGTTTTCTCCACTTTCTTTATAACAACATTTACATTAATGAATTGAGAAATGTTTTTACAAATGAAGAAATTAAGTTCAGTAATCTCATTTACTCCTTACTGTTTGCAAAAAAAGGAACAAGTGAAAGTAGATTTGTTTTAAGAGTAACAAATATTAGAGGCATGAAAATCCATAACTACAGAAACTGACTTTCAAGAAAGAGGTGAAGACTAGAACAGGATATTTAAGAACTACTGATTCTGGCTACTTCAGTAACTGCACATAAACGTACACGAGTTCATGACTGCATAAATCACTCAATCTTGTATCTTCAGGATCTTCCCATACTCACTCATATTGGCTAAGCAGCTTTGTCTTAATTGTGTCTTATTAGAAAGTTGGTGCTGAAGCACAGCTCTCTGTAGGAAGATTTTTATTTCTAATGTTAGCATCAATTTTCATGTGCATACCACCCTAAAGTGAGTTCTGACTGTGGCAAATGAGTGACCAGTTTGTACTCAAGCTACCTAAACACAGACTTAGGAAAAAGCTGACAGTAACAAGCACAGTTATCTTCCTCTGCTTTCAAAAAACCAATAAGTGAGTTACTGCAGTAGGTTCCCTTCCTCTGGCAGACAATATAACCCAAATTCAGTGTTATCTCAAAACAATATGGCAGTGTTTCTGTAACATTCAATCACAGGATGATGAGAACAGAAATAAACCCCAAACTTCTGGGAGCATTAGAGCCATTCACACCAACTGTTTAGACTTCAATAGCGAGCTGATGCTGAGACAAGACAGGGGTACAACCTCTGTTTATCAGGAAAAAAAAAGAAAAAGTAAACTTAAGGCAAATAGTTTTGGTAATAAGGAGAAAGAATAAAAAAGAAAAAACCCTCAAATCCACAGAAACTGTTTCTTAAGCTTACCTGCACTTGTTCTGTGGAGCTGCTACTGAGTTCATCTCCAGATTCTGAATCCTGGTGAATTTTTTCTGAGCCTTCTCCTGCCGAATCACAAGACTGTTCATGCAAAAAGCTGGTCTTCTCTATTTCCAAGAACTCTGGACATGGGAAATGACCCATGGAGATGGTTCGAAACTGATTGGAAACCTTGGGAGATTGCAATTCGTTGTTAAGTTTTCCATTGTTCTGAGAAAGGTCCAGACTCAAACCAAGAGTTTGTCCAGGGCTACTGTTTGGTCCCAGATTTTGATTGGCATCTCGAACTAAGCAAGACACTTGAACTGGAGAAGATTTCCCGAAACTAGAAAGCTCTGGTGACTTATTCACATTTTCTGTCGATCTCTGTAATCCATGCGTCAACTTTAAAGCATTATTTGGCAGCACGCCTGCTTGCTTAACAGGTGGCATCAGTGCTTTCCGTGGTATTTCCTTCACATACTGTGCTGGCACATAAAAGGGTTTGGAATTTTCATCCCTTTTCACTTGCCACCAATCGTCATTAGTCTTCTTCACTAAAATATATTTCTCCCCCTGTTTAATCACAATTTTCTTGTCCTTGGCCTCATACTCATAGTCGTACTCCACTTCAATGTACAATTGTCCCGGCAGGATCTTCGCACTCCTATCAGCCATCTCCACCCAAAGAAATTTCACCTTTTCCGGCAAACACTTGGCCACATTCTGCTTCAGAAGCTTCAGTTTCCTGTTCACAATCAGAGCTGTAAGAAAAAAAGCAAATGATGACTATACAGTGAAGTAACCATGCGAGAGCACTTCAGAGGAAAATCATTTCAAAAATAACGCTGTAAACTCACTTATGTCAACCTCAGTCAAATGCATTCATAAATTAAAGACTTTCAGATACCTTTCACAGCAATAAAACAAAGTCAACACTACAACAGAATCACTGATTTAAGTCCCATATTCTCACAAGCCTCTTGCTATCAAGCTACCCACTAAGCCTGTTGTTGCTACAACTAAGCGATGTTAATCATCACTGAGGGCTTGGTGGGAGGACTGCTTTGAGTCTCTCTTGCTTACATACAGGCTTTATTTCTTAGGAAACTGCCATTATTCTGCTTTTAATCAAAATATTTAGAAGGAGAAGATTATGATTTGTTTACTTTGCGTTATCCTTCAGTTCAAGAGTCACTTCAGAGCACTGAGAATTCCTTACAAAATCCTTCATTCCTCCTCCAGTGCTGCATCCCAGCACAGCACAGGCTGGCTATCCCGGACCCATGCATTGTGTATAGCCATTGCCAACCTGTGCTGAGATGCAAGAGCTTGGGAGCAGTGCAATGTGCAGGCTTTGCTGCCCCTGCATCTGGCCAGGCGTTAGGACTTCTGAGTTGCTTCTAGAAAATGCTAGCATAATATAATATTAAAAACTATTTCAAGTTTCCAAGATACTGTGGCTTTAGTGGTTTAAATTCTGAATGTTTACTTTGCTCTTAAAAGACCTTTTAGCAACATTTACATCATAGAAAACCTGATATGCACCTGCTAAGTGTTAAAAATAAAGCAATACATTAGAAACAACAATAATTAAACAGGACGATGACTCAAAACCAGAAATGGATAATCAATAAAACAATATTATACAGAATCATAGAAACATTTAAAGGTTCCTTCCACCTCAAACGGTTCTATGACTCTTAACAGGTCATTTGGTCCAACTCCCCTGCAGAGAACAGGGACACCCACAGCCAGATCAGGGCTCTCAGAGCCCTGTCCAGCCTAGCCTTCAGTGTCTCCACGGACTGGGCTTCCACCACACCTCCGGGCAGCCTGTTCCAGTGCCTCACTATCCTTACTGTTATTGTTAAAAAAATGTCTTCCTTATGTCCAATCTAAACATTCCCTCTTTTAGTTTGAAGCCATTTCCTCTTGTCCTATCACAGGAGACCCTGCTAAAGGGTACCCTTCTTTCTTACAGTATCTGTAGATACTGACAGGCCACTCTCAGCTCTCCCCAGAGCCTTTCCTTCTCCAGGCTGCACAGCCCCAGCTCTCCCAGCCTGTCCTCACAGGGGAGGTGTTCCATCCCTTGGATCATTTTTGTTGCCCTTCCCTGGATGCACTCTAACAGGTCCATGTCTCTCCTGCACTGAGGACTCCACACCTGGACGCAGTGTTCCAGGTGAGGTCTCAAAACAAGAACATATGAAAACGTAGCATTAAGACTTGCAGCACCTTCTAGCCCAGCCAACTACCACTGCACCCATATCCACGAGTTACAGTTTCTCCTCTGTTTAATCACCTAACACCACAGTTAGTGAGTTGGTGAGCACCAGTCTTAGCAACTTACAATAAAAACAGCTTAATAAAGGAATATGAAAAAAGGCAATTTCTTAACCTTGAAAGAAAAAAAATCAAAGCTGATAAGGGTGCGATCTCTAACATTCAAAAAGTATTTAGAAGAATCCATATAAAAGCTGCTGTATTAACCTCAAAGATTAACAAATAAGTAAAAAAAACCCAACATTTCAAGAACGACAAAAACAACTCAGAAATTTGCTGCTCTGCAAGTTGAGACTTCATGATGAGATCTGCAGTGTTTACCCTGTAACTGAGTGGAACTAATGCAATTCCATGCAGGCACACAGATGCAGACCATAATAGGGACTAAGTGCAGAAACAACAACAAAGGAGACTTGTGCGCAGAGCCGAAGCAAAAACCCCTAACAGTTCTGCAGTTTTCCTTCCACCATTTCGGCTATTCAAGCTGAACCTCGAATACATTATATTTCCACTTAACTCTGCTGAAGACAACACCTGAAAGTCCAACTATGAAGCTCAGAAACAATCGCCTCGTTTAAATCATGTCTTTCTTTCTCCCGTAGACCATTTCTACACCCAGGACACATTTTCTACAGGTAGCCTTAAAGCCACAGTTGTTTACAAGACTCTAAATGGAGTCACAAGATTAGGCTTAAAATATTATTAAAGGACTTGGCAGAAAGAAAGATGGTGCCACATGCAAACAAAGCTGGCAGCAAGAGGAACACTCTGAGTAGAAAATAATGCTCAGATTGTCTGCGATGCGTTTCCTCCCCCTTTTTATTCTCTCCCCCATAAAACAGCACCCTGACATTTGCAGCACTGGAGCTAATTTACAGTCTCAGCACAAAACACCCAGCCCACCTGCCCTTCAGCACAAACAAGTATTCTTAAGTGCAGCCCTGCATCTGTTAGCAACTTCAGCAGCAGGTAAACATGCCCACGCTGCGGCCTTCCCCAGTCCCATACAAAATGATATTTTCTTCCTTGTAACCAAATCCGACTCCTCCCAACACTTCCCCAGCGCTGGTACCGATCCCTTACACAGCTTCAAGGTCACAGACCAGAAAAACATAAGCGACTCTGAGCTACAGGCTACCATGAAGGTATGCTGCCTTGGAAATGAACATTGAAGAAGACAACCCACCCGCACTGCCTCTCCTTCTCCCATACAGAAGCAAAACAAAAGAAAGCACAGCCATGGTTTCCCACGGGGCTACCAAGCATTTCAAAACCTGACATTTTCATTCTCTTGCCTATTTCATGTAACTGTTTAGTGACAAATGCATGCCAAATGTCTTTTCAAGATAGATACGCCCAATATAAGTTGTATTTTATACTTCAAAAAGTTAACAGGATTTTAAGAAACAGAAGTTAAACAAAATACAATAGCTACAAAAATAGTTTTGTAACCTCAGCCCTTTGCCACTAAGAGGAAAGGCACATATTTCTGTTCTCTCAGCCAAGCTGCAAAATTATCAAGTCAATGGCAAATATTTGGTAACATCAAACACACAATCAAAAAGAAATCAGCTGCGTTCTGTGGCAGGCCAGAACACTAAGACAGTTGTATAAACAGCTCATCATCAGGATCAAGCAAGGTTCTGCTCCTCCGCCTCCACAGAGCTAAACACCGATGGCACAGGTGGGAAACTTCCTCACTGCTCAGTTAACATTAACACTTCAGGTTTGCAGCCAACTACCGTTGTGGTCCCTGCAGCCCAGGGGTCAGCAGTCGGGCTGTCCTCCCACAGGCTCAGTGCCAAGCGGCAGCGGGCACACAGTAACCGGGACACGAGTGCACAGTAATGCCACTGGGGTCTGTGACTTTGGTGCTGCAAATCAACAACTGCAGTCACACAGTGGGCCAGGCCTTGTAGACCCTTGGTGCTTTCTCTTTTAGTATTACTGGTAAGGCTGGATGACACCCACTTTGGTAAAGAAGGTTGAGATACTGTAACTGGAGGAAGACAGGCACAAAAATGAGATTTACTTCCACAGAGGACATCTGCAACCTTTAATAACTTAAATGAAGCCAATCCTGGACAGGATTGAAAAGTGGGCCCACATGAACCTAATGAAGTTCAAGAAGGCCAAGAGCAATGTGCTATAGCCGGATCAGAGCAATACCAGATGTGTGTGCAGACTGGGAGAACAACTCACTGAGAGCAGCCCTGTGGAGAAGGACTTGGGGGTTCCAGCGGATGAAAAGCTAGACATGAGCCAGCAGTGTGCGCTTGCAGCCCAGAATGCCCACTGCATCCTGGGCTGCATCAAAAGAGGGGTGGCCAGCAGGGCGAGGGAAGGGACTGTTCCCTTCTGCTCTGCACTTATGAGGCCCCATCTGCAGTACTGTGTCTGAGTTTGGGGCCCTCAGCACAAGGACATGGAGCTGTTGGAGCGTGTCCAAAGGAGAGCCACAAAGATATCAGAGGGCTGCAGCGCCCCTCCTAAGGAGAAAGGAGGTTGAGGGAGCTGGGGTTGTTTAGATCAGAGAAAGGTCCACAGAAACCTCACTGTGGCCTTCCAGCCCCTGAAGGGATCTTACATGCAGGAAGAATATCAACTTTTTACATGGTATGATAGTGACAACAAACAGGGGAATGGCTTTAAACTAAAAGAGAGGAGATTTAGGTTAGATGTTAGGAATAAATTCTTCACTCAGAGGGCGGTGAGGCCCTGGCACTGCTGCCCAGAGAAGCTGTGGGTGCCCCATCCCTGGAGGCAAACAAGGCTGGGTTGTATGAGGCCCTGGGCAGCCTGAGCTGGTGGGTGGGAACCAACCCACAGCATGGGGATGGAAGTGATGGCCCTTAAGGTCTCTTCCAGCCCAAGCTGTTCTGTGATTCTAAGAATGTCTTCTTAACAGATAAATAACAATGAATGAACCCCAGTGACAACAAAAACATGGGAAAATGTTTTCATGAATACCAAAAAAAAAAAAAAAGGGAAGATTCAGACCACATTTTTAGAAGTGAAACCCAAATGGTACAGGGTAACTAATTTAAGGTGGGCCACATGCCCATTAGGAAACTCATTCACACAGAACACATTTGCCATAACACACATGCACCCACCAGCTGCCTACCAGCACAGAGACCGGCACCAACCCAGCCCCAGCCATGCTGACAGAGGCACTGGGTCAGGGATCTCACACTTGATCCTCTGGCACAGAGCTCCCAGGCTCCGCTTCCGATGGGACCTGCTCCCGATGGAACCGTTCCCAGCCCTTACTCAGCAAAGGCTGCACAGGGCCAGCACCCGCTGTTTGCTGAGGTCAGCCCCACCCTGCCTGCTGCACGCACCCCTCCAACACCTCCTCGGGGGGGGGGGGGGGGGG
>JACDJE010002438.1:608604-691104 GCA_016647715.1 Pavo muticus
ACTGGGGTCAGGAAAGGTGTAACACTTTTCAAGATGCTACTGAATGCATTTGGAGAAACACCAGAATGACTTGGTTGCTCCTGTGAAAGGAAGAAGATATGAGATATCCCTGTGACTTCTGCAGCAGTGGCTAAACCTCTGTGATAAATACAGCTTGCACAGTGAGGCCAGCTGTCCTGGGAGGGCCTGCAGCCACACTGCTGAGTGCTCTGGTTCCTCACAATCTGCTGTTCACATCCAAACTGTCTGCCTCATAGCAGAAGATGTGTAGGACCCTCCAATGAAACCATGGGAAGGACAGCTCTAACAAGTTAACAAAATAAATGAGCTCATTCCAGCTCCTGTGAGCACATTCTGTCTGCCAGCATAGATGTCACCTTCTATTCTTCGTCCTCCAGACCCTTTGTTCTGTTTTAGCCCCTGCACCAGCTCTTGTCTATTTAATTCTCTATTTCATAGAAGACTAAAGGAAATTTCTGTGCTCATAGCAACTGCAGAAAGAGTTAGGTAGAAGGCTGTGACATTTCCATGCCTTGGTGTATTTCTTTCTTTCAATTTTGTATTTTGTTTCTGACAAAAAAGTTATTTCAAGTCCCCGAGTGGGCTGGTATGAAGGAAACTATGTGCTGGCTCAGAGTTCCCAGTAATTTCAGCACATCATAGCCATTCCTGAGGAGTCACTGGAGTTCAGGGAACAAACCCGTTCCAATCCTGTTGCTCTTTCTTCAAATACAGAGATCTTCAGGAATCCAAACCTTCGTTTTGTCTCATGTTTGCTTTCATGCAAGTGTTTCTGCAGCTCTTTGTTACTCTTACTGGTTGCCCAGTTGTTTTCCACAGAGAAGGGAAAAGGATTCTGTGATTCTGTGAACCCTTATAAAATATTACATTGATCCAAGGCTGGTGCAGCAATAGGGCTGGAGGTGATGGCAGTCAGTGCCGCCATCCGCACTGTTGTCTCAGCTGGCTTCAGCCAGAAATGAGTCACTCACATTTTTCACTAGAGAGCAAACCACAAAAAAAACTCATAAAAAGGGATTGGCTGGGTCTGCCCTATTTGTGTATGTTTTTTATTAGTAAAACCAATTTGTCATTAGAAAGAATGGAAAATTACAGTACTTTGGCCAGACCAGCATCAGTTTACACCCCGAGCTGCTGTGAAGGATTCCCTGGTGTGTTTGGGGTGGACCATAGCTTGACTGTATTATTGCCCCATCCTAAACAAAGGGAGAAAGGAGCAGCTGTGCGAGCTGTGACCCTGCACTGCACATCGTCACTGCAGCCTCTGCCCAGCTCCTTTCCCCCGGCAGCAGCAGTTCACTGCTGGCACACCCCAAAGCCTTCGCGGAAAGGCCTGATTTGTATCACTGTCATCAAGCTGCTCCCCAATGCCTCCTCGTCAGAACCATGGGCGGGTGTCATTGCTGCACTTGAAAAGTCAGGCTTCAATTTAATAATCGATTACCCTTTTTGTGAAAATGTTGATAGTGAATATAAACCTTTTTGGTTTGTATCTCATTTGGAGCCCGTTCAATAAAATCGATGTCTGAAATACATTTTAGCCGGTTCCAGTCAGCTCAGTCTCAGTGAACGTTGTGCCTAGCGGGCTGTGGCTTTGGCAGCACGTAACGTGTGAGCTCTGACTTCTGTGTTACACACAGAGGTTGTGATTTTCTCCCACAGTGGGAGGAAACCCAGCAGCACCTTTCTGGCCCAGCCCATAACGTGCTGTGCTGTGCTGTGCTGGTTTCGGTCGTGGTGACACTGTGGGTGGAAGAGTCCAAGAGCTGCAGTCAGTCGGGCCCAGATAAAGGCAGGCGGCACCACTGCGGCAGGGGGAAGTGAGAGCAGGGCTGCAGAGATCTATTATCCTGTTGATAAAAGAATACCTAGGAGGTGTGCTCGGTGATGAAACAACTGCACCTTAGGGATGAATAAACTCCAAAGCCAAGTGAGAGGTCCTGGAGCTTGTCTCTGGCCTGGAGCTTTGTTAGCATTAAGTTTGCAATGAATGAGAATGGAGGGACTGCTCTCGGGCATTCTGCTGAGATAAAAAACGTAAGGGGAAAACAAAATTAAAAACAGGCCCCAGCTTGGGTGAGAACAAAGTTAAATGTGAGAGTTTTCATGGCAAAACAAAGAGCTTGTTGTTTGGCTCAAATGAAGCAGAAGAGGCCATCTCCCCCACACTGGTGTCCTGTTGAAAGGGACCCATGCGGATCATCCAGTCAAACTCCTGGCTCCCCACAGCACCACCCAAACCCAGTGTCTGAGAGCTGTGTCCAGACACTCCTTGAACTCCAGCACTCAGGGCCATGCCCACAGCCCTGGGCAGCCTGTTCCATGCCCACCGCCCTCTGGCACAGAACCATTCCCTGACCCCCAGCTGCCCCTCCCCTGACACAGCTCCACGCCGTTCCCTCGGGCCCAGTCGCTGTCACACAGAGCAGAGCTCAGCACTGCTCCTCCGCTCCCTGTGAGGAGCTGCAGCTGCCATGAGGCCTCCCCTCAGCTCCTCTACTCTGGGTTGAGTGCACCCAGGCACCTCAGCTGCTCCTCATCCATATTGCCTTCCGGACCTTTCCCCATCCTTGTGCAGCAGAAGTTAAAACAGGCTCCCTGATGTGGTGGTGGGTGAGTAACTGTCACTGTCACTGTTCTTCAACACAGAGAGTTCTTCAGCTGTTGTGCTTTTGGTTGTGTTGCTGTTAGGATCCCAATCACATCGCCACCCAAAGCAGTTCTCTTTCTCAGCACATTTAGTTTCATTCTTGGAAGAGGGCAAGGGAGGCATGAAAAGGGAAGAAATGGGTTTTTTATAAGGATGATTCAGGATTGCTCTGTTGTTTTATGAGTGGGCATTACTCATTTTCCCCACTTTATTATGCCTTCTTTTTGAGAGACAAAAGAAATTAGTATGCTTTCCTTCTGGGAGAGACCAGTACGGTGATAAGAAAAAATATAATGTCATGGTCAAAAGAGAGCAGATCAAAAGTCTCTGATTGCTCTCTTTCAATAGAAGGAAAGAAAAAAGAAGGGAACATTCAGTGACAGTGAAATGTTACAAATTAGAAACAGAGACTGTTTTTCACACAGAAGAGGCACTCATTGCCAGAACCTTCTACTGCGGCCCTGAGTGCAGGAGCAGGAAACAAAGGAGACTTGCACAGGTGAAACTGCAGGGGCTGTAAACCCTCCGGTTTTACAGCATAAACCAGCCTGCTGGACCTCCCGCAGTGAATAGGAAACCAGGGCAGGTCGCCTCCAAAAGAACTTGAATGCTTTGGCTTTTAGAGAAGGGATTTTGGCACAGGCAATCCTCTGCTCTTGTACTGCTTGTCTGTGTTTGTGTGGCCCTATGTAAAGCCAATGAGATTTTCAGAAACTGAATTTGGCTTATACAGAGTATGGGTTTATCACATAAAATCATTGCTTCAGTACACCAGCACACTTTATTGCCAAGTAAATAATAATAATGTATAGGCTGCAGGTTAGCCAGCCTGTGGTGTACCCTCCTGGTTCCTTGTTTATTCCAGAGAAACACAAGACAGGTAAATAGGTCTATTTCTTGCAACAAAGAACAATCTGACATAAAGTAGATGGTTTGCAAAGCGAACAGAATGATCAGCAGTGAATCACAGGACAGGAGTCCCTCAGCAGAGCTTCCAGTAGCAGCATTCTGCTCCTGGAGGCACACCTCCAGCTCTCACCATGCTTTCAGCCTGCTCCCATCCCTGTACAACCCAGAAGAGAAACAAAGGCAATGTGCAACTCGTTTCTCCTCCTTATTTAAAATTCCCCCCAAAGCAATTACAGATGAATTATGCACTCTTCCCCTCTCCTGTGTACTTGCTCTCTGGCTGGCTGGCTGGATGTTAGCCATCTATTATTTATGGGCTCTCTCTCTCTCCAGCCTTGCCCCCCAGCCCCACTGCTGCCCCACAGCACATTCCACTGCTGCTCACCCGCTGTGGATTATTGCCATCTGCTGGAAAAACATGATGGACTGCCAGATAACCTCACCCCAATTCCTGGAAATGGAGTCACTTAAGTTGTTAACAGCAGGCACTGACCAGCATCATCACAGCTGCGAGACGTGAATGCTTCAGCTTCACATGCTTCAGAGGAACCAAGCAAGCCAGGGGGTGATCTGGGAGTGGGGCTCGGGGCAGCGCCAAGTGGCACCTTCATGGCCTTCCTGGGCATGGGTTGCCCCCATGGCGCTGAGAGAACCATAAAGCCATTGCAGCGCTGCAGCGATCAGGTTATCACATGGAGCAAGGCTGTTCTGCAGCTGGGAGACTTTCTCTTAGATAGAGATCATCCCAAGGTATTCAGTTAGATGTACAAGAAGGCAGGCTAGATATTAGGAAAAATTTCTTCTCAGAAACAGTGATGAGGCACTGGTACAGGCTGCCCAGGGAGGTGGTGGAGTCACTGCCCCTGAGATGTTCAAGAACTGTGTGGATGTGGCACTGAGGGACAGGGTTAGCGGGCATGGTGGGGTTGGGTCGATGATTGGACATGATGGTCTTAGAGGTGTTTTCCAACCCTAATGATACTATGCTTCTACCCAGCTTTTTTCCTTCCAGAGGTAAATTAATTCCAAGCACAATGAGAAGACTCTCATTCAAAATTCTCCTAAGCAACCAGATCTTTTATGAGCAATAAGATCTTTAACATCTTTCAAAAACAAAAGAGTGCTGTGGAAATGAGGATGCACTCTGGAAATGGAGATGGGCTCTGATCCCCAGGGCTGCTGGGCTCCAGCAGCAGCACTGGTGTTGCCTCTTTGTGGCCTCTGACAAACCATCCCACGGTCCTACGAAGCCAAACATGAAAAAAGGCCTACTGTGCTTCATAACATCCCAAAATAAGCTTTTATGATCTTGTGTCATGCATCTTTATGTTGAAGCTCAACTGATATAACTGTCAGAAGAAAATTAACTAATCTCTTAATGGAAGGTGAAATGATAGCTCCAATTTGCTGTATTGCCTTTTTATTCCTGACTGTGTGCCACAGTCATTTCATATCCCAGAGATAGGTCCTTTTATAGAAGCAAGCAGGTTACTTTTTCTAGGTTTAAAGTCTTCATTTACTTTCAGCTTCACACAACTTTTTGATTGTGCTGTCAGACAGCAAAAGGCTGAGCGGGGCACCCAAGAAAGCAGTGATCTCGACAAAAGAAAATACAGCGTGATAGGAGACAACTGGAATTACTAGACAAGCTTATGATGTATCACAAATGTTTTGTTCATATTACAGGTAAAACTGCAAAATAATTTTGGGTTATACCTTAAAAGAGGATGAGTTAATCAAAATCATGTTTGAACATCCTCAATATAATATCCAGAATACTTGGTTGGTGTGAATGCTGGCAGGCTCAGTAAAATTGCTTGGACACAGACAGTGCCCCCATCAGCTTCTGAGGCTGAGGGGATCTGACAGGCGTTCGTCCCCAGACAGACCAGTCTGACAAGATGACGTGCTGATGACTGTCTATTTTCTGTAAATTCTGCAATTTTTGATCCTGTGATTGCACAGCAAGGGTGAGACAAATAAGCTGCTTAAAATCAATGCTCCCAAAAGCAAAAGAGCCTTTAATTTACTCAAGGTGTTCTGTTATTACCTGACACTTACGTGCGATGGACACTGAAACTCTACATTGATTTTTGAGCTTCAGAAACTGAAAGAGGAAATGGGTTCCACCGAGCTTGCACAACCTTGCCACAGTGGGATTTTGTCATATATTTTGGTGACAATACATTCATCCATTGATCTATTATTCTTAGTTGGCTCTAAAATGCAGATTGGTGCTTTATTATTTGCCTGTGTGCTGGAGGGTATGTCAGGAGTTCATAGAGATGAAATTGTTGGCACTACAGTCTGTACTGCTGTGAGCAAGCAGCAGGTATAGCACAGTGAGCAGGTGGATCCTAAGCTGTAGAATTTATAGTAAATAAAAGAAAAAAGTAGTATGGGGAGAGAAGGTGATGCTGTAGGAGCCCCACAGCCTTGCTGTTGCAGCCCTATTGCATGGCAAGGAAATGTGGCAAAGGGATGGGAGCTGCAGCAGAGCAGAGAACTTCCCCATTCCCTTTGCTGCTGTGCTGTGAAGCTGCAGCTGTGGGCATAACAGAGCACTGCAGCTGCCTGATGTCTCGCTGTTTGATCCAGGGGTGTCCTATTGAATTTGGTGAGGATGAATGACAAAATCACAGCATGGCTGAAGTAGGACCGGCCCTCTGGGTCCATCTGGCTCCTCAAGCAGGGACACCCAGAGCAGGGAGCCCAGGCAGCTTCTGAAGATCTCCAAGGACGGACCGCACTGCCTCTGGGCAGCCTATTCCTCTCTATGCCGCCTCCTCTGCTGCTAGACTACTTAGAACTGCATTTTGGTTTTACTTTGAGTTAATGGATTTCAAAATGCTTTAGGGTAGCAAGTGGGAGGGTTTAACCACCGTGGCTGGTTCTCACAGTGTTATCGGTGCTTGGTCGATGCAGTGGTTGGCTTGGTCTGTTGGATCCTGGCTGGATTCAGGTGGTCCCTCCTTTTGATGCCAAGGCCAGGCTGCAAGTGCCTCCCTGCAGGGATGAGACAGCAGTCTGTGGGACCACAGTCACCTCCTTTTGGGGCCACAGTCACCTGCTGTGGGACCACAGTCTCCTCCTGTTGGGGCCACAGTCACCTCCTATTGAGTTTCTCTGCCTCTAAACCAGGAGACCACACAGGTTTCAATTCACTCGGCATCAGGAGAACCTTACACCGCCTTAGCAGCACAAGGCTGACACAGGACACAGTGTTACACCAGGGAAGAACTTTTGCTTAACACATTTCCATTCCCAAACCTGAAATACTTTATACAGCAGGGCAGAGATTTTCTGTTGAGTCTAATCCATGGCAGGCAGTAATCTCCTAATTACACTGTGCAGCAGGATCAGTCTTGCTAATCCTTAATTAGATCTTTGCTTGGAAAACATTTTGTCTCACTGCTGTCTCTTGCACATGGTCTCCACCTGCCCAAAGTCTCTCACCTCTGGCCCCAGATGTCTTAAATTCATTATTTCTGTCTTCTCCAGCAGTGATGCTGGGGCTGCGCACCCCAGAACCCCCACTCCAGCTGCACCAGAGGCCCACATCCACTCCCACTCCCTCTGGGCTGGCCAAACCCAGGGCGAACCCTGAAGCACACAGTCCCGCATGTCCTATGTGGTCCCGGGTCCCACTGACTTGCGCAGTTACAGAAGTGGAGGCGAGCTACTCACAGGTGTATTTGAGTTATGGATTTAAGCTTCCATGGGGGGACAGGAAAATGCAACCTGTCCTTTCCCCCTGCTGCTGTGTGAGGCACAGTTGTTGGTATAGATTTGTATAGGAATCCATTTCTCCTTTTTGAGAATAAATGCAGAAAAAAATACTTCTGTGGGTCAGATGAATGGTTTTAGCAAACAAAGGATTTTTAACCTAAAAGAAACACAACTCACTCTGACCTCATTTTCAAGCCACAGTGACCCTAACTGATGCGACGTGAACTCTTAGTGGTCTTTCACTATTAGCTGATATCCCCAGATATGAACCCAGGCTTTAGCTACCAACGCTTTTACTATACCTTTACATTACGTACTCCTTTCAGCTGTGCTCTTTCCTTTGATTTGTCCCTTTCAACTTGGCATACTCTGCTGTTCTATGAATTCATTAAAAAAACGCATTGATGAAACAGTAGATATCGATGTAAAGGAAGGTTTAATACTTCAAAGGTGGTTGCATTAGCTTCTGTGATGAATTGTTTGATAACAGTGGGAAATAATTTCTCAAGGAAAGATGAAGATGCTCCAACCACCTGCACACATCGTGCCTGAGAATAACCCAACACAAGGAAATGCCAGCTTTCTTCCCAAACTGAGCCCATCTGGCTGCATCTTAGTGATGCCCGAAGCCTTCAACGGGACCAGAGCTCAGAGTTGGTGGTAGCAGCCAGGCAGAACTCTTCTCTGGGATGGCTTCTGCAATGGCAAACACTGCTGGTGGGTGGCTCACACGAGCTTAGTCATCGCTCAGGTGCCTTAGATAGGGATCGCTGTTTTGGATGTGAGCTGAGGAAAGCAGGAAACCTGCAGACAAGCTGTGTGACCTGGTGATTTCTGCCGCACCACCTCCTCCTCACACCCAGCTGGTGCGGCCAGGCAGGTCAGTCCTGCATGCACAACTCTGATGGCACACGCAAGCCTCAGATGTTCCTCAAAGGACTAGGATAAGAGCTCTAGAATCTGTTAAATTGGCTCATAGAGCAAGAACACTCGGTTTGGTGAAGGTGCCAGGCTGAGTCTCTCCAGCATGGCAAAACAAAGGGAGATTTCAGGCCAGGAGAGTGGGCAGGAGGATCTGCAGTGTTCAGTGCCTGAGTTTTGCAGAAGAATGACTGCTCTGACTTGGGCTCAGGGCTGCCTCGGTCACCCACAGACATGCTCCAGTGTGAGCGAATTTCATTCTCTTTGAAGATCAGGTTGCAAGAGAGTTATGGAGAGATATGAACTGTCCCTCTGCCTGATGATGTGCCATGGATTATAATTGCTTGGGGATTGTTTGTACAAGCAGGATTTGGGGAATAGCAATTTCTGTAAAACTCTGCAGTTCCTAATTACCATCACAACCCTCTCATTGCATGGCTGACTCTTGGCATGCAAAACAGCAGTAATTGTGCATTCCAATTCCAAAGCTGCAACTAATTGCTGCTGTGCTTCCTCCTGCACACGGGCTGACAGGAACGTGCCACATGCTTGCCATGTCCAAGTCCATCGCCCAAGAGGTGTGATGTTACATGAATCTGAGGCAGCAAGCAGGCCGGGGCTGGCATCCACTGTGGGAGTGAAATTTGCCTGTGCTTTTGCCAAGAGAGAAGGTTTCACCCCCAGCCTCGCTAACCTCACACCTTCCTGGGCACCAGTTGGCCTGGAGGCCAGCCTGGCAAGGCAGGGCTGTGAGCACGCTGCTCCATTTCACAAAGGGCGGGCCGCAGTGGGTAAGGGAGACGGCAGGCACGTGCCGATGTTGCCCTGGCACAGTGCCCCGGCAGCCGCTGCCTCCACACTGGGCCAGCTGGTCGGTGAGTGTAATAATAATAATGCACATTACATAATATATTGTATAGCCAGAATATGTATTAGTAATATATGACAGGAGGGTGCCTGCCCCTCTGTTCAAGGGGAGACAGGCAGTGGGAGGCCTCCGCAAGCAGAGGCAAAGCCGGAGCAGACTCAGAGTTCATCTCCGAGCTCCCAGGAAAGCAGCTTAACAGGCAGACATGGAGCAAAGTGCTTCTGTCTGAAGCTCTGCTTTGGCCCTGCTGCCCTACAGCCTCCACCAGATCTGAGCTGGTTATTAGCATTAACTATTTAATATCTAATTAATAAAGTACTCTATCTCTGCTACTAATGTATGAAGAATGGTTTTAAACTAAAAGAGGGGAGATTTAGTCTAGGTTTTAGGAGGAAATTCTTGACTCAGAGGGCCGTGAGGCCCTGGCACTGCTGCCCAGAGAAGCCATGGGTGCCCCATCCGTGGATACACTCAAGGCCAGGTTGGATGGGGCCCTGGGCAGCCTGAGCTGCTGGGTGGGAATCCTGCCCACAGCACAGGGATAGAAGTGATGGTCTTTAAGGTCCCTTCCAGCCCAATCACACCCATTCTGTGATTCTATGATTCTAAGATTTCAGAAAATCTTTCTGTACCAACGTACGTGATCTTTAAATGGGAACAATTCTGACCTCTGTGAAGAGTTTCATAAACAGAGAGCAATAAATAGGTTTTCTCCCAGGAATCGTTTTCCACATCTCAAGCAAGACTTTCCCAATATTGGCTTGTTTGCTTTTCACTTTGAACAGAGAAATCGCCTAAAATTTGTAATATCACAAAGTGCCCTTATAGAAACAAACGGTACAGAGTCTCCAGCATGTGACACTCTTGGGTAATCTCAGCGACAGTATTGCACACCCATTACCACACACATCAAATGAAAGTAACATTTCAGAAAGGAACATATTCCACATCACTCCCCCACAAAAATATTTTAGAGGGTGGGAGAGACCTGCAGCTGTTTGGAATCGTGAGTTTCACTGCAGGGTGAGTCAGTATAGAGTGACATTTCTCTTTTCAAAGAAGTCAGAGGTCAGACAAGACGTCCCGCTGTACTGCTGTGCACTGATTGCCTAGTCTGGACTGGGCCCTCTAGGACAGAGGGCACCTGCAGGGCTGCTTCTGCCCCAAAGGCTCAGCTGAGCAGTCCCAAAGAATAAAAAACGCGATTGTACGTCCACACAGATGTATGTGTACAAAGATATAAGTAGAGCTAAACCTGTGCGTGTAGAACGTGGATAAATGCTGCATACATTGCGTAGTGCTCTGAATGGATTGAGTTATTTGGGGCTTTAGACAGCAGCCAACTTCTGTCTAACGTTAATGAGTGTTTGCCGGTGAATGTGTGAGCACTCACTGTGTCAAATAAAAATGACTCTATCAGTAATATATACACGAACGTGAACCAAACTCCTCTGCTAAATGTACCACTCTGCTCTCCTCCCTCTCCGTCAGTTTTAGGCTCCAAGCCTAGAAATCAGTCCCCCACACGTGGCTGGCCATGAATGCAGCCTAAGTCACAGGCGTGCCCCGGGCTGACAGCACTTGTGGTATCTGACTCAGGCTGGTGCATCCCAGTCACCCAATGGCTGCACAAGGCAGGTGCTGCTCGCAGAAGTCAGCGCTGTGAGATCCCAGCCCCGCCCCACCTGAGGGGTCAAACACCTCTTTGCAAACACTCTTTCTAATCCTGTCTTTAAAAACAAAACAAAGCCAAACAAAGCAGGGCGGTTTTTCAGCTCTTTGATGACATAAAGGAAGTGGGAGCAGGGAATCCTCTCTGCAGACCCACACATGAATCATGACTTTCTGTTTTGGTTCACTTTGGTGCTGGGCTTTGTTTTCTTTGCTGCTACTTGTACCCTTGGCTTAGCGGTTTTCCCCCCACCAGCCAAACACTACTTCTCTTTAGAAGGCCCCTTTGAGTTTTCCTTGCCGCTGCGTGGGGAGCAGAGCACCTCCCACCCACTCTCCTTCTCCAGAAACAGTCCTCACTTTGTTCCCACTCAGAGTCCCCGTGGGGATCCACACACCTGAGCCCCATGGTGCCATCCCCACCACCCATGTGGGAAAGCACTGCAGGGCAAGTCGCCTTCACCCCAACTCTTATGCCTGCCCACAACACTCTGCTGGGGTGGAAGGAGACTCAACGTAATAAAATAATAATAATAATAATAGTAATAAATGTTCTTGGGGTGTTGCATCTGTGATGGGCCTTCTTTGGTGGAATGCACATCTGCAGGGAAAGCCTTATACCAGTCAGTGGGGCTCTGAGGATTACATTAGGAAAAAAATATTTTTAGGAAGAGTGATGAGGCACTGGTACAGGCTGCCCAGGGAGGTGGTGGAGTCACCACCCCTGGAGGTGCTCAAGAACCGTGTGGATGTGGCACTGAGGGATGTGGCTAGCGGGCATGCTGAGGATGGGCTGATGGTTGGACTGGGTGATCTTTGAGGTATTCTGTAACCATAATGATTCTGTATATGGAAGCGGTGTCCTAATAGCTGATGATTGGGTGTATTTAGAGCAGCGGTGCCCCTGAGTGATTTACGTTCCAGCTGCCAGCTTGATTTCACTAACAACAATATAAGCCCTTTGTGGGGGGCGGCCAATAAGCTCAGCAGGAGCCTGCCCTGATTCTGTGATATGATTCTATTGATTTTCTTGGGACTATGGTCTCCAACACTTCCTAAGGTCTCCATCATGCCACTCCTGCACTCCCCCTCCTCAACACAATAGGGGAAGAAAATATGGTGAAAAAAGCTCACGGGTTGAGATAAGGACAAGGAGATCACTCATCAATTACTGTCATGGGCAGAACAGACTCAGCACAAAGGAGAGTAATGTAATTTATTGCCTATTGCTAACAGAACAGAGCACTGAGAATTAAAGCAAACTAAAGCCACCTTCCCCACCATCCTCTGCCACCTCCTCCCCCCGGGTGGTGCAGGGGAAGGGGGACTGCAGTCAGTCCGCAACTCTTCATCTCTGTTGCTCCTCCATGGTCGCTCCGCTCTATGTGGGGCCCCAGCCATGCTCACCATCCTTCCCAAACCCACCCTGCATGGGCTTCCCACAGGCTGCAGCTCTCCAAGCACGGCTCCAGCACGGCTCCATGCACCAGGCCCACCCCTCAGGAACTGCTCCAGCATGCAGCCGCCCCAGCAGCAGTTCTGCCCAACACACGGGGTCCATGTGTTCATTCTGCCACGTGTTTGCGGCCCAGCAGAGGAAAGGAGCACCACGCTCAGCAGAAAGGACTGTTGAGACATCGCAACCTAAGCTTACGTTACCCTCTCCTGTGAGCTCCCACAGCACGGGTGGCCCTTAAAAGATTTTGTCCCTATCTATTATTCAGTGCATAAAATTAGAAAACTCTGAACCAGTTACAGAAAGAGGACTTATTAGCTGCTCAGCAATTTAAATGGCCTGCTCCTCCTTACTGCATGTGCAGTTATGTTGACATTAGAAAGAAGTTCTGTTTCTGTAGCTACCAAGATCAGCTCCGAGCCATGAGATTATCATCAATAAAACATTCCAGATGTGGCTCCGAGAGCTTTCATTAATAATAATTTTTAAAAAAGAAAAAGTGTGATGAGAATCTTCAGAATCATTCTGAAGAACAGACATGAGATGCTTCTGAACAACTAATCAGATGAGGAGCAAACAGCAGCTAGTGCCCACAAGCCTTTATCCCCAGCAAAAGCAGAGGTGTGGCTCTCCCTGGGAGCAGGCACTGGGAAGCAGCCTCTCAGAACTACACAGCTGAGAAGAAGGGGTCTGTCCCCACTTTCCCAAGACACTGCAGAACAGAACCCTGGGGCAAGGTGAGATCGTGAAGGCTGAATTCCCTGCCCTGCAAGTCTCTCCTTACTCACAGGTTGTCTTAACATCTCAGTATCTTGTTCCCTCCAGAGTAGCTACCTATGTATATCATAAAGCCAAAAGAAAGGTCGCATTACTGTTGGGTCTTATGAGGCCCCATCACCTGCCATGGTTGTTGATCTGTGCATCCAACAGAAGGGGAGAAATACAGCCAAGGAAAAGTGGAGGAGGAACCCCGGAGACAGGCCTGCCCTGGCAGCAGCCTGGGGGGTCTGAAGGGCTCAGGGCACACTCCTGGTTTCAACCACCCCCAGGTGCTTCTGCGAGCTGTGTCTACACAAGCTCTTTTTCCCAACAGTTCCCAAACACCTCTGGCTCTGCACAGCCCTGCCTTGTCCCATGCTGCCGAAGGAGCCGAGGCAGCGATCTGTCTGACCAAAGAACCCAGCACAGCCAAGCTGTGGGTCACTGCTCCACCAGCGGCTATGGAGGCCTGATCTCTGCCAGCTTCATTAACTAAACATCCTCTTGTTCACCTGCAGCCCCTGCACTCAGGGGGATACAGTTCTCTCCTGACAGCTTCTGCAAAGCTTCTGGTTACAGCTGGGTGAAAACTAGAGGGCAATATTTTATTAAAATTTATGCCTATTTTCATGTGCTAAGCTCATTTGTTATGCACATTCTCTCATGTCCTGCTCCCCGGCTCACTTTCACCAGCGTGTCTCCAGGTTAATAAACTCAACCAGAGCTACGTGGATCATTTTAGTGCAAGTCACGCGCTCTGCATCCCTGATGAGCCCATAGCAGAAGGGCTCGTTTGCTGCCACGTTGCCATTGACTTACCCTGTGCTGGAATTGGATGCTGCTGTTCATCACCCCGGGAATGAAACATTAATTTAATGCTATCTGCATTTATTATATAGCCCATTGTATGCATGGGCTGTCAAGGGAAACTGACAGTCCTTTAAAATAATGAGCGTGGGGGGAGAAATCCATTTCTCACCAGGAATGACTCCTCCTGCCTCTCTCCTGCAGCTCACGTGCCTGTGGATCAGCGGAGATGGGAGAAAAACACCAAAATGTCTCCGAGCATCACCTGTGAGTGCATCTGTGGGTGCACCTGTGAGTGCATCTGACAGTGACTCACAGCACCGAGGGGAGCTCTGACTTCTGCATCTTACATCGCTGTATTGCAGTTCAAAAAGATACCCAGTTTTGTGATGTTTCCAAATATCCTCCTGCAAAAAAAAAAAAAACCCTGCTTAAATAAAGAGCATACAATGCCCAGAAGAATGTTAAGAAACATTATACGTGGCTTCTCACAGTATTTTAAGGTCAAGATTCAGTTCTACGCACCTCCGTGGGGTAGAAAAGTTTTACAGTAACAGCGTTGAAAGGCGCACGCTGCTCCTGGAGCGTTTCTGTCAAACACACACTGCTTGTTCTTTCTAACAAACAGTGCTTGACCCGCATGACAGCAGCAGAGCTGGCTGAAAAGAAGCCAGGCTGAGCACGAACCGCGCAGGTTTCGGTGGCTCTACGCGGCCCCGCGCCTCCGTAACTTCTCCGTGCCGTGCGGCGGAGGCCCGGGGCGGCTGCGGCCCGGAAGGAGACGAGGGCACGAGAGAAACGCAGCTTCTGTGGAAGAGGGAAACAAAAGCAAAGCAAACAACGCTAATTCTCGAGGCGCTTCGGCAGCCCCGCGATCCCAAGCGGGCTCCCCGCGGCCGGGCACCGCGCGTCCCCTGGCGGCCCCGGGCTGCCGCTCCCTCGGCTTCCAGCCTCACGCCGGGGCCTGAGGGAAGCAGCGGCTCCACATCCAACTCGCGAGCGGTGTGGATTTCCGACGAAAGCAGAAATGAGATCCACGCCGAGAGGAGAGCGGGTGGTTGGTTAACGGACCGCCGCGTTCAGCCCGGGCCTCCGCGGGGCGGCAGATCCCCCCCCCTCCCTCCCAGCCCTGACATCCCAGGTTAGCGAGGCAGCCCCAGAAATGGGTTAGGCATCCCTTAGCCTTTGTCTGCAACGAAAAGGGTTTGAGTTGCTCATCTCGGGTTGCAGACACCTGGATCAAGCACTTGGCCAGGGTGACCGAACCGCCGTCCTTTAACAGAAAGCGCTGTCACATCTTCGATAGTGAAGGATTAGCTCAGTCCTGAGCAGCTTTACAGACACAGTGTCTTTTCTGAGTTCATGTTTGATGCATCAGCAGAGTTAAATCTAGAACTCTTGCACATGCTTTTATACAATTGAGATATATCAGCTCTACAAATATAGCTGCACAGATGACAAAGAGCTTCCATCTAAAATAGATCAGTTCAGTAGCACTCACCAAAAGCAGAAACAACTGTTATAAATGACAGTAAAAGGGAAATTAGTCTTCAAGAAAAGAACACCTGGGAGAGAGATAAGAGGTCTGGAAAACACTGGAAAGGGACTGCGCTCTCAAAAGAATGAGCAGCCACCAGATACCAACTTCAAAACACAAGAGGCTCTTGAGGCGTGTGGGCATGGGAGTTCTTTGCCCAAGGAAAGGAGCTCTACATAGATTTGAGAGACTGTTCAAGCACATGGAAGACCTCCGAGCACCAGCAGAAAGACATCCCACACCAGACTGGGGAAAGCTCCTGAACAGGCACACTGTGATAGTGAGGGGAAGCATTGCAGCTGGCTGTTTTTAATCATCTCAAGACAGTTAAGCGGCATTTTCATCCTTACAAGTCTTTAAAAGTCACTTCCACTTGCTCAGAACTTGATCAAAACACGCATCGCTTCCCACATCTTCCATCTGTTTCCACCCAAGGTTTCATTTTGAGGAACACATGTAGTGCAAGCGCATCAATGGTTCCCTGATTGCCACTAAGCCCAACCCAAGGACTTTCCTATTCCCATTGCCTTCCGCTCCCGGAAATTGCTTTCACAAGGCATTAACTGTAGGGTGTTTTGTTTTTCAATCTTGAACAATCTTTTGAAGCCTAAGACAAATATTTACAGCGGGGCATAAGAAATACTAGCAAACAGTGGAACAAAAGGTTAGGGATGTGATCACAGATTACATAATTGCCCAGGAAACTTGTCAAGTAAAAAAATACACCCCGACCATTTGACGCGCAGGTGTAGATACAATAAAGGCACCAAGTTCAAAGATTTTTCCTCTCTTTATTTAAACACAAATACATTTACAGCATGCAAGTAAGTTAAAACTATATGGCGCCTTCCCCAAACCAATCGTTTTAATGCATCTTAAGTGTACTGAAGTTAAATCATCGTATTCCACAGGTAGAGTTGTCCTCTCATGTCAAATTTAGAATTACACACAGCAGTGAGTCAGCATTCAAGTTACGCAAATAATTTAGTTGTTACCTGAAATAAATATTATTTCACCCGGTTCCTATCCTAACCCATCCTGTAAAAAACATGATCTAGAGGAACGTAAAAACAGGACCCGTTCAAAGGCTGCAAGTTGAAGCAGCAGTGTTGAACATCCCCTGGAGAGACTGAAGGTTAATTTACAAAAACAGTAACTGTCCCATCCAGCTGAGCTACGGCAGCCAAACCTGAGAACAGCAAGGTTTCTTGTTCTGCTTTGTCCTTTTTACATTTGAAGAGGCAGCTCTTGGTAAACTCCACAAAAGGTTTAAAATAAAAAAAGTTTAAATATAAAAAGGTGACGCACGCTGAGCTAAGATCAGTTACCATTCATTTATTCTTTTAACACAGCAATTTTCAGCACCAAGCCCCACAATGATTACCTACAGAAATGAAACCCCCATTCACAGGCACGAGAAAAAAAATCCTGCTTCATTTGGATGCATTTTAAAGAAAGCGGGGTCTTGCTTTTATGACTGCAGATCAATAAACGAAGGCCTGAACACCCGGAGTTTATGCAAGGAGATAACGGGCAGCGCTGCTTCCCTTAGGAGCCGCTTCAGGTGAACAGTTCTGTTCCTTTTCTTTCCTCAGTGTGCTGCATTTGAACACGCTCTGAAACAACAAGCAGGTCTGGAGTGTTGGGCAGCCTTCACCAACAGAAGCCTTAAAGCTGAAAACTCCACAACAGTGACATTTCTGACAGATACACTCACCCTTTCAAAATCAAACTATTAAAAACTCAGACTAATGTAGATATAGAAAACTAGTGGTTCAAGGTCTAAAGCCTGACTACACTCCATCATAATATAAATATTTTCTCTATTTGTTATATAAAAGTTCAACGTGAATTGCTGTCTGAACAGTCACAGATCTCTGCCTCCACAATAACTGATGAATATCCATCAAGAAGACTCCAACTAACGCTCAAAGTGGTATTAATTGGGCATGGAAAGCCATCCAAATTCTTTCCATAACTTTGAGTTCCTTCTTCCCCAAAGACCTGATAACTAATTTCTACCCAGAGGCCGTTCTAAAAATTATAGTGGCTAAACCCTATGAATAAGTTAGGCAGATTACTCTAGAAGAGTTTAAAGCCCAGATGCAGCTCAGTGGCAATATCAGAGCTCAACCAACCGACCGAAAAAACCCATCTTTCATTTCATGAGCCACTTTACAGGACTTTATTGCCAAGAGAAGAAAAAAGATTCAACAGCTACTACTTGGACATTCAGATACCTACTTACAAAGGGATTACAAACACAATTCAGTGTAGTGCTTCATTTTTATTTTTAAATGCGTCTCTGGGACTTCCAGATACATCCATTTTAAGAAGTCGTGTCCTCCATTAGGTGTATCTGAAACTGTTGCTGAAATTAATTGTAATTGGAAGTTAAAATTTTAGCCCAAAGTTCAGCGTGTGTATGCAGTGGAATATCGAGCTACATTTTAGATTGTGCTCATTTCACTATTATAAGACAGCAAAAGTGAACCGTCACAGATAGAGACCAATGGACAAACCAGCTCATCGGAATGAAGCAGAATGTTTTCACTCCACCAGACCGCACTCTGTGTAAACCAGGAGCAGGACAGATGAGACAATCCATTGCCAAAGTCTTCGTTGTAAACTTGGGTTTACTCTTAGTACTGTACAGTATTTAATTCTAAAGCACCCGATGAACGGGCACCCAACCAGATAACAGTGAAACAGCCTTGTTCATATTGAACTCTTTAGTTCTGTGGTGCAGCAGTGCCTTATGGCAGTTGTTGTAAGCACACTGTACAAGTAAGTTTAGTTCCAATGCTCTATGCAGCATTCCAAAGGAAAACCGTAATGTTACGCAGTGCCGTTCTAGTTCAGCGGGACACGTAGTGTTATGTCAAGTGATGGAAATGAAAACGTACTTAAACACTGTTGCACATTCCCTAAGACAATAAAATGTACACAAAAGCAGCTAGAAAATTTGAACTAAGATTTTCTTAATGTACATTCAGCTTGGCACAGTGCAGACTAAATTTCAGACATGAAAGACAAACCGTGTAATGAGCAGAGCTACACTTGAACTAACGTGTCGTTTTTCAAGACGCCAAAATTGCACTCTAGTTTGTTTGCTTGGAGGGGAAGGGGGAATTAGTTAGCAGAATTTGTAGAGGGGAGGAGAGCTGTACAGGCCAGGTATCATTTATACATTTTCAAAAAATAATCCTACAGTCCCCAAAGGGAGAGATTATTGTCACGGAATGACTCCCTCTATACGACATCCAATGCTCCTCACGCTGCATTACCCTCTCAGCAACTGCAAAGGAGAAAAAGAAAGGAGTTAAAGGCTTGTACTTCATCAGCCAAAAAAGCCAAGCTATTTACACTTGCAGTACAACACATTCACTATTTATACATCTCTTAAGAGCTCAATTCTTAAACCACTTAAATAAATGCTGCTGCAACATCTGCTTTAGAATGAGAAATTGCGCAACACAAAGCATTTAAGCAACGCTGGCTGTTACCAACACAAATTCACAGCAGCATAAGCTGACTAATACAACCGAGACCAGGCACCCAAAGCAGCAAACATCACAATCCAGCCAATTCCATCTCATCTCCATTTCCCACAGCTATTGCTGCTTTTCCAGGGAAGTGAGAACTGCCTGGGTACCACCCACCCACCCACCAGCTGCTGCTCTTCTGGAAAGACGAGGTGGGCATGAAGAGATTATTTAGCACCAGTGAAGTTTGATTTCTGCAGGGAAGTAACAACTGACTGACTCTTCGTTTAACAGAGAATACCTAGATTCATTTGTTAAATGGCAGTCTCCAGATATGAAACAGCATATCATGTTTCTACCATACCAGAAGTTGTAACCTAACCGGAACTGCAGATGCTTGCTGTCTTAGTGTTAACCCTCAGAAGAAAAAGAAAGAAAAAGACCACCGTTCTGCTCTTACGTGCTAAACTCAGCTTTACTATATAGCAACAGGTAGCTTACACTGAAAGAAATCCATGAAAGCTTTACAACTGCCTAAAGGGACTCCATGAGCATATTATGCCATTGGTTTCTTTTGCCATTTGGTTGTTCTTTGTTTGGGTTTTTTTTTGAACTCATCTATTTTTCTCTCCCTGACGATTTATCTACCAATAGTCCAGAAGTCCGAGTGCTAAGTGTCCTACTTGAATTCCCCATGGCCAGCAGTGAAAGTTCCTTCCTCAAAGCAAGAGAAACGCTCAAAATTCAGTCACTTATTGCTGATTATAAGGCCACTTCAATTACCTGATAAAGATCTATGACATTTAGTAGTCTCCCTCTCTTCAGAGATCTAGGCAGCACTATTTTACCACTAATATCCACATGCTCAAGGCATCTAAAATAAATTAAGGTCAATCACACCTCCAGATGCCTCTGCATTGGACAGCTAAACTAGACTGCCTTCATAGGCAAAGTAGCTGCAAGATGAGCTTCATCACACCAAAATAGTCAAACATCCACGAATTGCCAGCTCCTTGGTCACTGAAGGGAGATGTTATCCCAAGTCAAATTACGTTCCACTTCATCCTCTACCTTAAGAAAGGCTACTGAACAGAACCACCTTCCTCTAACTAATTCTACAGCCTGAGTTTCTTCTCTCAATTACAGCAGAAGACTTGAAAAGACGTTCAGCTAACAACAATAAATGACCAAAAGCAGGATTAATATAAGCCACTCTGGAGCCATTCAACAAGAGAAAGGCCAAGGAGTAAAGCACCACACAATCATGTTGGAAGTATTTTCCAACTGAAGACACAGATAATCTTAACTAAGAATTCCTAGGAGATATTCATATTAGAACACTCAGAAGTGAGGGCGACGACAGAGGAAGCAGCAAAGCTTTTCTGTTCGGCGGCCAATAAATGAGCTACAGATGAGTGCAGATGTTAATGAAACAGAGACTTAATTCATTGAGTAACTTAGGTATGAGTACCTGACTCAGTCTGATGACTTATGAGATTAGAGATGTAGTCTCAACTTTAAAAGTGCACATATTGATTTCAATTACTATAGCTGTACTCTAATTAGTACATTTAAATTTACTGGACAGAGACATAACTCTTTCCATTAAATACCTGCAAATTACCAACACGTGAAACACTGTACATACTTGGTAAAAACAACAAGGAAACCATGTATAAGAATAGGGTCTTGTTTATTTTATTGCCCAATGCTTTCTAAAGGCAACTACAAAAAGAAATACTAGCAAACCAAAAGAACATGAAGTCTCCACTCCTTTCCCAAATATTAGCTGTCTGCTGTGGCTGGTAACAACATCCTATCGACTTCTTTATTCTTCATTTTGTTCTACTGCAACAGAACTCCAGCATTTCTGTTTGACAACAAATGTTAGTTGCAAACAGAAGCAATTGCATTAATCAGATGCACACAGGTACTGATTCTCTAACTATAAATTCCGGGCAAAACAAGTTCGTGGCTATTCACGTGACTGTATGCAGAAGAACGGACAGCAGTGAAGCCAACACAAAGGCAGTCCCGTTGCACCTTTAAGACAAATCCTTCCAGCCCAACTCACACTTTGTCCTGCCGTCCCCCGCCTCCGCGCAGTGCAACTGGCTGGCTGTTCTGAGTGAATGCACCTCCCCCACGAATTGCACTTGGATGAGTTGGAGAAGCTGCTGGATGTTGGCCAGGACGGATGGGCTTAGCTGCATGAAAAGAAACATGAGTTACAGGTTCGTACGTAACATTTCATCATTCAAATTTACCAATGCTTTATTTTACGGTGTCCTAGGAGCAGTAATAAAAATTGAATGCATTTTGAATTAAATGAAAACAAGTTTAGGAGATGGTATTTTCAGAACTTGTCAGATTAGTACTGAGCACTGAAAAATAGACAAGGTGCTCCTTTTACTGTCCCTGCTAGAATTAAAGCAAACAAAGTTTTGAATAACTGTTGTCTTCACACGTATTATCTGCTCCACCTAATGGATGTCCTCGTAAGAGCACCGTTTCTGGTCAGGAAGAACTCAGTTCATCACTTCAGTTTTATGAGCACTATGTTCCTGTAAAGAATTCTACCCCGCTGCCCACCTCACACCTACCACTAGTTACACTGCTCTGCTAGCAGTTCTGCACACGGGCTACTCCACAAATAACACTGCTCCATGCACTACTTACAGCAGGCATTATGATACTTGCTATATTTCGGAACTCAAAACAAAGAAGTTCTGACAGGCAATTCAAATGCTGCATGTGCTTTCATAAACAAATACCATTTGCAATGAGCATTGCACCAGCTTCTAACACTTCATACAAAACTACACAACCTTATGAAGTTCTGCCATATTAGAATCATAAAGGTTGGAAAAGACCTTTAAGATCTAGTCCAACCATACACCTACCACTAATAATGCCTGTAAACCTTGTACCACATCTACATGCTTCTTGAACTCCTCCGGGGGCAGTGACCCCACCACCTCCCTGGGCAGTTACCAGGGAATAGATACCCACCTTACCACAACCTCCCTCCTTTCAGACAATTGTAGAGAGTGATAAGGTCTCCCCTGAGCCTCCTTTTCTCCAGGCTAAGCAATCCCAGTTCCCTCAGCCACTCTCCCCAAGACTTCTGCTCCAAACCCCTCACATCTTTATTGCCCTTCTCTGGATGTGCTCCAGAGCCTCAGTGTCTTCCAGGTCAGGAGGCCAAGTACTCTGAGGATAATGGGTCTGACTATTGAAGACAGATGTCAAGAAGGCATTGAGAACTTCAACCTTTGCCTTATCCTCAGTCATGTTTCCCACTGCATCCAGTAAGGATGGAGATTCTCCTTGGCTCTCCTCTTACTTTTAATATATTTGCAAAAATATTTTTTGTTGTCTTTTACTACAGTGGCCAGGGTTGAGCTCGTGCTGAGCTTCTGCCTTTCCAGTTTTCCCCCTACACATATTATCAGCTTCCTCATGCTCTTCTTGAGTTGCCTGTCCCTTCTTCCACAGCAGATAAACACTATTTTTCTCCAGGAGTCTCAGCAAAAGTTCCCTGTTAAGCCACACTGGTCTTCTTCCCTGCCAGCTCATCTTACAACAAAGAGGGACAGCCTGCTCCTGCACCTTTAAGACCACCTTCTTGAGGAGCCATCCAGTCTTCCAGGACTACCCTGCCCTTCAAGTGTGACTTCCAAGGGACCCTCCCTACCAGTGTCCTGAACAGTTCTACGTCTGCCTTCTTTAAGACCAAGGCAGCAGTTTTGCTGACTTCACCAAAAATAGAGAGCTCTACCATTCCATGGTTGCTCTGCCCAAGACAGCTCCTGACCAAGTCTCCCACCAGTCCTTCTCTGTTTGTGAGCAGCAGGTCACAAGGGGCACCTCCCCTGGTAGGCTCTCTAACCAGCTGTATCAGGAAGTTACCTCCCACGTGCTCTAGAAACCTCTTACTGCCACCTCTGCCCTGTATTGTATTTCCATCACGTATCAGGGAGTTCAAGTCCCCCATGAGAACAAGGGCTGCTGATTGCACGACTTCTGCCAGTTGGTCACAGAAGGCCTCTCCCGTCTCTTCATCTTGGTGGGGGTCTGTTATAGACCTTGCTGGTCTTCTCCCTGATCCCCACCCACAAGGACTCGACCTTATCATTCCTAGCCCCAAGCTCTACAACATCAAAACAGTGTAACACAGAGAGCCACGCCACCACTCCTCCTTCCTTGCCTATCCCTACTAAACAGATTCATTTAGGTTTCAGCAGACAGAGTTTTAGTTATAAAGCAACTACAGTAGCAACTACATCAGAGAAACACTTCTCAATTTCTGCTCAATAGTAAACTGATCCCCAGTAGCACAGGCCTAGTTTAATCAGACATTTAATTACAGGAGGCTTTATACCTGTGATAAACTCACTAGAGAACCGTCTTGTCGTCTGAGATCTCTCGAGACCAAGCTAAAGCAGGAAAGCACCAGTCTTTGCATCACCACTTAACGCATCCCAAAAAAAGAAATCCGATCCCCCCAAGAAGCAATGTAGCCTGCAACAGCTCTTGATGTGCCTACAGAACACAGGTTCAACTCCAGCTCTCACTTCAGTTGCGTTCGAATTTAAGCGTACTGATTACTGAACATCTGATAAAGGACAACAAAAAGGCAGAACCACAAAGTTCCTGCTACTAAAAAAAAACAAAACAAAACAACATCCTCCGCAGGTCTCTCTCACCCTCCTTGCCCCCAGTGGTTGACAGGATAGCAGCAGGTGGGAAGGAAGACCAGGGGAGTATTCCTGTCTTCCCATCATGCAGTAAGAAAGACTACCAGCTATCACAATTTTTTTTGTCTAGGGGGGGTTACTGAATAACACATGGTTTGAAACAAAGAACCAAAAAGGAAATTAAATTGGGGATCACTGGATGTTAGATGTGGGTTTCTGTCTGCACCCTCCCATACAGAATCTAGAGAAAGGAAAACAATTTTTGTTATTTTTGAATGCAATGACTTAACCCCTCTTCTTGCCTTGGAATACCTAGCTAGCCCTCAAAATTCTTATGAAAACGATGTTAATGGAACTAAGATGTGCATTCAGTGTATTGTTTAGTTTTAGGAGACAGAACACACATTCAGACTAGAATTCTAGGTAAAACTTTCCCAGCTTACACAATGGATCACAGAAATGACCCATCTGATACAAAACATAACAAAACACACACAGTCTAACTGTTAACCACAACACAACTTGCAGAACAAAACACACCATGTTCACATGAGTGGATCCAACTATGGCTGAAAAATACACACAGAAGTAAATCAGAAGAGATGGAAGTTTTAGGAGCCAATGGATCATTTACTAACCAATTTGTGCAGAATGTCCTCGTCTGGCCATATTTTTGGATCTTACAGCTTCCTTTATACGGTCTACTTCCTGCTGATACCGCTTGCGATCACGAGACGCGTTCTCTTTGGCTTCCTTCAGTGCAGACTCCAAAGCTTTAACTCTTTCAGCTGTAGCCCTAAGTCTCTTCTCCAGTTTAGGAAGCTCACAGCGAAGATCTGCGTTATCACGTACCAGCTACAAAAATTGAAGCCATTAGTTTCTTGGTTTCTCTCTTCATGGGTAGAACCAACCAACACATAGTCCCCTGAACAGGCATACTGTCTGGTAAGTACAGAACAGGGCACCTATCCTAGTGTGCTAAACTTTCAGTAAATCTCATAGCTCAGCACTAAGATTGTCATTTGAAAATCTGTTACTGTAAAAGAATATGCTATCCAACATAGACACTTACAGCCTACGTGCTGTCAGGGACAAGCAGGCATCCCCCAGATTGAGACACTGACTCTTACCACCAGCTTCAGTCTCCTTTGGCTTAAACGCAACTATTTTGTTGCATACCCACATGTACTCAAGGTATCTATGGAATTATTTCATAGGAACATTTTAGCCTACTGTTTTATATCAAGTAATACATTCAAGATATCAAAAGACTTTCAGAACAGCTACTTCATGAACAAAGTGTCATTTCCATGATAATGCAGCTCACGTAGTCCGTTTGCTTTTGATTAAACGTGAAATTAGGTCTCACTGTACCTGCTTGTGAACCTTTGTAAGCTGTTCAAGGTTATTCTCAAGGAAAGAAATCTTCTGTTTTTGTGCAGCACTGCCTCCTGTATCATCCGAGTCAATCTCAGCACTCTGCAGTAATAAAGGCACAGGAAGGGAGAAAAGATACTGAGTACAAATCTGAATTTACATATTGAAATCAAACCAGAAAAAATACAGATCAATTTCAAACTCAGTTATAAGCTGAAATGTGCGCAACAATCTCAGAGACACCAAGTATCATTACAGCACCACATCACCTTTTTCACTCTAGTAGCCAGATCCTGAACAAATAGCTTCCGAAGGTTGTGGAGAGTCTGAAGTTCTTTAGCCTACAGTTCAAGAGGGGAAAAAAAAAGAATTATTTCTGAAGGAAAAAAGCAAGTAATTCCATTGCCTTTGGAACATATTTTGATGAGCTTACCACAGTCTCTTCCAAACCCTTTAAATCTTGCCTCGCTTGTTCCCGTCGGTCCTGCATAACCCTAAAAGAGAATACATTCATCCTAAAGCAGCTGAGCAAAACTGCAAATGCTTTAGGAGACTGCAGTGGTAAACTATATGGTTCAAATGAAAAACATCTGCTTTTCAGCTGAAGCCCTCACAATTACGGATATAACCAACTGATGACACAACAACTCAAATTCACATGGAACAAGAGAAGAAGCTGCAAACGACAAATAGGGAGAGCTTCTAATACTGAAAGGATACAAACAAGTATTTTCAGCTATCTAAATTATTAATTTATAAAATGAGTGAAGGAAGATTTTTCAGAATCAAGTTCAGTAACACCAGTGAAAATCTTATTCCACAAATGCTCTTCTCTTCAATCATCTGTGAATGCGCTAAGTAACAAGCAATGGATTTGGGATTCTCTCTTTGTTCCACCACCTCACCTCCACTACATTTGCAAAAGCTTGCACCACAAACAACGGAATCTGAGTTTCCAGGAATATAACCCAACAATACTGCTCTGCAGAGCTCCTGTCTTCCTACTTCATGTGAAAGCATTAACTGCACTGCTAACACTCTTGAAAGTTCTCCCCATCCAGTTACATTACTAGATCGCAGCTAAATGATTAAACATCTGAGATGATCAAATATGCTAAAGAATCTGTCAGCATTCTATCCATTTTCCAGACCTCACAGGAAAAGTAGTTGTAGACACCTTATACAACTATTTAGGTCAATAAAACGTGCATAATCAGCATTATTTCTGGTCTGTTCTTTGCCAGCACATTTCTGATGTGCAACGGAAAATAACTGGATTGAAGGAGGAAGACACAGTATCAAATGAATTTTTAATGTTTCTTGCAGATCCTTGGAAGAGCAAAGTTTCTAACATAGCAAGTCCCTTTAAGAGATCAATGCTGTATATTTCTTTTATTAGCCTGCAAAACAAAATATGAAACAAACATGCGGTATGTTTATTAAATCTTCTATGACAAGAAAATCTATTGCAACTGATGGTGAGAAGTGTATGGAATAAATAAGGTGGACTTCTAAGACCACCTTACTCCTCCCATTTCAGTCAATTTAACCAACAACGTATTTCACAGTAAAAGTCCTGAAAAGAAAGTGCTGATCATCGCGTACTCACACAGATCAATCGAGTCTGATTGTCTGAACTTCTATAGTTTAAGTCAGAACTACCTAACTAGCTAAACCACACAAGAACTAGAAACAGTAAGGATCTGTTAGAGTGGTAATACAAGTCTCTTCTAGTCTTACGGCATGCAAAACTTAGCTGTAAAAATGTGAAGTTAACTGCTCCATCCTGTAGCACATAGACACTGAAATATACCAGGGCTTTTGTCACATAAAACTAAGACACCTTTGCACCCTTCATTTTTTTTTTTTTCCAGTTTTATATACTAAGGGGGTGAAAAAGGTTCTAAAAAGATTAAATGCAAGGTGGCTCTGGAGCCTCCCTTTAATAAGCCTATCTATCATACAGTGAACACAACTTCATCATCATATCAGGTCACTAGTTAACAAGTTCCTCCACACACCTGTTTTATGTGAGATTATCACTTACGTGAGCTCATGTAGTTTTCTACTTTTCTCCTGATCGGTTGCTTTCAACTTCTCATGCTCAACTCTAAGGCGTTCCTGTTCAAGCATCATCTTCTGATTTTGGCTGAAGACAAAGTAAATAATCAGATGTATTTTTAAAAGGATGGGAAAAGAATATACCTTTGATATCTATTTAAATTAAGTTAAAGCAAAAAAGACCTTTGTTGTATCCCTGTCATGACAAGCATCCAGAAATCCATTGAACTGCAATCCAAGTCATGTTATCAATAGTTAGAAACTAAGACTTCTGATATGTTGTCGCAGTCAAGTGAATCTATCATAAATGACATCCAGTAAAGCAACAGAAATAAGGTACTGCTGAAGAAAAACTCCTGCCACTTCCCTCCCATCCTACTGTCCTTCTGTACTTGCACAGTCTAGAGACATTTGCCATTACCAAAACAATGATAATTGCTTACTCTTGGAGTTCAGTGATAAGTTTCTCCTTTGCATCAACTTCATCTCGTAGGCTACTGATTTGTTTCTGATGTGTCTCACGATGGCTCTGAATCTGCTGTTCCACAGCTTGCTGTTCGAAAAAAACCGGCACACATTATGCTTTGAGAAGTTATAATTTGTGCTGCTTAAAAAAAAAAAGAAATTAACTTGCCTTGACTTCATTTGCAGTTTGAACCTTATTTAAGTGCTCCTTCTCCATCTCGTGGACTTTTTCTAGAAATGGGAGAAAAGAAAAGACTTCTCAGCCAGGTATCCAGGCTACCAACTACCTTCCCTCCTCTTCCACATCTTAAAATTTGGAAGTTGTACATCTATGTATATCAATTACAATCAAGATCATCTTTAATTCTACGCTTAGCAGTTGAACACAGCAAGTATGCATTCCTGTTGACTAATTCTGTAAGTTCAGTAACAAGAAGCTACCTTATAACTCTGTCCTTCAATCTAGACTGACCAATTACCTATTTATTGTTACGTATTTCAATTGGGGTGGGGGATGGACAGACAGACTCCAAACAACTCTTCTTACCTTGCGCTCGCAGTTGAACTAGTTCTTCATTGAGAGAATCCACAGACTCTTCCAGTTGTCTCTTTTTCTGTTCCACATTCTGAAGGTATTCAGTCAACGACTTGATCTTGGCTTCATGCTTGTAGAACGAAAGGATTCATTTACTTCAGAACGAGGTATCATGGAATTACAGCTATACAAACACACTGTACTTTTTTTTTTTTTAAACAAGCAACCTGGTCTCAAAATAAAAATGGTGCAAACTAAACCTCCAGGAAGAATATGACTACACAACTAGATCTGTAACACAGCCTGTTAGAACACCTCGCATTCATGTTGCTCAATTGAGCGAAGTATATTTTTTGGCAGGGAGGAGAGATGTGTTTGAATATTAAAAACTATCAGAAGAAGGAGGCTCACTGCATTTAGCAAACTGTACAGAAATATGCATCTTCTGATACAAAAGAGACAATTCTGTATGTAAACCAAAATATGAAGAAATTCAACTGCACACGTAATCACAAATTTGGGGGTAGTTGGAAGTCACATTGCTCATCTTCTCCAACAACCACAATAAAGCGGCCAGTCACGCATGTAAAACTACTGTAATAGCACTGTGCTAATGCTACCTATCCCACATACAACTTGACACATTAGAGCAGAGCACAATATTTGTGACATCAGTAATTGTAAAGAATCCCATGAAGGAGAACATAAAGATTCTAGTAATTAATACAAATGTTACAAAAGTACTATCAGGCTGCAAACATACTGTGGAAATTCTAACATCCTGTCACACAATTACTCAACAGCACCCAAACTTCAGAGAATACTAAGGATACAGCTGAGACCTGTAAAGAAACACTTACCTGGGAGATACGGAGTTGACAGGCAGCCAACTCCTTCTCGTTTTCTTCCATTTTCTTATTGCTTTCAGCCTGCGTGCCTTCCAACTGCTTGCATCGTTTTACCATTGTTTTCACTTCTGATTTCATTTTGCTAATGTACAGCCTTGCAACTGTGAATTCTTCATCTATCATGCCAGTTCCCTCAGGCTGCTGAAAATTGTGGAATCGCATTTAAAAAGCTTAGGTACAGAAACAGAATTAAAGATGAGGTAAAGCAACTTCATGCGCAGCATCCTGGCACTCACCCCAACTGGTAATCACAGCACTCAGGCATCAAAATGAACTTAAATGAATAACCTGGAAGTGTAACATGCTTAAAACGTTACCTTAATATCTCATCCCTTGCAAGCTTAACTCTAACGAACCTGACTGAGGTATTTACGACTTGCATCTGCAGGTTAACACCAAAAAAGCATTAACTGATCTAACCCAGGCTCTTGAAAACGATTATTACTTTTGTTTGTTTTTGGTTTCCCTTCCTGAGCTATTCTGTTTGCACAATGGTAATATGCCACTTACAGCACTGCTTAAATTCCTGTCCTATGGCCATCTTCTAAATTAAACATCATTCCAGTTACATATTCCATTTTTAAGGTAAGTAACCTCCCTATAGCCACTGTAGGTCCAAGACAATGCCTTTGAAACTGTCATGGTCCAAATAACCGCATGGATGAAAACACTATTTCAAATATCATACCTGCTCTCTCTCATCTTTGCATAATCAATTTCTGTTTGGGACCTGGTAAATCACAGAAAAAGCAAGAAATAACCTAATTCTGAATTTACTAATACATAAGGCTTCCTCTGGTGGTTGTTTTTACTGTACTATGAAACCTCACCCTACCCATCCACAGAGTATGTGTGCAATACATGGCACTAAAATTTGCATTGACTAATTCTTACCTTGACATCATTATTTCCTACTGCAATTCCTATTTCTGCCAGATCTTTTAGTAAGGAGGCCATCATCTCTGTTGCTCGTTTCTTCTGATGGTTAGTCATTTCTTTCAGCTTTTGAAGCTCTGCATCTATACTAGCTAAAGTAACCTACAGTAAAAATAATTACATTTTAATAAACAACGCACACGTTTTCAGAACTATTTTTATATTACATAATATTGCAACATCAAAACATGGCACCCAGTTCTGGGAGTCTGTAAGCACTACTATTACTCCAGAGCAGATTTGCAGTTCATTTGAACTGCCGTGGTTGCAGCAGCTGCAATTCAGCAGCCTGTATGCTCAAAACTTGTCTGAGTGGTAAACAAAAAGCAGACAAGTCTGACATTTTAGAGCAGAACCATTCCAGTGGTGCCAAAGGATAGTTACTGCACACGTTTGCTGCAACAGACTAAGAAGGACAAAGTCTTAATTTTACTTCTATATCCATCTCTCGGTTCTGTCAACACACATCAGTATCAAAACTGTGCAGTAATCCCTGAATGCTACTGAGAAGACTAACAGTTTCCACAGATAGCTTCACTAAGCATATAAACAGATTTTGATGCAGGAAGAAACCTTTCAGGACTTATCTACCATGAAAGAATTCCTGGATTTTCATACAAGAGAGAAGAAGGGGAGAAAGAAAGAGCCATATAGAGAGTCCATCAGCCATTTAGGTAATCAAATCAAGAGTATTCTGGTATTAAACAGGTTTTAGACTTAAACTCTCATTTTCTTCTTGAGAAAAGCCTATGACTTCAAGAAAGATACACAGCTCAGAAAATTTATATGTTGAAGATTCTCAGTAATTCGATCCATTTTCCTACCGATTTTTGATTGAGTTCATCGCTAAGCAGTTCATATTCCTTCGCCTTGTCTTCTACTTCCTGAGACTTCTGATCATAATTGACAGCTAACTCTTCAAGAGCTTGTAGCACCTCTTTCACCTCCTCTTTAGAGGCATCATTTTCAGCCTGAAGACGATTCAGCTCAGCTTGCAGATTGTCTTGGTCCCGTCTAGTTGATGCTAGAAGCTACGACATTGATAGAGATTTATTTAAATTAATGACAAACAACAAGAAAAAAATGCATTCATAAGTGAAATCTTCATGTTTTTATCTACTAAAACTGCCTGTACCCACTTTTTTTTTTATAGTGCCTAGCATAACAAAGTAAGGACATTAAGTATAGGTACAGTGAGATATGTCCATGTCCAGAATTCGTCAACTTCTACAGTCTTCGCAAAATGGAGATGATTCCAGACCAAGGCACTTAAGGTTAGCAAATGAAAACTTAAGGTTAGCACATAAAATACTGCAAGTCCTCAAAAGAGTTGCTGAATACTTCTCATGAGTCTAAAACTGTCAACAAACTAGAGATTAATCTTCAAGCACTTCAGCACAGTTGGCTGCTGCAGAACAGCCAGACAAAAGGAAGAGCTGGAAAAGACGCAGATTTAAGTAAAGAGTAACAGCTCCAACTCCCTGCATTCTCAACTCATTTCCTTTCTGGCCAATGCATCAAGGTTTGTTGGTTTTCTTATTTTTTAATTATTACTTTAAAAATAAATAGCATTTGTCATTTGCTCCAACATCTTTGTTAAGTGAAATTGATAGTTGTTTACCCATGTAATTAAGTTACATTGTATTCACATGTTGTCATTGATATTTTGAATATTTCAGTAAGTACATCCTGAAACAACAAAGATATCCCATTTATTAAGGGCCATAATATTCCATACATACCCCCTGCCCAACTTCTCTGCCAGTACAGCAATACTGACTGAAGTAAGCAGTAGAAAAGATTTCTTACAGTAAATCAAAGTATCTTCAGTTTGGACAAACAGCTAATTTTGTACAAAGACAACAACAGCCTGTGTCTCTGCATAAAGTATTTCACAGAACTGCAGGGTTGGAAGGGACCTCTTCAGACCATCGAGTCCAATTACCCCTGCAGAAGCAGGATCCCTACAGTAGGTCACACAGGTTCCTTTTGTCTTCATGGATACTTGGGGTTCAAGTAGACTGGCTCAAAAGTAGCCAAAAGCACAGCATAAGTGGAAAGAATGAATAAGCACAGCATTTCAATTCAGGTTAAAAAAACATCGTACAGTAATAACCCACCACCCTACTCCCTAGTCATAAACTGTGGCCCATTAAGAATACCTCAGAGAGTCAAAGAAAAACAAAATGAAGGTACGGAAGTGAAACTTACCTCTTCCTGATCCAACATTTGTGTTTTCAGTTTTTCTACCAGCTGGCTCTGCTGATTAATTTCTTCATCCTGCAGTTGAAGAAAGACCACGTTCAATAAACTAACAAATACCACTGAGAATAAGAAGGTAGAATCAGGCATATAAGCTTTCCGTGTTCTGAGATGACTGGACAACTCAAAGCAGTAAAAGCAAGAAGAACATACATACAGGATATGTATAAAACACTGTGCTTCAAAGACAGAATTTTTCCAACTGTGTTTTTAAAAATCTTCCCCAATCTGTTTTGAACTTCCACAAACAATTCAGATTTAATGAGAAGCTTTTTCTTCTCTAGATTTAGTACTACTGTTTCAGTTTTCAATTACATTCAGTGCATGCATATTTTACTTGAAAACAGCAGTTTTTCCTTCCAGTTAACTTTTTTCTGCTTACTCATTACTTTCCTCCTCCTGGTGCAGAATTAACCCAAACAACCAGCTAGGAATGGTCATCATCCAGGAAGCACAAATGCTAGTCGAGATCCTTGTGAACTCTTCCTTCTTTCATTTTCCTCTCTTCCACCCCACCCCAGCCCTCCCCACAATGTACCTTCACATCCAGTACAATTTGTTGTAGTTTCAGCAAAGGGGCAAGAGCAACTAAGAAAGGATGCTCATTTTGGATGGAATAAAGCAATTTTAAACATCATTTAATCAGTACTTCGGAATTAGAGTAGGTGCTTCCGGCAAAAGTTTAAACAAGCTGTAGTAACAAATGAAGACTGGCAAATTAAGTACTACATAGTGCATTTCAAGATGCATTTCAAAGAGTTCTTACGTCAAATAAAAAAGGCATACCTTGTCATCCAGTTGTTTGTATAACTTGGCAATTTCTTCCTCACATTTTCTTCTCTCGGCATCAGTGAAATTGCCAGTTACTCCCATCGTGGTAGCTGGTTTATCATTAATAACACTAATATCCTTGTCCACTGCAAAAGCTTCTAAGTTGGCCTTCTCCTTGTCAAACTGCTCATCAACAGGCACAGTCTCCCCTTAAGTAAAGGAATACACTAATGAAGCATTTTTAGCAGTCGGTCATGAAACACCTTCCACCAAGTATCATCTATTCCCCAGTTGCAGTACAGCTCCATGGTTAATAAGCAATAGAGTTCATAGCTTCCATGGCAAAACTGACTACTCCATCACCCAGACTACCTCCTGCTTGCCACTGAACATTACATTTCACCAGTTGCTCTGCTGTAGGCTCCAAATCTGACATCAAGATATCTTCCAGAACAGCACCTAATTTGCACTGCAGACAGAACCCTCCCCCTTTTTTTTCCCCCCTTTGGCATTCTGTCGTGACAGGCAGCCACCATATTTACTGCTACACTGATTTGCTTATTTAAAAATATTTCCACAGTTACATTGTTATGTTTCTGTGTTCATCAGCACTGTCCTGAGAACACTTCACTACCTTCACACTTAAAAGTATCACATATGAATTTAGGCACTTCTCTGGTAAATTCGAAGTCAATTCCTTGGAGCCTTATCACAAAGCATTTTAAGCAGTCCCTGAGCGATACGGGCTCTTCCCAACATTCCTGTACGGCGTGTGACTATTCTGGAAGAATTACACTCAACATTCCAGGTGTGGTCTACATAAGACAGGGAGGAGGAAAAATAAATAAATCCTATCCCACCCAACTTAAGTGAGGCCATTCATTTTTTTCCTCAGATTTACACTGGAATGTGGTGCACAACTAGTCTGATTTGTATGATGTATCACTTCATGATGGCAAAATCATCTTCTAAAACTGAAAACTCCAGAATACATCCACATCTTAAATCTTAAGTTTACAGCTTCGTATTTATCTTGCATTTGCCAGTCGCTTCAGTCCAAAAGAATGCAATCATTCAGAGAGAACAGGCACACGCTCTGTACTGTTTGCAATTTCTTTTTCTTGCCTACGGAAGTGTTTGAGCTGCAGATGAGGACAAAGTCTTACAGTACCGATTTGAATTTGAAATTTCACAGTTTCTGCAATTACAGTTAGCATCATTCTTCACTTCCAGATAAAATGTTTAGAATGCACCTCGATCTAGTCCTGCTAGTAAATCAGGCACTGAAGAACCTAACATCAACACACCTGCAGACATTTCTGCCAGCAAGCATTACTAAAGTTGTTCCAATTCCCATGAAAAACAGTAAGCCTCAACACCAGCCTAATATCATAGCCCTAATATTCTTTTTACTGTTTGGAATAGTGTTCTTCATTATTTTTGGAATCCTGAAGAGTAATTCAGCATCTCCTTGTCTGAAGTCTGCATAACAAAGAAAACTGCTGCTCACCATTCCGCCATCTGTTGAGTTCATTCTCTAGCCACTGTATGGTGTTACGCAGCGTCTTGTTTTTCTCTTTTTCTTTCTCATACTTTTTCTTCCACTGTTCTGCAGTGAGCTCAACATTGACACAGACTGTGTTCTTAATGGTCTTTGCTCTACATAGAAAGAAAAACCTCTGAAGCAGATTCTATTTGTTTTAATAAGAAAATCATGTTTAAAGCATAAACAACTCCTACCTCTTCTAAAAGCTCCTCTCTACACCCTGCCCAATTAATATTTGTTCAGTTAGATTGATACAATTGTTAATGGGCTCAGTAACATAAAAGGCATAGAGAAGGCTGAAAAAATGTCAAGCCAGGTGAGCTGAAAAGAAGCAGCTGTATACTTTCGCTTGAATTGGGATGGTTTGAACAAAGACCAGCATTTACCATACCCAATAAACATTTCTCTAGAGGACAGCATAATACTTTCAGGATGTAAATCACCTGGCTTAAGGAACAGCTCCAAAGTCCAGTGTCGACTAGATCTACATTAACCAAAGAGGTGAATGAGCTATAAAGTACGGATGCATTTAATTCAGGTGATACATTCAGCCAAGCAAATCTCATTCAAATGCATTAACTCCAGAGACAAAATATCAAGGACTAATACACCTTGATGAAGTTCACACGCAGTTGTTGCATTAGCGATGTACCTGGCTTACATCAGCAACTCATGGGTATCTTCCTACCAAGAATTATCCCCTCCAAAAGATGAAAACAGAAAAAAAACCTTATTGGTGGACAGAAACCCACCCCTGGCACCATCATGACTCCTGTACATTTCCACAAAGCCTCACTGAGAGTTGACTGCTACCAAACGGCACGCTGTTTCCTACTAAATTACATCATATTTACTTAACCTTTAGTTCCTACACCTGAGGGTTTCAGCAGAAACTTAACAACCCCAGAAAGCTGAGTTAATACACCAGACCACCTACGGACACTTGAGCAACTCCTGAAGATATCAAGAGCAAGGGACAATGAACCTACACAGCTACAGTTGGAAGATACTTCCTCATACCTGAATGCTAGAAATACTACAAGGAAAGGATCTCCTAGATTCTAGAAGGAGACCAAACTAGAATTCCACTGCTGCGGAACACAGTCAGCGTTCCACGCCTACCAAATACCCATATTCTGCCAGATTCTGAACAAGTTCTAAAGCCATGTACTCTACCTTCCATAATAAGGATCTTCCCTGGAATAAATAAATAAAATTGAAAATTATGTCGTTGAACTAAAATGGAAGAGAAACAGAAAAACACATTAAGCCTGAGAAATGCTGATGGCTTTCATAAGGGCAGAACTAAAGGAAGAAAGTAAACATTCTAATTCATTTGGTTTAGGAATCCTGACTGGGTAGTTTATCTCTCACTCTGCCTTTACTTCTGAGTTTAGCAATAGCAAAATATTAGGGTACGTTTACTTTTGCAATCAGCATCAATTTAAGGTCTCAAACTACATACTTTTTAAAGAACAGTTTCACAGCTTTGTTTATTGTAGAAGGTTTGTTTTATCAGTCATTGTTAGGCATGCAAGTGCAGTGCATACACAGCACTTACATTCTCTTATGAAATTCTGTTTCTTGTCTCTCTCATCATTCAAGTCATGTACTCACCTTTGGCCAAACAGAAGAGTAGATTTCGTTTCAGATTCATTGTATGAAGATGGAGAACAGCAAATAACAATTGTGGTTCTACAGTTACCCCCTAGAGAATCTTGAAGGATTCTGGTCATTTTGCTATCACGATATGGAACGTAAGTCTACCAAGAAAATGATTAAAAGAATTGGTCGTGGTTTTTTTTCCATATTATTTACATTGTTGAAGAGCTATGCTTTCCTTAGGTATAACTTCATTAGAAAAACAGATTAAATTCTACTTTAATTAATACAACATTCAGTTGAACATGCAAGGAGCGATCTAAAATCTTGTTTCTATGCCTGGTAACCTCTAGAGTACAACAAAGCTTTCCATTAGTTTAGGCCCCTTAATACTAAATGCAACTTTATTATTTATCAATGACAACACAGCACAAGAAAACCTTATTACAGCAATGTATTGATGCAAGTGGATTAGTTTAAAAGACTCCTTGCACATCACCATGATCAATAAAGAATTTGTCTGTAATATATTGTACAGAAATACAAGCCCTTAGCATTGAACTACAAAAAAAGGACAAGAAACAAGTAGAACACTTACACTGCTTTCAGCCAAAGCTGAGATGACATTTCCAAGAGCAGACAAAGACTTGTTGATGTTCTTAGCCTCATCCAGCACAGCACCTTCTGCTCCAGTTTTGCTAACCTGACGTATTTCAGTAAATTACTAAATGTTACTTCAGAAAAATCACCTTCCACATTTAACACAAAACTTGGATACCAGGTCTTCAAATGGGTAAATTACAGTGTGTAAAGAGGATAAGAGTAATGTACAATAAGCAGCGTGGTACATGCTTCCTTCTCTTCTTCAAGCCACTGACACAGCAAGCTGAGCTGTCATTTTAACAGTGTTAATCAGTACTTCAACATAAGAAACTTGGTACCACTATCAAGTGAAAATGTAGTTATTCCACACCCATAAATAGACTCTTGATTCCAGTACCTCGCTAGCCGACACACCCTTTTATTTTTTTTGCTCTCAGACACTGAGATTGAACTCTAGCCCACTTCCCAACCTTCTCCATATTTGCAAACCCTCAATGCAGAAATGCAAAACAGCTTAGAGATAAAATCTAACAGCCAATAAAGACTAGGATTGAGAAATCACCATTCAAAATTGAAGTTAAAGCACTTCACAGATAAGAACCGAGCAGTCATTATTATATTACTGTAAAATGTTTGACTGCAAAGAATGACTTTTGTTTTTCCAAGCTGGAAGAAAAATGTAACGTTACCTTTTCGCTACCTGCCAAGTCCACAAGATAGAGTTTCCCACTTAGTTTCTGTTCTGTTTGAGTATTCTCTTGATTTACATTAATAAGAAAAATACTATGACTTCGAGAGCTGTGTTCATTCATATCTACAATTAAAAAACATTATTTGTCAAAAATAAAGGCACAACCCATCTAACTTGGCTAAACAGCATCTTGCTAACAGAAGCTAACGAAACAGTATACAGTTGTATCACTGTGGCAAAGAAAAATTGAAAGGCAGTAACCAACAGTGCCATCTAATTAGAGATTCTGTCACCTTTGTGTTTCTGTTAGTACCATAAATTCACAGATAACAATTGGTAGCTTTGTCAGCTGTGGATTTCACACATTTAATGTACTATATTAGAAAAGAAAGCACATTTACATTGCAATCCAGAGTACCTTTTTTTGTTTGTTTACAGCACATCACATTTTATCCTTTAGTGCTAATGTCAAGTAGGCAGCCACAACCCCTCACCCCCTTCTGGTTTCAATACTTATTCTGCACGTCTCATTGCAGAGGTGAGCAGTAAAAGAGATTCATGCCAAATCGTAAAGACGATTTTAATGAATTAACAAAAATCTGATCTGACTGCAATCTGAACGACAACGTCTGCCTACTTCTTCCTTTTATCTAGAAATCTCTCACAGGCTTAAAAGCTAACCAGCAGCACAGAAATAGATCAACAGGAAAGAATATCCTTCTATCCAAATTTCTGCTATTTTTCTCTTCATTAGTCTGGTCCCTCTTTCAGAACCTTCCTACCGTGGAGCACTGAAGGAGAAGGGCAGGACTTTTCTTAATGGAAACATTTTCTTATGCCCAGTTCTTAACCAAAGAATATAAATACATTTTTCTTTATGATTGTATGTTTTCTTCCTCCCAAATAAACATCTGGACAAAACTGACAAACAATTTGGTTCTCAAAGATTTCAGAGAGTCACTTCAAATAGAAATAATATTTGGCACGCATCTCACCTTCCCTCCTTTGTTTTTGAAATGCAGGCAAAATAAACACAGACAACTCCTAATCCTAATCCTTGGGGGAATTCAGAGGCCTACAACACGAGTCCTTGCAACTCATCTGCACATCTCAGGCCAAAAAAATGGGATGCTACTTACACACCGGCAGCATGTCTGAAAAAGTCACCTGATCAGCTTCTCTTACAGGCTACAATAAAACGACCTAACTGTAGATGAGTCATGGTGGCTGACTTACAGGTACATAGGGTAACTGGAACAAACTCCACAAACCAGGATTCTGCACTACCCCCTAACGAAGAGCTCCAAGGACTCCAAGCTCTTCACTGATCACTGATCACTAAATTTCTCTTTCCAATCAAAGACCAATTAACAACATTAACAAAAAATACATTGAAAGACTCGGTACTTAAAGACATGTCAGAACTGCTTGTACAAAACCTTCTCAACAACCTGAATTTAGTTCACCATCCCTGCCTTATGGTGTGTTTTAAGAAGTCAGGAAGACAATAGATAAAGCACTAGAGCAGGTAGGGATAGTACTTACTTGTAACTGCTACATGTCTGTTTGATTTTCCTTCATCTATAGTATCCATAACTTCTTCTGGACTACATACAAAACGTTCTGTGCAACCCTTTAAAGTAATATCAAAACAAAATAAAATACCAGTAAGCCAGAAGAAAATGGAGTACATTGGAAGCAAAAGATCAAAACAGTATCAGAATGACACTAACCTTTACATAGGGAACTCTATTTTTGTCTTCATGAACAGAAAGATTGGTCTTTGAAACTGGAAGAGAAAAAGTTCTAAAGCTAAGGTATGTATGATTTCTTTACAGAATGAGACATTTACAACAGATCCACGTAAAAATGGAACATACATCAAACGACCACTACTGCAGTTACAGCTGCATTATATAGATAAGCTACGCGCTGTCCCATTTTGATGTATCTATATCAGAGATGGGTTACTTATTAACATAACACATTTATCTCAGTATCGTCCTAAAGCTTTTGTTCTTTAAATCTCTCTACCAAGCAGTTTACTTTCTATGCTCAAAGTAAATAAGAGACTTACCATCCAAAAGGTCCCTTATTTTATCCAAGTATATTTCAAAATACGACACCTAGAAGTGAAACAAATAGTGTTAGAAAGCAGAAAAGGTTAGCTCTTCAGATGGAGCCAGTACAACAACCACGACCTCCCACATACTGCCACATCTAGTTCACAACCTCAAGGATGAACTGAAATACACAGCACTGCCACAAGTTATCAAGATAGCTACCATCAATGTTTAATGGAAACAAGATTAAAGTGTTAATGTAATTATTCTTTGAGAAGAGCCATCTGAAATAACTTGTCTTTCTATTTTCCAATTCATAAGCATTCACAGCAGATATGGAACATCCATTCAGCAACAGACTACTTCCACTTTTAATATAGATTAAATATAGGAATATAGAAAAGGTTACCTTAATATGAAACTCGAGATTCTCATCCATAGAGTAAATATAATTAAAGATATCTTGTACTATTCTTGGAATAATCCCCATTCCATCTGGGTCGTGAAGCTTCCCCTTATTAGAAAAGGGAATGAAAAAAACATTTATACTGAATCCAACAGCACAAAGTATTTGACGGCAGAATAAAAAGTCAGACAAGCTAGCTTTAAAATGTTGGTGCTAAAATGCACTGATTTTTATCTGCAAAGGAAGCTCCTGACCATCCACTTAGGCCCAGCACTTGCTAGGATCATAAAGAACAGCTTCAATAACTTCACACATAAAGATGAGAAATCTACCATGAACAGTATTGTTTTTTCCATCCTGCTTTTGATAGCTGAATAAAGACAGTAATTGCCATTCTTTCATCTGGAAAATAATTTGGGTATCCAAAGTTTGTAATAGAAAGAAAAATAAAATGAAAAATGTGGATGCTTCATTTCTCGAAGTGTTCAAATTCAGGGTGGATGGGGGCTTTGGGCAACTTCATCTAACAGAAGATGCCCATGCCCACGGCAGAGTGGTTGGAACTACTGATCTTTAAAGACCCTTTCCAACCTAAACCATCCTATGATTTCAAGAAAACAAGCCAACATCTCATCCCTAGGAACGTAACACCACTGCGGTGAAAAGATATGAACATGATATTGAAAGAAAACAATTTTAAGTTGCCTTACTTCCATAGTGTGTGTCTTTCCAGATGATGTCTGCCCGTAAGCAAATATTGTACCGTTGTATCCCTCAAGCACATCTAAAGGGAAAGAGTGTTTTCATTAGGATTGACTCCCTTCTCCTAAACAACAGTCAAATACAACAGAAGGCAAGCAGTTCCTAAAATGTTTAGCAAGTTCAGCCATTTGGTGACTGAAAAGTAAGCGCTACAAGACGAGGTGCTAGGAGAGGATGGCAGCAGCCTCCTTCCTTACCACTTCTAATGCAGCCGCTATAGACTGCGTTTTCAGAAGCTGCATTAGAAGCATTAGAAGTAGCTGCTCCTTCAGCCAGCAAAACACAACTTCAGAGTCAGTAATAAGAAGGAAATCAATACAACTGCCATCTCGGACAGCCTTTGACCATTTAGCCAAATGGTATTTCGTGCTACGCTATTTGCTGCCTTCACAGTAAAGCTGGGGTATCCGATTATTAAGAGAAGGAGCTATGCTACAAGTTTCAAGCATCCTTGGCCATAAGCTTATGTTTTAAATCACGAACAAATCGATTCTAAGTTTCAGGTTGAAGGGCAAGGGCCTGGTGGCTTTGTTTGTTTGCAAGTCAGTTAACGTGGAATCACGTTCTACCAACTTCTTTTCCACAAGCAAGTATGAGAGGCTCCAAACAGTGAGGTCTGCCTCCCATTACAACCATAATCCAACTGCACCACCGCTACAGCTCCTCAGCATCATGATCTACCACAGAACAGAAAATCCACCCCGAGAAACAAAGATTAAATGTTCAGATGGAAGAAGCAGGATGAGGAGGAAAGGGACAAGCTTACATACATCTCTTATTTAACTTTTTAAGGAACAAACTTCTGATCCAATCTTGATTACTCCTTAACTCTTCAAGTTAAATACCTGCGGCAGCACGGACTTGTAACAGCAATTCACTTATCTATTTACTAAAAACCTTCAACACTTCACCAATCTGGTCTTGCTTCTAATTGTTGATAGTTTATGCACTCCTAAGAAGGCTTTGATAAGGTTGCTTTAAAAGCTGGGTCGATTAGAACTTGTACTGATCTCCTTAAGAAATGAATCAATTTTACTTAGAGGGAATTACCTAACTCCTTACTACCATACTTTACTGTGGTATAACCTTCTGTGTTAGAAGACTTGATCTCCAGAAGCCACAAAGCCAATTGGACAGTTCAAGTTTAGAGACAGCACACTCCCATAAGCACTGAAATAAGCTAACTCATAACTGCAAGATTAAAACAAAATGAAACAAACACCAGGTTTCCCAACTTTCCCTTCACCTCACATTCCTCCAAACAAAAGGAACCGTAGGATGTTTCCTGACACCAATAAAAACAACCTACTCATAAGAGTTGCTTTCAAACAGACAGAAGCCTATCTTTTATTAATTTATGACCAATTGTTTTAACCTTCAGCAGAGATCTGAAAAAACCCAACCAACTAACTGGTAAATATCATCAAATGTTGCAAACAACTGGAGAAGCAGGTTTAGAATTGACATCATATCACTTCACATGCAGTGAACCATGGTGACTGTTATTAAACTTGTAGAAGGTAAAAGGGAGCAGCAGAAGCACCAGTTTTCAACATTAAAACCCATCCAAATAAGGTATTTCCTGATAATTAAAAGTTGGTTCCACCTTACCTTTGACAATCTTTTTAGCACAATCATTGTACACTTGCTCCTGGGATGTGTTTGACTGGAATACACGGTCAAAAATATATGGCTTGGACTGTAGTGAAAAGAAACAGAGAAACTATTAGAAAAAGAAGACCCTGGAAGCACAACTGAAAGGTGTCTGTTCACACAGCTTAGAAGCAGCCTACACGGTCTCGGCCCGATCTTATGCTTTATTTTAAGCACTGGAAGGACGCAGTGAGGAAATCGGCTTATCTATGTGTCTAAATCTTGACATGTTTGCTTACAAAAAAACAAATACATCTAATTCAAGGCCTTATAAGTGCAACCCAAACTGTTTTCCATAACTACTCTGCTACATGACCTCTACTTACTTGATTTATAGTGTAAACCAGTGCCCAGTGTCCATACATGTGAAAACCCTTTATTCCTCTCCACTGCTTTGGTAAAGCCGAATTATTAAACACAACCTACATCCCATCACACACAATATGCCTTCACAGTATTTGTTAAAAACCTCAAACCAAAGTAAACATTCAGGTCACTTACAATCAGCACCAGAAACATTTCCCCATGCATGATATCCCTACAGTAAGGCTCTGTAAACAGAAGGAAAAGGCCACTTTGGGAAGGGAACCTTCCATACATCTCTTTAGGAGAACACTGACAGAGGAAGCTCTGACACAGCTTTTTGAGAAGAATGTGGGATTTGGCCACAGCTGGAACAAGCTGACAGTCCATAAAGATACGAGTTATTATGCTCATCTTATTAAGCTGAACTTTTCCTAGCACTTTTGGAGCTTGATTTATTATCTTTGCAGACAGCTGAGGTTTACAAGGGCCTTAAGTCTGTTTCTACCTCTAAACTTAATGCAACTGTTAAATGCTCCATTTGGCCTAGGTTTAATTCATTGTCATCCTTCCCCTCCCCCAAGGATACCGTGGGACTGCCTTCCTGGCAGCAGAACAAGTCTAGCTTCCATCTTTTACCCACCCACTCAGCACATTCCCTTTCCTAGCCTGACCTTCCATTTGCCTTTTAATAACATCTAGCATAACACCAAACAAAGCTTCCCAGAGCCAACGCGCATCCCTCTGCTTCCAGGGCTTGGAATTCAGATAGAAGAGCTCCCTCTTGGAAAAAAGAAAATAATTACACAGTTCACTGTGTAAATATGCTCAAGAAACCACAAGACTCAATAGGCAGAAACTATCCCTAAGGTGCTGAAGTCTGCCAGAACATTTGTTTCACAGCAGGGAAATCACAGGCTTTCCCAATTACTCATTCTAGCTTCAAATACACCTCAAACTCGTATGCTCTATAGGTGGAACTCAGGTCTCTATGTACACCAGAAGACAAACAAGCAAGTCCAAGTATCCCCAAGGTAAGAAAATGAAGGCTGAGAACTTGTTACGTAACAAGACTAAGCCACCAAAGAAAACACCCATTTTAAGTTTTCTTTCTCACTAACATCTCTAACTTCAAAAAGCCTCCATCCTCACCATTACCAGGCAGCTACACTACACACTGCAAGCCATCCACATCGCAAACATGAGGCACATTTGTTTCATGCTCAAGTCTGTCTGCATATTTGTACAAGCTGAAATAATACCTGTTATCCATAATAATACCCATGGAGGATCACGTTTACCACTACACGTTGGAAAAATCCAGAGTGAAAAGTGAACGCCCAAGAGGAGGGTGCAGCTGATACAGCAGTGGGAAGGGATGCCCCTCAGGCAGACACTGCCAGACTTCGGATGTAGATCCATGTGAAACATGTTAAGTTCAACAAGGCCAAGTGCAAGGTCCTGCACCTGGGTTGGGGCAATCCCCAGCATCTGTCCAGAGTGTGAGAGGCCCTGCAGAAAAGGATCTGGGGACAGAGGATGAAAAATAAGATATGGGCCAGCAATGTGTGCTGGCAGCCCAGAAAGTGCTTTGCTGGCTTATATGTAATGCTGGGCTGCATAAAGGCAAGTACGACCAGCAGGTCAAGGGAGGCAATTCCATCTCTCTACTCCAGCCTTGTGAGACCCCATCTGCAGTACTGCATCCAGTCCTGGGGCCCCAACACAAGAAAGATGTGGAGCTGCTGGAGCAGGACCAGAGGAGGCCATGAGGATGCTCAGAGGGCTGCAGCACCTCTCCTACAAGGAAAGGCTGAGGGAGCTGGGACTGTCCAGCCTGAAGAAGAGCAGGCGCTGGGGAAACTACACTGCAGCCTTCCAGTACTAGGAGGGGGCTCATAAAAAAAGACAGGGAGAGACTCTTTAGCAGGGTGTGCAGCGACAGCACGAGGGGAGACAGTTTTAAATAGGGAGGAGACGGATAGAAGAAAAATTCTTCACGAGGGTGGTGAAGCACTGGAACTGGTTTCCCAAAGAAGTTGTGGATGCCCCATCGCTGGAAGCGGGGCTGGATGCAGCTTTGGGAGCCCAGTCTAGTGAAAGATGCCCTCGTCCATGGGAGGGGGTCAGAATAGATGGTCTGGAAAGGTCCCTTCCAAACCATTCCGTGATTCTACAACTACTGCAAATAACCAGCGCAACATTAGCAAGCCTGTACAATTTCAACTTCTCTGAACTACTGCTCCAGAAAATATTGAAATAATTAATCCAATTAAATTACAGCTTCCTGAAATTTAAATAATTTATTTTACATTAGGAAAGGTTTGTGGGCAGTATCTTCTGACAGTTTAGGCAGCATCCGTTAACAACATCCACTATTTGTGAACCACACAGGTTCACAGCATATCTTTGCTGTTCCCAGCACAGCACTGACAACTATGAGAACAGAGAAGTATACTGAAATGCAAACATTTTGCATACTATGTGTATTTGAATATCTACGCTTACTCTATTGTCTATTTATATTCTGTAGTAGTATATCTCCACCATCTAGTAGCAAATCTTTACTCCCCTCAAAGAAATCCAACTAAAATCAACCAATCACTCCAGCCTGGTTTCCGGTACAGGAGGACACCTTGTTCAGAAAGCACAGCAGGCAGAACCTGGGCTAGTCTGCAGCTACCCTGCAGTCTACAGGTATCTGCAGCACGCTCTAGGAAAGCTCTCCTTCTGCAAGTCTTTAAATGCTGCTTTGAAGAGGGGTGGTTTTTCTCACCTACTCTTCTGGCAAGCAAAGGCTGACCGAACTACACTACTCTTCTTTATCTGTGTGAAGGGGAAATTACGTTTACTAATTCAACAGCAATCCCTAGACATAGGATACTTGCAGATTATTTACTTGCAAATAGCCATTCAGATGCTCTCATAAAAGAACAGAGATAAAGCATGTGATATAATTACTGACATTTTTTTGTTTACCAAATGTTGATGTGAAGAATAGCACACGTGACGACTGCCATAGATTAGTAAGAACAGAGAGCCAAACTGCACAGACTTCACTCAGGCAGCACTGCCTTCAATTGGAATCTGTCACATGCCCGGCAGCTTTCACTGTATAAATAAACAAGATCAATTCCCCTCACCAACTGCTACCAATGTAAGCACAAAACGTAGTAATTCCATCCAAAAGAATCCTTATGAGTGATGCTGCTTACACCACTCGTTACTTCCCACTTTGGAGGGAGAAAAGTGGTATATTTGTTCACACATTCTCAGCATTATACTTCTCCAAATGAATCCAGAACGCAACTTCGGAGCACTCCAAAGCCCAATTACGTACTTCCTCCCCTCCTGCAGTGCATTTCTTTATAAAACCCATGGAAAACCTGCTCCATCATCAGTCAATCAGCACTGAACCAAGTAGGTTTAACTGAGTGGGTTCCAAGATAATCACGCTTTAAGAACACAAGTTAAATTTAGTGCTGTTTCACACCAATGACAACTGCAATACTACATCTTATCACTATTCCTTTTAAACAGTTTACTTTTTGCTGTAAACAAAGCCAAAATAGCATTACCGAGATTAACTCGCCCCAGAAAATCTGGTCATTATCTTTAAGGGATTAATCATGAAAGATTAAAGTGTCGGATATTTTTTCCTACATTGTTTCCTCCTCGGGGAAGAAAAGGCATCCAGTCAGATGATGTGAAGGCCATGAACACACAAGAGGCCCCAGCAGCACTGCCACAAGGTGCCTGCAGTGGTGGCAGTATCACTTCCGTAATATGAGGCTGCTTTAACGTACTCCAGAAATGATCAGCAAATCTTACTGAAACCCAATTAAGAAATTAACCTGACCTTTCAGTGACACCAGAAACATCAAGCCAACAAGCAGAACGCTGACTACTCTCCAAAGAGAGGGAATTCAACATCCACATTCATTCCCTGCCATTCTTCTGGCAGTTATCAGCCACAGGATAACTTGAGCTCCCGTAACTGCTGCACTGAAGGGATGCTGTCCCACAGCAAGAACTCTGCAAGCACTTCCATGGCCCCTACAAAGCACTTCTGCCAACATGATTTACCACTAGTTGAAGTGAATGTTAAGTTAACATAAGGCTTATGTTCAAATACAGAGTTCTGCAGTTGAAGACCAGCTATCATCCTCCACTTGCTAGAATGGACTGCTAAAACAACACAATAGCTACCCATGCTTAACTTCCAAGAGGCTGAAGTAAGAAGGGCTTACCTTCTGCCCTTCAGTTTTGCATCTTTAATAAAGAATATTCTTCCTATCGGCACAAAACATGTTAAAAAAGCTCACTGAACAATCTCTGGGAAGTATGAAGACAACAGCCTGACTCAGTTCTTCCTATTACTAAGCAAAGGTATTACAGCTTGAACACACCTAGCAGAGCGCCTTCCTCTTAGCTCTGCGATACACAACTGCAGCTGATACACAACAGTCAGTCAATCTCTGCACTTTCTGCCTTATTTTTCTTATTTCTGAGCAAATATTGTGAAGATTATTCATGCTGATACTTGAATTGCACCAGTTATTTATTGCTATGGAAGGAATGTTAATCACACACACAGAAGTTACTGAAAACTCAATTTCCAGCATGAAAACAGAAGTCCTGCAAAAAGAGCTTCAGCAAAACTTTGGCTTGCTGTTTCTTCTAAAGAGAAAAGTGCTGCTGGCATAAAAATGGTCCTTGAGTTTCAGAAAAAAGACAAATAAGAGACCAGTGAGGTGTTTTCAACAACTGATATGTAGCCACAACGTCTAATTCCCCTTCAAACATCGCTAAGCTGCAATATTTGCTTTCTGTTAAATCATCACAGCAACATCTGAAAAACTTCCCAATCATCCACCATCTCACAGGAGACAAAAACAGTAAGAAAAAACACCGAAGGAATGCAGTCTTTTCGGCTCCCCATGGCTGTCTGTGATTCACGTTTGAAGTTGCAATCTAGGCATCAAGTGTTTTTATTTGTACTTCTAATTAAATAGTGCTTTCTTTCACACCAGCAAAACACTAATTAAAAGCTGTTCCAAAAACATACCTCGCTTCTTTCACTTATGTGGGCCAGCACCTTTCTGTCAGCAATGCACGTGAATTACATTTTCATTTTGAATAATCTACTGCCAAAAGCTCCAGTAATAGCAACGGATCTTCATTAACCTGTCTCTCATGTAACACATAGCCTTGCTCTCATTTGCTGTCCAATATCAGTTTAGAAGGCAATGAAAAAGAAAGCTGAAGGTCTGAAACTCTTCACAGAGGTTACATCTCACTCCAAAGAAGTATGAAAATACAGGCAGGCAGAGTTCTTTTGTCTCAATAATCACAGAAATAACCAATACACTACGACTGCTACACAAAATACCTGGAGGGCAGACAAAGGGACACGGAGCATTTGGGTGAGTACCCGGAACACCTCACCACTTCCATCCAGCAGCACTGTTTTCAGTCTAGGCATCAGCTCTAAAAGCTGAAGTGTGACTGTATTCAGCAATTCATCTTTTGGGTAGTTTTAAGATAAGCAAGCAGTCTCACATTTGAAAAAATAAAGAACATAATCATGTAAGTTTGCTATTCCTCCAACAGTCCATTGTACTCAAAAGCCTGAAATTCACGAGTAAATTGCTATTAGCTTCCGTATATAAGGAGACTTACCATATTTAACCTAAACATCATATACCCATCACAAGTCACCCCACTCTCTATTTTAACAGAACCCTTGTATTTACTTAGCTGAGAGAACCGCTCAGAAATACTCAGTAAGGTGTTTGAGTGCAAAGATGCAGCTCAATTAATGATTTAAAACGTTTTTAATGGTTTAAAAAAAAAAACATGCCAACCGGTACAAGGACAGTACTTTGTTTCCAAGGCCTGCTCTTCAAAGCAGACTGACAACATGTCCCCTCACACTGCTCCTATGCCCTAGCTACAACAAAGTGTTTTATCTAATACAAATCAAAACGACTCCCTTGTCGAGAAAGACAGCCACGTCAGTAATTAAGCAGGAGCCAGGGAAAGAAGGGGGAAGGGAGGACAGATAGCTCAGAGATGACAAGGGAGCCAAGGAGGGAGGAGGAGAAGGGTTTGGCTGTAGTCACCCATCTCCCTCCCCACCCGCCTCCACAGAGGAGTCAGATGTGCAGTCTGCCACAAACGTTCCTTCCGCAGTCACCCACTTTTCAGCTCCTATCTACCGTTCCAGGCAACTCCCAGATACTGATAAAGAAGCCTTCCCTGCTTCAGCACAGACCAAGCACACACAAGAAGGTGAAGCCCTTCAGGCTGCTCAACACAAGGCAGCTAAGGAAAGCAGCTACAGAAGTGCCTCAAGTACCGTTCAGCAGGCAGCCAAACTGACTTTCGGCAGTAAATACAGAAACTATCAGCTGATAGCAATCAAACGGCACAGCTCACTGAGGAATGTTTTTAGAAACTGTTTCACAAGAAGAACTAAGAACTGTTTCTGTTACCATCTGTCCTTTGGCAGCTCCAGAAGGCACAAGAGGTGGGTGACCCTGATGCTCTGCTACAAAGTTCAAGACTTTGCAAAATCAGTCAGTTTGTTAAAAAAAATACAAAATAGCTTAAGAAGTCCACAGGTTACAGTGAGTGCATCAACTGTTTAAAAAAAATGAAGTTCCAACTTAGAGAACATCAGTTGTGTCAAATATCCATTACTGTAAAAACCAAAATGTACAGAACATCAATCCTACATATTAAGATTTTGTGAAACAAAACTCAAATATTATCACTGCCACCAAATGTACCAGCTCTGGAGGTTCATTCTCCCAAACATAGCAAGTCCTTGGCCTGGGACAACTGAAGGATATATATTTTTTTGTTTTTAATCAAAGAAGAAAACACCAAAGCGTGGTTGTAGCACTGAATGTTAACTGCCAGCCAAGGCCCAGCAGGGAGCCCCCCGCAGCCCTCAGGAACTGCTGTCAGACTGCTCCACAGACGTAGTGCCATCCCAGCTCGATTGATATTTTAAATATTTTCAGTGTATTTAAAGAGCATACAAGTGTTTTAAAGGGTATGTAAGCAACGTCATTTTTTTTTTCTCCTCTAGTCCATGAACTACTTTAAGAAGCTGTGAAGAATTATTACTTGTTACAAAGTCAGAAAACATCAAGATTTCTAAAACCCGTCCTGGATTTTGAAGAGAGCATACGCCGTCACAATGAATGAACACACACTGATTGAAGTCAGATCATTAGTTCTAATTAATTTTTCCGTTTTCCAGGCTTGGGTCCTTGCTGAGGAGTTTACCTACACAAGCTAAAAAACGTACTTGACTATAGCGATCTACCAGCTGAGAAAAGCCCCAAATTACCTCAATTTCATAAGCCCGCTACCCTTCATGCAGCTGCAGACCCGTGGCATTCCACGTTTAATGGACAAGTTGAACAGATAGGAGCACTAGCACTTCGTAATTCATACTAAAAAGGAGTACGCTATTACAGTACCCGCGACCGAAGGAGCTGTGTGAGGACTCTCCTCCGGGAGTCCCAGCGCTCCGCCGCCGCCGCCTCCCGCCCGGCCCAGCTCGGCCACCCCTCAGCCCGCGCCCACCCCGCCGCGCCAACCCCGCGCCACCCGCCCGGCGCCGCCCCTCGCTCACCGCGATGACGACGGTGTCCTCGCCCTGGAACTTGGCGACGTACTTGTCGCCGCGGGTCACCTCGGACTCGTTGAGGGGCCTGAAGCGACACATCACTTTGATGTTACACTCCGCCGGGTCCGCCATCTTAGGCCGCCGCCGCCGCCCGCGGGGCGCTCAGCTCCGCCGCTGCCTGCTCCGCTCCGGGGCTCTGCCAGCCGCCGTGCCGCCGCCGCCGCCGGGAGGCCCACGTCCGCCCGAGCAGGAGGAAAAAGGAAAGAGCCCCTTCCCGGCCGCCCGCTGCCGCCTCCCGCTTTCACTTCCTCCCCAATATGGCAGCCATGGCGGCACCGCAGCCGGCGAGACCGAACACCCCCCTTCGCCGGGCGGAGGCGGGGCCGGCGCAGGGCAGGGAGGGGTGACGTCACCCTCTGCAGAGCCCGGCCCTGCCCCCTCGGCTGGGGCGCGCCGCACAGGCGCAGTGGGACTCACGGGGAGGGCGCCTGCTGCCGCTGGAGCCACACAGCGCACGCGCCGAGTCGTTGCTAGGGCGGCGGGCCCGCTGCCGCGCACCGCCTCGACGCCCGAGGGCGCGCGGCCGTGCGAGGGGGCGGGGCGTGCCCGGGGCCTCTGCCCGCCCACCTCTCCTGGTCAGGCCGCGCAGCGCAGCCGCTGCTGTGAGTGAGCGCGTGCCGGGCGCTGCTAACGGCCCGGAGCTGCCCGCTACGTCCGGGTGTGGCGCGAACGTTCAAACGGGGGCACAGTACGAACCGCATCTCAGCTAGGTCTGCTTCCTGACAGAAACCGAGGTTTATACTGGAAACTTTTCAAACAGCCTTGAAATAAATAGAAAAAGGAGCCTTTTTTTTCCTGAAATTAGTATACTATACCAGGTCAGAATTACTTAGTATAGCAATGTGCTTCTCTTAAAGGTACTGGCTTTTTCATTAAAAAGGGAAAAATATGATGAATTTTAATAGGGGCCATCTGAAATCGAGCAGCCTATGTTGCCACAGCCTTTTGCAGCTCGGGGATGTGAATGGCGTATTGTCATGCAGGGCAGGTGCAAGGTGAGCACTGCTTCCAAACTGAGCCACAGGAAAGAAAAACTACCTCACAGTCGAGTTGCATCCTCAGGGCATTTCTTACACTCTAATACAAAGAATATTTTCGTGCCTAGCAAAGGTTGTTACACAGCTGTGGGATTTGAATCCTCACAGATTCCCTCTGACAGGAGCTTATTGTTATTATGAAGAACATGTAACCTTGTACTTACTACTTTTCCAATTCATCTGCTTTCATTCCTGAGGAAAAAAATTGCTGGCTGCAAAACCAATAATTCCATGGTTATTACTCTCAGAAGTGTTCCAGCTGCTAAGACATTCTCTACCCTAGCCTACTTAAGAAACTTGCAGTTCTTGTTATTTTATAAGCAAGGAGGGCCATAGCGTTATCTATGTTTGCTGACGTACATTACCCAGGGTAAGAACATCTCAGTATGGCAGAAACTTCATCAGGATGTGATTCGTAAGGAAATAGATGCTTGGGCTTGCTTACCTTCTAAACAGCAAACTTCACAAAGAACAGTGAATCATGAATAGGAAGTTACTTACTTTAATTATGTTGAAACAAGAAAATACCTAGATGCGTCAACTGTGTTGACAAAACTGCTTAGTTCTAGTCTATTGATTCCATGCAAACTCATAGGAGAATGACTGACAGTCTCTCTTATCCTGGCTGTGGGATACCTTCCTACATGAGCTCTGTTAAACTAAAAGTGCATTTTCTGTTGTCCATTTCAGGTATTCCATCATGAAGTTTCTCTTCAGGGAACAGAAGTTCAAACTATTCAGTACCTCTTCTTTTACATGACCTACTTTAAATCAGATACAATGCAGTATGCTCAAAGAGGACAATGTTATTGTTGTTGGCTCTAGCATGTCAAAACAACAGTCTTGAAAACTTGTGTCTAAAGATGTGGTGTCACTTTCTTGACAACAGAGCAGAGATCAAGCTGAGTTCAAGGTAAGTTTCTCCTTTTGTCACTGTTCTGCTTACAAAGAAGCAAAATTGCTTCTGACAGTGTCTCGGTGACACCAGGTAAAGTATTTGCAGTTAGGCCAATAGTCATATACAGAAAGAAGACCAGAACTCACTCACCCAGCTGGTGAAGGGGTTCTCTGAGTACACAGCGCTATTTCACAGGAAGCAGCTTAGGTACAAGAGATGCTTTCCCTTTGGTAACTGGCCCAAGATGGCTCCACTCTCGGTCCACCCCTTCTGGTCTGGTTGAGAGCACAGGTGTAAATGTTTTCACTGTGCTCCCTAGGCCAGCCACACCCCTTACCAGATGCTCAATCACCAATTCAAGCCTTGACCTAACAGTTCCCCCACAGTTACGGTTAGCTGCTTTTTTGGTTGGAAATGCTTTTACAATCTTCTTTATTGTTCCATTGTACTATATATTTGTTGTGATTTAGATTAAGACTGTTTAAAAGTATTCTATTATAGTGAAAAAAGATTTTTTTTCCTATTTAGTATTTAAGCCCATTTTGACCTTATAAATTAAACACATTTTCTAAAGAAACACTACGTGACAAGTTCAGAAAAGTTTCTCGGTAAAGACCAATATCTTGTTAAAAGTAATTTTTCCAATGAATTTATGTCTGTTTGTTCACTAACCGTGTTTCTTCCCATGTATGATCTGTGCAATAAACCTCTAGATACTCTTTTATGATTCGTAGTTCCTTTAGATCTCTGGTCTTTCCCAGCAATAAATCACATTAAGGAAAGAGAATTTGCAAACTTGAGCCTTGCTGTGAAACTGTATCTTGGTAATGATGGAATTAACTATTACAATTGTTTCAGCAGAGTGAAAATTATTTAGATTGGATCTTAAAAGAATATTACGTAGTTGAACCGATCTTTAAAGCAGGTGCTTGTTGGGAAGCAAATTAAAGCTGTTTCCTCCCGCCCTTTAAAGAACTGAATTTTTTTAACAATACTTGTTGACATTCAGTGTTCCTAATGCAAACACAAGTGCTCTTCTCATTTTTATTTGCAGCGTACAAGAAAAATAGAGTACATGACTTTGGAGAACTTTTGGTGTGTCCAGGTTCAATTTATTCTGAATTTGCAAATCAATCTGTTGGACAAAAAGGATGAATCTGCTAGATATACTGTACCTCAAACAAAATTTGTTGTTGTTTGGAACACTGTCTGTAAATTAAGGCTATTAAGATGTTTTGTGAATTCTAGTTACGTTGCCTGACACTGGGGAAGTGTAATTAAAAGTAACAATATCTTATGGTTCAGACAGCTTTTTAAAATACATTTTAGAGTCTCTGCCAACAGACTGTGAGCAATCGATTCAGCTTTTGAAACAGAACCGATAAATAAATTACTGAGATTAGCAGAAAGTTGGCAGATAAAATTTAGTGTCATGAAATATCACTGCAGTCAAACTGGATTATCTCAAACTCTCATTCAATTATGAAATTGTAAAGATTTTTTTCACTCCAATAAATAGTATGATCATATGATCATGAACATATCTCCTGTCCCAGCAAGTTTAGGCTTTTAGGTGATCTGAAAGGCTGAAATATGCTTTGAGGAGCAACTGCAACAGCAACTTCTTGTTATAATTACTCAGTGGTTGTAAGAATTGTTTTTTTGTTTTGTTTCTGTTTTTTGCAAGAAATGCATAGAACTCAGAGGAACCTCATGTTTTTTCCTAATCACCAAGATCATATTTGATTATTTCTAACAGTGTTAGACTAATCAAAAGCAAAACAAGCTCTGGGAATGAAACCACATTTGCAATGCTTATTATTTCGGCTAATTTGTGGAAATTAACACAAACATTTGCTAACTATCTGAAGCACTGACTGAATTCTCCCTGAAGAAGGAACACCCTTTTGGACCACGTTCGTATTTTTAACCGTAAAAAATGTTTGCCACCTGTTTTGTGAAACATGCCATCCTAAATCCCTATTCCCAGTCACTTGCCATTGCTTATAACTCTTACTAAACTCACCACTGGATTGTATCTTAGTTTTGATCTTGGCTTAGCTGTTTCAAAGAGTGCAATTAGACATGCATTGTTTGCTAAGGGAAAACTCTTACAATCGTGGCAGTTACAGCAGAGAATCTAAGCGTGAACATTTGTTAGTGAAACCCACGTTAGAGCTCCGATGCTTTTGATTATCTTAAAGTACTTAACACCAGCTATCAGACAAAAACCTTGGAAAAAATAGCTCCTGTGCTCCAGTTTAGCAGGATTTCCTTTTTCATTGAGTAACTGAGCTGAAAGCTGGAGCTGAAAGCAAAGATTATGACTTTATTGAGTTCTAGAAGGAGTTGCTTTATTTCACCTGCAGATAAGAGTATGGGCTGTTAGAAGGAACAGAAAAATATTTGGGATAGAAGAGGAAAGGCAGAAGATCCAAGTTCAGGAACATAAGAAGAAACAAGCAGAAAAGTCCGTGACAGCTGCAGGACCTCCTTCAGCAGCGCAAATGGGATCTGTGATCCCTCACTCTTCGCTGTCACCAAACAGATGTGGAACTCACACAGATGTGCTCAGATAGCACATGCAGAGGGACACCACCACGTAGCTACTGTGTGCTTTGTCAGTGCAAGGAGCAGGGGCAATGGGCCCAGAATACAATCATGAGACTATCTGAATCATGAAATACTGCAGAAATGAGTTGAGTGAGATGCTGCACTACAAAATCCATATCAGTATGGTGCAATATGAAGAAATTTCCAGGCTTTTTAAAAGGCAAAGAAATTATGTACAGGACATGCTTTGCAATAGAATAGCATTCAAAGGTGTAAAAAGGACAAAAATTTGATCTTGGCTGATCCAGCTGTCAAGATATGGTATTGACAGGAGTGGCAGTCTCACAACAGCCTGATTTGAAATGCCTGATGGCTATAAACATCGTTACCGTACATCTCAGGTTGCATTCAGAAATAAAAGAAATCATACTGAGATTATTATTCTGCCAAGTACTCAGCAGGTAGAAAAAATAGCATTTCATTGGAAACGGACTATATCCCTGCCTGAAAACAGACTATATCCCTACCTGAAGTGTACAAGGGAAGTCAGCCTTAACTCTGGAGTCAGTGAATTCACAGCACAACATTTCTCTTTGTTGTCATTTTTAAGTTGCATCTTTTCAGTTTAGTTTCAATTTTGTTTTCTTTTTCTCTTCAATGCTGGAATGCTCTTCTTAAGGATTATATATATCCCAATAATCTTGCCTGGAAGTAGCAAAAATACGGATGAAAGATTTGCATTTGAAAATATAGCCCTGCTCATTTGTTAACTTGTAAATGGCAAAAAAAAGAAAGTAAAAATTAAAGGACAAAAGCTACATCATGAACTTCACAGTCAAGAATAGATCCAAAGATCGTGTATCCTTTAAAGTGTCAGTCAGATCCTTGTTGTTCTGATGGATAGATCACCCTGCTTTAATATTTTAAGTGCTATTATGTGCCAAAAAGCATCGCTAATACAATCCAAGCTAGGTTATCGCTAATTTGTCTTGCTTCAGACCCCAGACTCAGAGAAAGTAAGGAATGAAAAGGAGATTGAATGACAAAGAAATGTCAATCTACGTACTATGATTATATGTCAATATGATGGGTCGCTCTACTGCTATTTTATATCATGTACTTAAGAGCATACCACAGTGTCTTCAGTGATTCCATATGAGGGTGTCAGAAATCAGATGCGGTGTCCCTTTTTTTTGAGAGAGAGCTCCTATCTTGTTTTGTACAGGACATTCAGCAAGGTCGTATGTCCAATGACTGAACAAAATGTGATGGAGCCGATGGAATTGTCTCTGACGTTTCACCTCCTCCGTGATTAATAGTTCATCAGGCACTTGCAAAAATATGTTTGAATACATGTGTTTTTCTGAACTTGGATTCACAGATATCAAAGGAGAAAGCAAAAACTAGTGTAGCTTTTCAAAAAATATCTTTTCATATATTCTTTTAAAATGTAAAGCTTGAAAGCTGTTAGTGTTTGGGAAGGTCTAGATGATTTCTTAGGGAAGGACCTAAAAAACTAGCTTGAGCGCAGCTAGCCCCTTGCCTTGCTTCTCACTTATAAATTCTTATGGCTAAACAGCCCAGCTTGTCACTGCTTCTATCAGCAAATGAAAATTAAAGACAGAATCAGTATAAAATGTGTGAGTTTTGCCTCTCCCTAATACTATTAGAAAAATTATACTAGATCTTTTTGTTTAGTTTGTTCATCAAAAACATTGAGATCTAAGGCAGTTGAAGGAAACTGGTGCTTTTCTCAGGTACTACATGTGTGCACACAAAATGATTGCAGAAAGCACATTTATTTTTATTCAGCGTAGTTCTGCTTAGAAAGATGACCATACACAGCTTCTTACTTACCATGAAGCATGCTTATACTCAAAATCATGTCTGAAATCTTTGGCAAAAATATATTTTATTAGTCACTACTTCATAGGCTTTGCAGAAATAACACTGGCAGAGAGAAATCCAAAGCCTTTTCTAGGTCTTCTCTGAACAGAATTACCTCAATTCTGACATTTATTGTTGGTGACAGCACATGAGATACACACAAAAGGGAACTGACTTTCAGAATCCAGTTTGAAATTGCTGAGCTGAGAGCACTTTTGAAAGTTCTTTGTGGAACAAATTTTGATGGCAATGGTAAACAAACCATTCATGGGGGGCGAGAGAACGGCAGAACGGCATCAAAATGGACCTTTTGTGTTATCTTAAATTCCGGCTGACCTCACACAGACTCATCATCCTGACTTCTAGTCTTCCCATAAATGGGCATGCCTTGCCTGCAGAGAGGTAAGAATCTTCATTACATGGAGAGCTGCCCTAAGGAAAAGGAGTGGTGCGTGTGTGCATATGCACATGTACTCGTCATACAGCAGTTCATATAGTTTTATTCATCTCCTCCAAGTCACATCTTCTTCAAACTGTCCGCAGGATAGCATGGTAGAGAAATTTCATCAGCTTCTCAAGGTGTTTAGTAAAAGTCTTATTGTTTGTAATCTGGACATTTGCCAGACGTTACGACACGGCAATACTATGTGGGATAGCAGCAGTTCTTGGTGCTTAAGTGCTGACTTAGCGCACTGAGGAGTGGCAGAGCTTAAAAAGAAAAAAAAGCACACAGGGGATGAGGCAGGTACTGAGCACTTCCTGGCAACATCTGAAGGTTTTTGTCATCCTGAATAAACTCCCATCACTTCCGTATTTCATTCCTATAGGTGGTCAGTTTCAGCTTCTTTATAGCCGTGCCCTCACTGCCTATGCAGCCTTGTAATGTTTTTCTTTTATGCATTCCTTGTTTTACCATGTCTAGCAGGCAGTTAGAAAGAAATACACCTACTAATATAATCTTTCCCACGCAGCTCTTTGCTCACTCCCTTCTCCCAGTGGGATGGAGGAAGAGAACTGTAAAAAAAAACAACAAAAGAGAACTCATGGGTTGAGATAAAAAATATTTAGTATGACAGAAAGGGAAGGGAAATAATATTAATAATGATAATTATGTATGTATATATATGTAATTATATACGTATGTATATATACGTGTGTGTGTATATATATATATATATAAAACAAGTGATGTACAATGCAATTGCTCACCATTCACTGACCGATGCCCAGACAGTCCCCAAGCAGTGTCTGCTCCCGAGAGCCAACTCACCCAGTTTTTTAGATAACAAAATGTCCTGTGGTATGGAATATCCCTCTGGCCTGTTTAGGTCAGCCATCCTGGTTATGTCTTCTCCCAGCTCCTTGTGCCCCCCTGACCCCCTCACTGGCAGGACAGCACAAGGAGCTGAAACATCCTTGGCTCTGTGTAACACTGCTCAGCAACAACTAAAACATTGGTTTGTTATGAACATTGTTTTCTTCCTAGAGCCAGAACACAGCATCATATCAGGCACTCTGAAGAGAATCAGCTCTATCCCAGCTGAAATCAGGACACACTCCTTGCTCATATCACATTTAATTCTCTCTTCCTTAAGAATCTTTACTAAATCAAAGATCATTGATTTCATGGGCTGTGCTTTGTATGACTTTGCTGCTGCTTTTCTGTCCTTGCCTTTGTTCACGTCCTTCCTGTCCTCTTTTCTCTGCTGGTGATGCCAAGATACATTTTTCCATTCTCCCAGAGTTGCCGCAATGCTTCCCACTACATCTCTCCAGCTATCAAATACTCCTCTTCATGATGACACCTTCTGTCATGACACCTACCAAAAATGGTGAATAATATTTGCAAAGACAAAAGAACAGTGAGAAGGATTTATGAAAACCCTTTTATCTGTGATATGAAGACATGGACTCATCCTGAAAGCTGACCGTGGTCCTTCTAAGTTTTTCTTCAGCAGACAACAGCAGCCTTCCTATTTTGCTACTTGTTAGAAGAATGTAAAAAAACATTGCCAGAAATAAAAAGCGGACTAGTGGAACTGAAACTGCCTTTGTCATTCCCACACCTCTTAAATCATTGTATTCTGATTTGTCCGCACCTCTTTCAGAAACAATGGTATCATCATTCTTGGCAAAGAATGCTTCCTTCCTTAGTCACAGGTGTGAAGACAGGGCTTCTACTTGGATGGAAAAATAAGGAAATGATTTCCTCAGTTGCTATAGTGTCCATTTTTGGAATCCCCAGAAAGCGTTACACTTGCTAAAAGGGAAGGAAAAATAATACAGAGATTTCAGTGGGATTTATTATTTTTAAAATGGGAGACGGTGCCCCTTGCAAGTAGATGGGACTTACGTTGCTTGCCATAAGCAAAAATAGAATATTCTTTATCTCCTTTGCACTTGTGCATTTAGCAGGCACTACACAGTTTGTGCCCGTTGCCCCTTGTCCTGTCACTAGGCATCACCCAGCCTGGCCTATCCATCTGGCTCTCGCTCGGTAAATATTCATATGTTTTGATAAGATCTCCCCTCAGTCTTCTTATCTGCCTGAACAGTCCCAGGTCTCTCACCCTTTCCTCATAAGAGGGATGCTCCAGGTCCCTAATTATCTTTGTGGCCCTCCACTGGACTCTCTGTAGAAGTTTTCTGTCTTTCTTTAACTGAGGAGCCCAGAACTGCGCACAGTACTCCAGATGTGGACTCACCAAGCCAGAGTAGAGAGAGAGGATCACCTCTCAACATGCTGCTCATGCAATTTTTAATGCTGAAGTAATTCCAATTCTGTGAAAAATCTCCACTTCTGTTATTATTATGTACATTTGTCATTTTTCAGAAGTAAATAGTATGTATTTACTTGTAAACTTATTACTGGTATTTTATGTGATAACCAAACCGTATATATATTTCACTGTCAATAAGACTAAAAGCAGATGTTGAAGTATCTAGTGTGGATACAGTTCTCCAAATTCGTTTCACAATGAGAGAACTTCTTTAATCCCTTCACAGTTTCTGGAAATCATCCCTCTCTAACCTTGGCTACTTCGCACTTCGTGGTTCACAGCAGCATAGATGAGTGCTGGACCTACTATGCTTTGAAAAATGTGCGTGTATGTGTGTTTTGCTTTTAATCTACAATTTGAAAGGTCGATTGTATTAACCTTTTATGTATTAATTTATCTGGAGTGTCTGTTCTTTCCGAGACAGCATGTACTCTGATTACAAATACACCGGTCCTACTATTCTATTGCTGGAATGTACAGCCTGGTCTACAAGAAGCAGCACTGTTATTTTAGGCATACATAGTATTTAATGGAACAATGTAAGGGTTAACACACAAGTTCACGCTGGTTTAATATAAAAAATTAATTAGATTCCTGTTGTATTCCCCATGGCTAGATTTCCCTGGGAAAAGACAGACAACAATGGTACATTGTTATAAAAACTGTAAATGTTACAAGATGGAGGTTGATAAGTTCATGGATGGGGATCACAAAACAAGATAAGAAATACCCTGAAGTTAGAATTAAAGCCTGAGATAACTGTTCTTTCATATCCAGTTTCTTAGTAGGGCTAGCACCTAAGTACATTCTGCAGAGGAGATTCGTGTTTTAGCCTTGCGTTCTCTTGCTTAGCTAAGGGGGTTGGGTAGGGGCTGGTGGTCTCAGTGCATGGCAGAGATGCTTTTGGAGTTAGAAGCTCTAGGAATATCTTGGATCTTTTGGATTATTTACTTCAAATTCTTAGTACTGTAAAGATGTTAAGGAAATGATCGCTGCTGCTTTTTTCTTATGGTCCATCAGAGGTACAGCTCTTGTCCTTTTCTTCTGTGTCTGGAGTCTGTACGGACAATCAGGTGCATTGTGCACTGGGTTATGGGATTGCTCATGACGTAATTGTATGGCTCTTTTAAGATTAAATATCTGTTGCAGTGATTCTTTGATTTCTTGGGACATCATTCAGTGGCCTATATAGTCGTCTTCAATCAACTGTTGCTGTGTTTTGGACACTGCTAAGGTATGAATCCAGAAAATGAGAAGCAGTGCTAATAAACTTGGGAGACGAACTCTGGATGGCTTAGAGCTCATCTTTCTTGTCCAAATGAAAGATTTATTGAGAAATTTCAACTGAGCATTTGTGGCTGTTGAATGTGTAACAGGAGGTGTTTTGCTCTGAATACGAAGAACATTTTTGTTTACTCTTATTTGCACATAGACTGGGGAAATAACAAAGCTCCTTCCCTGGGAGGCAAGCATTCCCTTTCTTTTTGCATTTCACAGCTCAACATCATGACTTGGTTATAAGAAAGAGCGAGAAGTACTGGTATGCTTGTTACATCATTTTAGAATTAACTAAAAATTCCAGTGTTATATGCATCTTTATTAAGATCACTGGACACCTTGTCTTGGAGATTTTAGAGGACACAGAAAAATTCATATTAAGTATAGGAGAGCCCTAACATCAGAAATGTTCGTAGAAATTTCAAGATAAAACAAACTGTCTGAGGAAAAATCATACACCACAGCGTATAGGATCTTCGGTATTCATGGTCTGTAGTCCAGACAGTGCCCAGGATTTCTCTTCAGCATTTTAACTGGGGAAGGCTAAAGTTCTTCTGCCTGTCAGAGATGTGTTGCAGTCTTTGTTTGACCTTGCCTGGGGCAGGATGCTTCTTAGAGCATTAAATAACCAGAACAGTTAAAACCTAGAACAGATTTCACCCAGCCTATCATAAGCACCTCAGGTTAGACAGTAGTCTTGGCATCCTAGTCTCTTCTTAGAGCTTATGAATAAATTTAAGTACCTCCAGTAGGTGATTTATATCACTATAAGATGCATCAGATAAATTGTCCATTGAAGAGGCCCATATTGAATCTAGACGATCCCAAATAAACTGATTTAGCTTTGGACAGCCACATCCTAAATCCCTAAAGCCTGCGTAGGATGAATGCTGCGTTGTGCCCTGAAGTAGGGGGCATTTTAATCAGATGCTTGAATTTACTCATGGAGCTCTTAACTGTAGATTTGAATTGACCTAAGTAAGATTTCAAGAAGACTGCCTATAGTAGCAATGCTTCAGTCTCAGAACATGTTTTTAACCACATGATAATCTCACATGTTTTTCCAAACTGTTGGCTGACTCGTTTGAAAGGAAATATTCACATAATAGAGAACCAGACCAGTTATCTCTCTATATTTTGCAAAGATAAAACAAAACCTATTAAAATGTTACTGCTTCAAACTTTGTACCAAAGGACCCACTACAAAAAGCTCTGTCATTAGACCTCTGCAAGGACTTACTAGACTCCAACATGAGTGGTTTCATACAGAAGATGCAGCCACCAAATGGTGTTACTGTATGAAGTGAAAAGCATGGGACATTAGCTGGGGGTAAGGCTCAATGATTTCTGGAGGTTGCTTCCAGCCTCAAGGATTCTTTGATTCTGTGATAACTACATTTTTGGCCTGCATGTACATACTCCCACTGCACCATGACTTCTCCATTGTTTAGCCAGTGCTATCACTATACTTTCTCTATTAACAACAATAAAAACTGAATTTGGCTTTCTAAACATTTTAAATATTTTACTATTATGTCAAAGAGACGTGGCAAAGGGGCCTGGTGTATCTGAAGGAAGCATAATGAGCAAAGATTCTCAAAATGGAGTCCTTTAGAGACGGATTAAATAGCCTGCCAATAATGGAGTAATGCACAATTTTCCCACCAGATTCCAGAGGTATTATTATCACTGAGCACAGGTTAAATTGAATGATGGATAGAGCTGACGTAATGGAAACAAATTCCAAGTACAGAGTTGTGTATTTAAGTTACCTGCCCACATGGTGTTAAAAAAATGTATATTTATTTCTGTTATATTTGTATTTAATGGACACTTGGCAAAGATCAGTATCCAACATTCCTCTGGCAGAGCATGGCATATGATTTTCCTTTTGATTTTAATATTGTTTTATGTGGGAATCAGAATAATCATCTTTTTTTGATTGAATAACAAAGGCAATTGCATGAAAAATAAACTACCATATGTTATTTTGGAGGACATCTTTACTATTTTCTTTTTGTTCTTAAATGCACAGTCATATGCTACATCTTGTGACAGGGTCCTTATTGTCGTGTAATATATTTCAATAATTTAGAATCAAACCATGAAACTCTGCATGCAAAATCAAAATTGAATTTAAATGGAGCAGTATTTCCATTTTTCCAAGTTAGAGTGTGTTTTCATTGTTGCAATTCAGTGATGTGTGAACATAATGAGTTCCACTTATTTCAAGATGTGAAATTTGAAGACAGGCGATGGGTTGGTATTCCAGAACCGGGCTCTGAAAGCAGTAGCCACAGACATGCACACCTGTATGCAGCTATACTCATTCGAACAACTGTGTGCTTTCTGTCTGGTCTTAACCCTGTAGCAATGCTTTTGGTTTCCTAAAGAAGCACTGAGGAAAGCAGGGACTGAGAAAAAAGTTGATGAAGACAACTATGGAAGTTTTATTACCTATGGCCACACAGTGCTAAAATTCAAGCTCTTTGGCTGCTTTACACTTACCTGAGTTTTCAAATACTGTTAGCGGAGCTTAATTGTTGTCACAGAAATAGTTGATCGGATGATAAATGATTTGCCTTTCCACTGTGGAAATGGCTGTAATGGATGTCCATCATAAATGTTTTGGTATTTCTGAGGTTGCTGCAGAAAAAATATCCTTTTCAACAGAATACTGAATTATTTTGGCAGAGAAACAAGTATACTCCTGACAAAACTGCAGCTTTTGTCCTGGCAAGCTGTATCGTTTTAAATCACAAACATTAGATCTGTACAGCAGATTGTACACAGTCTACAATGTACTGTTTGCCTACTGTGTGACAATCTACCATCAACAGTTCTGCATAAACTACTGCAACTCTGTGTGGAAAAGTTACACATTCATTTTGTGAAGTAGTATTTTGTTTTCTTAGTGCAAGCGTTTTAGTTTCTCAATGTGGAATTATCCTTGTCATCTATGATCTTGCAGTTCATGTTAGGAATGTAGCCAGGTAAACTTGCAGAAAGAATACATGGGCTCAGCCAGACTCACAATGGTTCTGTTTGCTCTGAGTCTGCTGGATTTTTCACCAGCAGACTCCAAGTAGCAGTTTTTTTATATCTACCAGTTACCTCGGGATGCATATTGAAAAACTTTGCAATATCAAGTGGTTAATTAGAGAGTAATTTGAGCTGCGGCTCTTTTCAATGAGTTAGAAATATTTTGCAGATACATTTTAATCTTAACTTGTATGTCTATGTAAAGTTTGTATAGAAATGCAAAGTCTGTCGCTGTTGAGGTTGCTCCATATTCACTGAATCTTTCTTAAAAAACCAACGCACTCACAGTGCCCATAAAAGACAAGGCCTGCTATTTACACAGGCACTAATGAACCTTTCCGGAGCTTTTCTCCCTTGCATACCACTTCTCTGCCTGGGTTACAAGCGCAAAGAAAAAGTCTCAAGAGTATTGCACAACTGGCAAAGAACCAAACACAGAGCCATATCCCGATCTCGATTTCAAAACAAAGATCATCTTATTTTAATCCCCTTACTGAAGTCTCATAAAATTAATCCCTGCTTCATTTTCCCAGTTCTTGATCATTTTCTGCTCAGCAAGACAATATTTGAAGCTATAAGCTTTTCAGGAACAGTTGCAAACAGTTCTGTTTTATTTGATCTTCAGATGCAAGCACTAGGCATAGGGTTTGTTGTTTGTTTGTGGCTTTTTACATTTTGTTCTGCTTCTTCTTTTCTACCTTTTCCTTTGGAGAGCAAAGCATCTGTTATCTAAACAAGCCATGAAGGAGAAAGATCATACGCTGGCTGTATGTATTTAGACAGCAGAGCAGGTCAGCTGCATGTGAAAAATACGTGACTGTTATTTATTCTGATTTGGTTTTGGTTTTGGTTTGCATTATTTCATGTTTTTCAAGAGATGTTGAGCAGGAACCAGCTCTTGTTTTCATGTTATAGGACAATAATTCAATAACTGAAACAAAAAATAACAGAGGTTTCAGCAGTTTCCTTTCATACTCAAACTGTACACAAAAAAGCTCTCAAATTGTGTAAAATGTCCTCATGCTTTGTAAAGGGAAACATAATCTTATGCTTCTAACAGTTCAGCTGTCCCACCAGTTGCAGTGTAACATTGCCAGTTACTTGCTTGTTGCTCTTGAAGAAGCAATAGGCCAGGCACGCAGGTATCCTCAGTGCTCAAACCCGCATTTTTGTCACATTTGTAACAATCTGTGCAGCAGCTGGTATAGACGTAACTTTCTCATCCTACCAGCGGCCTCTTCAAGTCAGGCCCCATATTCATTAGCAGTGGTAGAAATCTTGCATTGCTCCTTTCACTCACACAGCCACAGCTGTAATTTCAGTGAGTGCAAATGGCCCACACAGAGCGTTATTAAATTTCCCTCTGTTTTTGTGCATGGTGGGACTGAAAAGAATGTACCTCAGAGCACAGCACAGCGGCCTTCTAAGGAAGAATGCTTTTGCAATTGTTTCCTAAAACAATGTTCTCCTTCTGATTAAAATCCGTGCTGAAACAACCGTCCTGAGTGGGACTTTTCAACTGAGAAGCAGAATGACACATTAGAAATTCTCACTGTCTTTCTCCTGTCTTATCTTCATCCAAACGGCATACAAGGATTTCACTGCCGTGGGCAAAAGCAGCAGTTACTATCCTACTCTCTGAAAACAGCACAGCATTGCTATTCTGAACCTGACCAAAGTAACTCAGGGAACTAGTCAAAGCTAGAACTATTTCTAAATGAAACATATAAATATTTTAAAAAGCCAACACACCAGCTACTGCCTCCTTGGTGACAGGAATATTGCTCCATCATAATGCTAGACTGGATTTCAAGAAAAAGCAAGTTACCAGTAGACTGTGGAAGCCATAAAGATATTTGAATTTGCTGACAGCAGAGTCTCAGGAAAAAGAAGTAAAAATATCCTGGGCAGCTTCTGTGGTAATTATAAACACACAAAGTAAGCTTCCCATCACTGTCCTCGCCTTGCCAACTGACACATCGAGTTGCCATGAAAGTCTTCCCACGTGATTTCTGTATGAAGTGTTGAGGTGTTTTCTGACTATTAACAATGGTCTCCTTGTATGCTGAGCAGGGCAGGGCGTGCAGTCATTAACTCAGTCAGCTGACAGAGTTACCCAAGATAAAGTCTTTTACAATTTCTTCTGGGTTGAAGTTTGGAGGAAAAGTTCTTGTGAGATTTTATAAATCAGTGTTTCTTTTCTGTTCAGTGTGAAAAGGAAAGAAAAAGAATATTGACCATAAAATCAGTAGGTGACATTTGGAGTGAAGTAGAAGCATAGAATCATAAAATCCTTAGAGTTGAAAGGGACCTTTATAGGCCATCTGGTCCAGCTGCCCTGCAGTGAACAGGGATATCCACAGCTTGAGCAGGTTACTCGGAGCCTGGTCCAGTCTGGCCTTGAGCATCTCCAGGGACAGAGCTTCTACCACATCCCTGGGCAGCCTGTTCCAGTGCCTCACCACCCTCACTGTAGAAGACTTTTTCCACATATCCAACATAAATCTCATCACTTCAAATTTGAAACCATTTTTCCTTGTCCTGTCATCGCAGGCCCTGCTAAAGATTCTGTCGCCGTCTTTCTTCCAGCCCCCCTTTAGACACTGAAAGGCCGCTGAAAGGCCGCTATCAGGTCAACTTAGAGCCTTCTATTTTCCAGGCTGCACAGCCCCAGCTCTTTCAGCCCGTCCTTGTAGGAGAGGCGTTCCAATACATTCTAGCCCCTACACAATTTCCTGAAGTAGAACTTAATTCTACAGTAGATAAATCTTCCAAAAGTATCACATGCTTTTCTCCTTTACAGAAACAGAAATTTCATTTGCTTTTTCTCTTCCTTATTTCTTCTCTAGGAGTGCTCGGGGGCTGTGAATTCAAATGGTCCAGGCGGTAGCCCTCACCCTTCCTGGGAGTGAAGTAATGAACGATGGTCAAAAAGAAAAAGGTGTAAGCAGTGTCTAACTGTATAAGGGCTGACTGTATAAGTGTCTTTTATTTTAGAGCCTGAAAGATGTTTAGTAATGAAGTCTGGGCACTACAGTAATTGTACACCCCCATTGCCAAGGAGAGAGAACAACCAGCAGGGTGAGGGTGAGGATGCGTGCCAAGCTCTCCCACTGGTCCCACATCTATCCTAAGAGTATTCAGCAAGCAGCCAAAGTTAGCTTGCGAGTTAGCTGGGAACAAATGCTTCCCTTGCCCACAGCGTGTCTCTCATCTCCACCCACTAAAAGGAATCCTGTGTTTGGCACCAGAATGCCGGGAATACAGAATCACTCCCTTCTGCTCATTCTCAGCCCAATTCAGTGCCAACTAGAGCAGGATTCAGCCAACGGAATTCAGATTTTGGAAACTAAGCAGCAGTAACTCAGAGGTTTTCCTCCATGCTCCAACAATAGGTATTTTTAATAAAGCATGGGTGGGGCTTTTAGTTAGTTTGGGTTTTAATTTTGCCCCAGTGGTTAGCAGAAGCTTTCACTGACAGGATCTCAGGCACTCTGTTTGACCTCAGTTAATGCTTTGAGGAACTAAGCTAATAGGAGCCTAAGACGTTACTTTACCATCACAGGAATATATATATATTACAAACATGTGCTTCGCTAAAATGATCTTGGAACAATTTCTGCGTGCCTTTGTGTGTCCTCTTGGATCATTACTGCCATTCTTTCTGTGCTGGCATTCCAGAGTCACTGATTCACAGACTGCATCTGGTTCTGTATCGTTCTTTCCAACTCAAAGTCTGGTGCATTATTTGAACGCTTGACTTGCTACAGTCATTGTCCCTCTATTACTGACTTCTTTGTTTCAACATCCTGTGTGTTATAAAAATGTTTCTGCAAGGCCTTTCCTCATTGCATTTGATTAGACTATTTCATTTAGAGGAAAGGAAATATTTTATTTCTTTCTTTATTTCTCTTTTTCTCTGACTTTCTTCTCCATTTAGCATGACTTCAGAAAGGCATGGAGAACGTGAAGCAGCCTTTCTACGAAGAGTGATCAGGCCCAGGATCGGGACACAGCTCTGTAAGCTGGGGCTGGTGATACTGGTGATAGCAAAACCTGAGACAGTATGCGAGGTCAGAAAACAGCTGAGATTTCCACCTAATTTGTAGGCTATTAAGAGGCCTGGAGCAGTGACTGTGTTTCACTAAATTCACATTAGGGAGGATGCCTCTTGATCTTCTTTAAATTCCTCTACTTGAGTACATGAAAAATGGAATGACTTGCCATCCTAGGGAGTTCATTTCCTTTCCATCAAATCAAATGAATACTAAAATCAGTGAAGATTTGCAGGTATCTCAGCAGATCTAGGATTACTTCCAAGAAAAATATATTACTGCCTTAACTAATGTTAGCTTGTTATTCATTTTATTTTTCCTCTGCAGCAAACTCTGTGAGAGATCCTTCTTAAAAAATAACAAAAAAAACCCAACAAAAAACCCCCCAGCAGAACAGTTGTTCAGGGTGTGAGTGACTTCAATAGAGTGATTTTTCCTTTTTTTAATTTTAATGTGGGTGGCAGCTGTGCAGCCCTCTTCATCACTGCTCTTCCAGCTTCGCTAGGTAGCAATTCCCAAGGGTGGGATGTGAATTTGATCTCCACAGCCTTTCCATCTTCTTGTTTTCCACTGAAACTCAGTTACACTGGCAGTGTGGTGGTGCATTTGGTGAAAAAAGCATGGTGCTCTGAGAACAGGATGGGCAACTTCTTCAGCCATTTCAGTAAGTAACTGTTTGTACTGAGCTTTCAGTGATTTACAAAGCCTGAGTGCTGGCTGTTTTCCAAAAGCTAAAACTAGCAGTCTTTCCAGTGCCCCATCTATAAACTGCCTCAGAAACCCACCATCACTGACTATAACAGGAGGCATTTTATGTTTCGAATGGATGGAAACAGACCAGGCACTGGCTGTAGTGGGTGTTAACAGAAACATAAGCGTGTGACAAACCCAGGATCAAAAGAGTCCTCAGTTTCTTCGATTCAAATGTTGTCAGCTGCTCTCAGTTTGCAGCAAGCTTTGCAATGCCAGTTTTTTTCTCCAACCCAACATGCTTGAAGTTTGACGGTTCCACGACAGTTTTCACTTTCAGGGATTTTCCTGCTAACAAGCATGGCTCAAGTCTTTGAAACAACGCAGTGTGCACTTTGCTGTCTCGGGGTCAAAGAGCGCAGTTTGTGCATCTTTTATCTGCTTTCAGCCTGTCATGATTTTTTTCATTGCTTGAGTTCACAGTCCAAGAACTGAGCTGATGGCTCACATCGCAGCCAGAGTGACCGGACAGGCGTATCTACAGGGACTCATGTGCCAAAGCTAGATTTCTAGTGGGTCTCAGCCAGCCAATCTGAAGTTAGCTTGGAAGTCTGCACTGCACTGCAGACAGTCACTGCAGTAGCTGAGGTTCCCAAGCAGACATGCACAGCCTTTCCTTATGTATGAGACGGAGTGGGAGCTCCTTCCTTCTAGACAGTGTCCCAGGTCTGGATGCTATAGGAAACTTGATGATTTCCAACACAGGCATGTCCTTGTGAAATTCATCCTGAATGTTTCCGATCTAAATTATTTAAAGCGATAGTGGCATTACAGCCAAAAATAATGTCTCTATCAGCAGATAGAGCTGAGCTGAGGTCACAGAAATCCCATTTGTCATATCCTGAATAAAGGCTTTCATGCTGCAAACAAAAAATAGAACATGGGATACTTCATCAGCGCTGAAAACAGCCTAGTTTAGTGCTGGCTATTACAAGCAAGACAGCTGTGCTTTCTGAACCAATACTAAGTTGCAGAATTCAGCTCTGCTACTCCATGCAATAGCTGCTCTACTGAAAGTGTTGTGATATCTGCTGTGTCTACATGGGAATGAAAACTAATGACGACCTGCTACAAGGATGACCAATACTTTTCTTTTTGTGGCACGATCACTGCTGTCAAGCAAAGGAGCTCCTCTGCCAACCAGCACAGTCAATCTTCTGGCAGAAACCCAGTTCCAGTTCAAGTCTGAATTGTGTTCTGTATATTTTTTCTCATAATTTAGTATTTTTTTGGATGAAATTCACTTTCATCTACTTCAACCGAAGACTTCTCAAGGCTCAGAGCTGGTCAAACAGCCATGCTTACAGTGAGTTGCTAGGAATTTGTATCAGGAAATTGAATGGGTAGAACAAAGAACAGCAAAGCGAACCCAAAATGTCTAGTGAAGAGAGGGATAAAAGCCAAATTAAATAAGAGAGAAGAGGCTTCTGAGTGCCAAACATGCCATTACTAGAAATATTCTAATAGTTATGATATTGGTATTTTGAAGATGCTTGAGGAAAAAAAGTAAATAAATGGAGATAGATACCAAGTCACTGTAAGAATACATAGTAAGCCATAAGAGAAAGGCCACTGAGTCCAGCGGCACGGATGTAATTCACTTCCAGGCACTGTGCCAATTTATGGCCTAATCTCTGCCAAAGTATTTTTGGGCCTGGTCTCTGTGGTTGTCGATTAATCTGTCTTATTCCATCTCCCTGCAAGAGAGTATTTAGCCCAAGGAGACATATGAAACTGATCAAGAATTTATTTCAGGGAGCGGGCTTAATGTTCATGACAAGATGGAAAGTTAGCAGCTGGGTTACCTTCTGCATCTAGTCCACATCAAATATTTTTATCTTAATGTCTACTAGACCAAGCATAAACGAAAGGCAGATTTTCTGACTTTCCTTAAAACTGTAGCAATTAAGAGGCCATACGTTGAGTGATGTTTCACACTGAAGCAGTCTGTATCTAAAAAGGCACAAAGCCTTGGCGGGTTTCTGTACGCCAGTGAGTACGATTTTAATGCCATTTTTATAGCAATAATCTCATTCTTGAAGGTTGGTTGTTCAGCTGATCTGGCTGGCCTGGTTATATTATAGGAAAGACAGGATACGGGATGTCTCCCTGAAACTTAGAGGTTAAATGTAGAAGTCTTGTTAGAAAGGGTAGGATCCAAAGACGTTTATGGCTTCCAACCACATTGTTCTCGCTGCTGAGGAGTGACTGTGAGTGCAGCGTTTTGGAACAGTCATGCAAGACCTTGCAGAATGATCTGCGCTGGGATTATCACAGCAAGGTGCCTAAGTGCGAACAAATGTTTTTTAATTCTCATTACAAACTCAGAGTGAAGTGCCAAATGCAAAGCGGGTCCTAGCCCCAGGTAGGTTATTTTGTTTCCTGGTACTCCAATATTAGGTAGAGGTTTTTAGCATGTTATTTTGCTTATTGTTCAGTCATCTTGTTTGCCTCTGTAAATCTCTGCTGAGACCATATGGGGAATTCTCTCTGGGGAATTCCATAGAATAATACCTTGTCACTCTGATTTACAAGGTGTGAAGGAAAGCACTGCACCCATGGCATATCATTTTTGTCACCATTTGGGATGGTTTTCTAGAGCCCATCACCGAGGAGGTGTTTTCATAGCTGTATTCAGTGTATGTGACACATCTTTTTGGTGCCATTACTTATGTAAAACCTTTTTTCCCACAGCTGCTAGATGCAAAGGTGCAAGCTTACTACAGTATCATTAAATTTGAGGTGAAAAATCAAAATGCAGCTTTCAATCAAAACTGAACTTTTACTACAGTGGAGCATGGCTGATACGTCCCGTGCCAGCTTTGTTAAAAACCTCATCTTCAGTGCAGAGTTTTGAAGAGCCGTATTTTTTTTCAGGATTGAGGTTGTATCATGTATCAAGCCATTTAGTTTTCATCTGTCTTCTTACAGAGCTCTAAATTAATTGCAGTTATACTGATTGGTTTCATGAGAATGATGATCCTTGCTTGTCAGGACCTGGCTTGGGACCAGCACTTTAATGTAACCAAACAGCTAAAAGATGTCCTTTGTTAAGCTACGGTCTGTGCTGCAAACAGACAGATGTCCTCAAGGTAAATTACTGTATGCAATTGAAATGCTTTTCAGCCCTCAGAAGTCTTTGGACCAGACATCTTAACTATACTAATATTGTCTATGTTGAAAGAAACAAAAAGATAAAGTAGAAGGGCAATAGGCAGCCTGGAACAGCTGACAAAGCTGGAGGAGCAGCAGGGAAGGGAAAAAGAGTCAATGATTAGTAAGCAGCTTGGGAAGGCGGATCTATGAACCACGTACCAGCAGAGAAACAAACAGTTTGATAAGCGAGAAAAAAAAAAAAGCATGTAAGTGGGTTTAGCTGATGACAGCTGATGGCTGTCACCGGCCAGTCAGGCGTTGCTCCAAAGCACGAGGAAGAGCAGCCTGCCAAAGTGCTTATCCAACCGCTTGCCAAAATCTGTGCTCTAACAGGAAGAACATTGGCGCCAAGGAAACTGCAATAGAGGCTGTTTACTTTCATTCTCAAGGTTTGTTAAGTGTTTAGCCACATCTATCTCCATATCCTGGGGCAGTCATCTTCTCCTACCCGCTTGCACACAACCTATAAACAGTGACACAAGCCTTCTGTGGAAAGAACTCTGAATTCTTTCAAGTCTGCTGGCAATGACTGAGGGACAGTGCTTATCGTGGGCATCGAGGCCATGCTAATGCTTACCCACACAAACACACAGAAGTATGTGCTGGTGCAGTAGTTATCAGGGACACCGTGGCTACGGTAACGCCTACCTACACGAACATGCAGAAGTATTTGCTAATATATTAGCCTACTCCCGCCAAATCGTTCTAGTAAGGAAGCTTATGAAGAAATGAAGAATGGGATATACGATGGGCACATTAATGTCCCTCCTGAGCCTTAGCACGTGCTATATTTTCCAAGATACAAATCATACTGATAACCTCTAGCGCACAAGCAGAATGTTAAGTCACACAAAACTTGGGAAGTTTTTCTTCTGAATTTTTTCACGTTGATCAGATTGCCAACCAATTCTAAAACACGCTGCCCGTTCCAACTCCACGAGGCAATCCTCTATGCCAGAGCAACAGCTAGAGGAAACATTCAAAAATTTTACGCTTTAAATCAGACAATTTTTGAAGCTGAAACTTATGCTTGTTGTACTGATGGTATCAATGTACCACACGCTAAATAAAGAACATTTAAACTCACGTGAGATGCCAACTTCACATTTCCCTATGCTTTATTACCTCTAGTCTGATTTTGATGTGGCTGGTTTAATTTATCTGTGTATATACATACTTTATGGGACAGGATTATCACACCGAGATACACAAATACAAAACAGAAAGCACTTTCAAGCTGCATGAAATACACATCTGTCATACCAGTGCTACTCGTGAGACGACGCTATCTTTATACTTAGAAAATATGATTAAGCAGAGAAGTGTATTTGATGATTTTATCCATCACCTCAGATATATAAACAACAACAACAACAAATACAATTTTTTTTTTTTTAAATTAAATTCTTCAATGATAAAAGTAGAATTCATCCTGGAAACTGAATAAAATACAAGGCCGGTTTAGAAAACTTTCCTAGCAGAGTTCCAAGAAGCTGGACCCCTTATGCTGCAGTGCTGGCCCTTGGTAGTACGTTTGTTGGTGTCTGCAGACAGTGGTAACCTAGTGCAATAATTTTCTCTGTTGTTGATGTGGATAAGGGAAGGAAAGCCATGACCCTGGTCCATTTGTGCATGTGACATTATCTCTATCTTGTATGGAGATAAAACATTTTATTGGGCACCAAGTTTTGGTCTGATCACAGACCTTGTGCTAACGACCCATGCAGTATTAATTTTATGTAAGAGTGATTCTTCTTTTCCTCTGCATCAGTTAGGGGCAGACTGTTGAGATTTTAGATACTATATTAAGTGAAATTTACTTTAAAATCTTATCAACGTTGCTTACAGGTAGTGTTTGCAAAGTTAGGCACCTCAGAGGAGCTGGCTCTCACGTACGAAGTTTCAGTGAAAAACACACTGCTGAAAGTAGTACGTGAAATTAGTTTCAGTAACTGTGACTGAAGCAACTTTGATTCAGTGACTGAGAAATCCTCTCTTTTGACTCCAGGAGGAAGCTTTTGATTTCTCTGCACCCACTGCTGCCTGAAACAGCACTGCGGGTCCTTACACCTCCCGGAGTCGATCCTTCCCTTTCCAGAGGTACTACAGTTGTTCCCTTCTCAACTGGTAATTGCTTACCGAGACTCAGTGAATGTGTTATTTCCTAAGATAGTACGTTTATCTTGTGAGGATGTGAAAGGAGAAAAGATGGGTAACAGAGTTTTTCTGTGCGCTGTATTGTCATCCACTGAAGAGCTTTCCCTGGAATGAAAGCGAACCCTCCGCCAGGTCAGTATTTCCCTTGCATGGTGCACTCAGGTGCACGTCACAGAGATAGTCTCCATCCAAAAAAAAACGTATTTGTTAAAATAGCTGAGAAATTATATGGTCATTAGGACTGTAAACATAAAGAAATATCCAGGCCTGTACAGAAACTTCAAGTTTTAGAGCTGATTTAATTTCACTGAATGTTTAATCATTTATAGAGAAAGCCCAATATTTGTCCCCTTAAGCTTAAAATACTAAATATTGACTTCCTAGTTTGGTATAATTAAAATATATATTGTTTTCCAAACGCTTTTAAAATGGCCTTTCATTTTTGCAGTCATGAGAATTAGTTTGGAAGTCATTTGTTCAAAGCTTCAGATTCAGCTGAATAAAAAACTGAATTTATGCCCTGTGCGTTAATGGACCTGACTAAAGCAAGCTACAAGACGTGAGCTTCTGGTCCATAATTTCACCGGCAGACTGTACCTGCTGTAATGGATGGACTAATTCATTTTTCCTGATAGTCTGTTTTTTATGTTCTGTAGTGAAACCAATTATTCAACCGTGATTCAAGCACAACACAGTAAGAGACAAGGCCAAATTAAAAGCAGTGATGGAACCATTTCAGAACTGAGAACATTTTTAATTACTAAGGGATAGAAGACTTTGGCAGCTGGATGGGTAAAGCAAGCTCAGTAATCGTCTAAAGGAGCTTGAAGATGTACCAGAGTGAATTCAGTAGAAGTCTTGTAGCAACAGATACTGACTTTATTTTATTGTATACCAAATACTCCTGCTTTTAGAATGTTAACTTCCTTCCTTCAGATACCTGATGGGGAGAATTTTCACAAAGGTAAAGCATGTCTCTTATTCTTTTCTTCAGTAAGCCTCGTATTTTATGAGATTATACAATTGATACAATTATAGTAGAATAAAGTGGGTTTTATCCAGAGGCCATTATTTTATTTCTCATTGCTCGAACATTTTGCTTACAGTCCCTTTCTGAAATCCATTGACAATTAGGGCAGTGACTTACAGAAAAAAATTGGTACCACACAAAACAACCGGGCTCTGAACTACAGTGTTCGTCTATTAGTAACCCCATGTAGCATTTGGCTCTTAAATGGTAAAGCCATTTGGTTGTACCACAAAGTTATGTTGAAAGACTTTTGCTAAATATGGATTAAAAGGTAAAATACCTTGAAATACCTCTCCTACATGTATCTGAAGATAATCCACAGCGTAATCTGTCATGGCATGCAACTGGAATCCACTAAACCCATAGGCAGAGAGTCCTCAGCTGAACACAGCTCCCTGCTTGGTGCAGGCATGCTTGGTTCTGCTGCAGGGTGGAAAGCTTGCCTTGCCTCCCTCCCTTTCTTCTTAAATCCTCAAGGGAAGGGCGGGTGTCTGCCAAGGGGGGAGGGAAGGAGTATGAAATGAGAAAGGAATCCAGCTATTACTGTAGAAACAAGTGCAGTTTAAAAAAAAATGGATTAACACGGAAAGTTTAACAGTTGGAAATGTGTCACTTCTTCCGATCTCTTTGTGTTACTCTAAGTATGTTGGCCTACATTGCATAGCAGTTTTGAGAGAATAATAAAAATGACTCCGAAGAACAGGTGGAAATAAGGCCAAAAAATTAAGGGAAACCATGAAAAGAGCGTAGCAACGATAGGCTGAAAACATGAATTGCAATGGAAGTAGCAGCCTCTGTGCCACTCTGCCGTTAGATATACCAAAGAAATGTTGTTAGAATAGAACAGAACAGAATTTATGGCTGGGAATCAATTTGCCCTCAAGGTCTTTTACTCTGTTGTTCTGCCAGCAGTTAAAGGACACCTTGTCCTGCCACAACGGCGGCTACTCACGCCACACTACAGACGCTTTTCTTGCTAGCCTGTCTTGTCTTGAATAGTGTGAATTAGCTTGTGGCCAGAAACTCTTCTCCCATCAATTTGTCATTAGCCCCTATGCCACACAGCTAGGAAGGCATGGCAGGAGAGACTAGTAACGGAGACATCAGAACTAGCATGAATAAAGCACAGAAGGCTTTAGCAGGAGGAATTCTGTATCCCCAGAGTTGCGTCCTGTAATTTTTTCTGTGGCTACTACTTGTTTTCTGATAGGTGGAGATACAGTTCATGATTTTCAATGGAGGAAATAAACACAAACGTTGTGCTTCCTCTACAGCCAAGAAGAAATTTCTATAATGCAATTCAGAGCAGAAACCAAAGATTTAAAGCTAAGATGTAAGCCCTGACAGTGATTCTATAGAGTAGGTCTGACTATAGGGGGGCTCAAGACACAGCATCCTTAGGCTGCAGATGTCCTCATTTTCTATGCCAGGATTTTTTTTCTATTTAAGAATATGAATTCCAATAAATCAAAACAAATACCAGTCATTATAAGGGGGGAAAAAAAAAAGAACAAGAGGAGAAAGCTGCTGATCTCATGCTTCCCTGCAGGGAAAATGAGGAAAGGGTGGAGAATGGCCTGGACACCTGATTATCTTGTAAGATAGGATGGGAACAATGAGGCGGCTGGTGTGAGCCTGAGCAGAGCACTTTCCTTTTGGCACTTCAACAAATGCTGGCAGCGTTTCTTTTTTAATGTCAACATTACGTGCACAACTCCGAGGTAAGCTTTCCAACTCTCTGAAGTTAATCGATGCATCAGTAATTCTGTACTGGAACATCATGTCCTGAACGACGAATAAAAAATACTGTAAATATATATGTTGCCTTGGAGAAGGATCTAGAAAAGTCCTAATGCGTTCCAAAAGTGTTGGCCAGAAACTGATGGATTCACTGCTGTTATTTCCTTTAATGTGTGCCTCAGACTGATTTAAGAACAGTGGGATTATGTCCTCTGCTGTAGTTTCGATGAGTAAATCATAGAATCATAGAATGGCTCGGGTTGGAAGGGACCTGAAGGGTCATCGAGTTCCAACCCCCTGCCACAGGCAGGGCTGCCAGCCCCTCGATGAAGTACTACATCAGATCGCCCAGAAAATACAGTCCTGCCTCCCAGGTTGGATCAACTTTCATCTGATATGTAACTTGCCTTTTGCTGACCGGTTGTATGTTTTTATACAAAAGAAGAAAGTGCTTTTTGCTCTGAACTTAAAGCTGCCTGCTGCAATGTAGCCTCAAGGCTTCAAAGCGGAGGGTTTTGTATCTGGTGCAAGAGGTTGTTGGTACAGAGACAGATTCTACTGATCACTTGGAGCAAATCAATGTTACTTACCAGTAGCTGTTGCTCTTGAGATACATACGATACATCCTGCATGTACCCTAATGCTGTAGGCGAATCTCCACCTGGGATGCAGGTATCACAGACTTTCAGGACACACCATCTTCTACCTCGCAGGTACGCTCAGCCCCTGCTTTTTCGTGGCGATGAAGGATGAAGCGATGCTATCTCAGCCAGCATCTGCTCAGTGAGGAGCGGGGCACGGTCAGTCAATGCTCAGACATCACAGAATTTCAAATGTTTACATAAAAAGTCAGGAGAAATGTCTTAGTGGAGCCAGTCTGGCCTCCAGCTGCCACTCCAGATCAATGCAGCTCTGCTATAGGTTATCACATCGGTCAGTCTGGTGGAGATTATATTGGGAATCCCAGAGTGTGTCGCATGGGACAAAATGTCCTGTTTGATCAAAGCAAGTGACTCAAAGAGTGACAGCTACTAACTAACTACTAATTAATGTGTTGTGGGTTTGTTTGTTTTTTTCCTTAAAATACGTTGTCTGTCAAAACTATCCGGAGTAAAAACAGATGCTGGCTGTGTTCCATTGCAAGTGTCCTGACCAAAAGGGGAACTCACTGCTGTGCCCTTCTCCTCCAACATCTCCCAACCCTAGAAGACTTCAGAGAGGCTCATTAGAGCTCCTGAGTCACCAATTGTGCACCCAGAAATGGCAGCTTTATGCCGCGTGGACCTTAAGAAGGTCTGCTCTGCACTTCTATGGGGTACTGCAGCAGCTTATCTAACCCATAGCAGGCAACATGTATTCTGCTGCAGTCAGGTAAGGAAGGCTTGTAAGGCTTGTCATAACTGCATTTTTATAATCACACTCTTCCTGTGCACAGTGATGAGTGGGTGTAACTGCAATAAGAGTTGCTTTCATACTGAAGTTCCAAATGACAAGGTTTCTTTCTTGCCTAGGCAGGGCTGACCTCGCACAGCAGTGCCGTGAGACGCAGAAGAATGAGAGCTGCTGAGTACAGCTGAGGGTTTTGCGTTCTTGGGGGTGTAGCTCCAGTTAGCATTCTCTGTCTCAGTGCCGTGCTACTTTATTGTGTACTTCACTCTGGGAAATCAAAACTGACTTCATTACGTACAGTCAAATCAATCAGATACTAAATTCAGTGCTTGAGACCTGGAGCACTTCCTGTGTTGCAGCAACACTGTCTAGGTTTTGTGTCAGTTAATTTTACCACGTGAGCAATAACACTGCGTTCATTTTACCAAAAACGTGCCAGAGGTAAGGAAATAATTCAGCACTATAAAGGGAAATCTCGTGGTGCCTTCAGCTGAATCTCAGAAGATCCTGACTCCCATTCATTGCTTCCATTTATTTGCTTCATTCCAGTTCTTCATTTTGTGCAGCTTTACATCCAGGCACAAAATAAATAAGGTGGAGAGATGGTGACAGTTGTGTTTGTTTACAAGCAGCATAAGCAGAGGCAGCACCTCTCTGGGGGAGGACTCCGAGTGCAGAAGACAAGCGTTGTGAGGAGCCCTGTAAGGACGGCTGTGTGCACACTTGGCACACATGGCACCCAGGGAGGATAACCGCGCCTCCTCAGTCTCTGTTAAGCAGTGCTATTTCGACATGATGCTATTTGATCAGATGTGATTTGAAGAGTTATCTTTTAGGGAAAACGTTTCCTAAGGGAACACTGAGCCATGCTAGCAAAGGAAACGCTGCTCCTCGGTGAGGGTGCTTCTGCTGGTCAGCTGATAAAATAATATCCTCCGGAAGGAGCAGCTGCTGTGCTCTGGGGGCGGCCCTTCAGGCTCCGTGCAAGAGCGCACCTCAATGGCCTGCAGCCCCGGCCCTGCTGGGCTCCCGGAGAGGGTGAGTGGCAGAAGCTGGTGAGCTCTGGGCTTAGTGGGGAGCTGTGACCTGGCAAGGCCTGCTGCTCCTCAGAAGGAGGAAGATCGGGGAATCTCTGGGCCCTAAACAAAATAGCTCTTCTTGCTGAAAGCTTCAGTTCTTAGTGAAGTCAAATGCAGTAAAAGCCTTCACGAACGTAAGTGTGGTTTTGTTCCTTTGACAAAGAGCAGCTCCTGCCTCTCTATGGCTGTTCCCACTGCCCTTGGGCCAGGACCACTTCCTCCCGCAGTGTTAAGCCCAATGGTATCAGGAGTGCAATCCTTCAGCTGTAAAAAACTCTCTGAAACTAAACAAATCAGAACTGATATCAGCAAATGTATATTTTGTGCTGGGTTCAAACCCTATTTAACTTTTAATGATGTTCGTTATGAGAGTGCTTGTAGTCAAGATCAGCCTTAACAACACAGCAGGCATCTATAAAATGTCGTAAGAGCTCTGATTTCTGTGTAAATATGTGCTAAAGAAGCTAGTTTTGATTGCATTGCTTTCAAAGTAATTTTTAACCTTAGTCTTTATGCAGTGTAGAAGACAGCTTATTTTTCAGATGTATTAACTTTTGAAGAAATGGAACACGTGGCAAGCTCTATGTATGATGTGAAGGCGGGAAACCCCCTGGTGTAATTTCCTTCTGTTTCTCTGCTATAGTTCATGCATAATATTTTTGTGGCAGGGGATCATTTTGTACTATATTAGCTATATAAGGAGTATTTACAGAAAGTGAAACCAACAGTTTTGATTACTGAAGCTCAACATCAGGTGTATCTAAGTTAACTGCAATGAATGAATAGCAACTTGTTTGGGAAGCGCCCTGGCTTCACCCAGCGTGTTACCACACAGTGGTAAGCTGGCGTGCCGGTAAGCTGTACTGCTTCTGCTTTCTCAAAAATAAGAGTTTAAGGAAACTCAGCAGGGAATGAAATCTATTCTGAGTTGTGTCAGCACCTCCTGAAGCCAAGAGAGATATCCCAGAGCGGAAGAGATTAGAACAGACCTCTGGAGGCCCAACCCCTGCTCAGGCAGGGCCTCATGGCACAGGGTGCCCAGGCCCACACCCAAGGGGCTTCTGAAAGTTTCCAAGGAGGGAACCCCACAGCCTCTGGGCAGCCTGTGCCAGGCCTAATTCTGAAGGAGTATTTTCTGATGTTCAGACAGAACCTCCCGTGTTTCCATTCATGCCCATTGCCTCTGGTAAGGGGCTCCAGATTCTGCTGCACTACAGGTGCCGGAAGACCGCCCCTCACTTTTCTTTAACTTTTCCTTTTAAAGAGCAGCCAGTCTTGATGTAAACGTTTCTAGGAATCACAGTCCCTCAGGCTTTTGGTAACGCTAAGCTTAAATGAGAATACCTGCTTAATGACACATTTACCTGGTAGTTTGAAAAGCTTCCAATTATCCCACTGTCGTTCTCCTTGTAGGCACTTGGTGACAGGGCCCGGACTGTGGCACGTGGAACGAAGCAGGCTGGGCTGCAGGGCTCTCACCATCAGGTGTGTTTGTGACTTTTGTATATTCTCACAGCTCTTCTCAGGATCCTTCAGAGCACAGTGCTACCACTGGTGGCTCTGGAGGCAGCTGCTGAACCGGTTGGTGCCAAACACTGCTGCACGGCCCTTACAGCTACCTGAGAAACATATAAAAGCCCTTACGTGAATAGACTCACAGGAAGCATCTGCAGGTCCCCATGGCCACGAGTGTCCCTCCAGTGCAGAAGCACACCATGTGCCTCCCACAGGCACACTGCTGCCACGTGTACACCCCGCTGAGCGCTGGCAGGAAGCCTTGGAGGTGCGCTTGGTCTGCACAGGATGAAATCTAAGAACTTGTTCGGTGTGAGCAGAGTCACAACTGCCTCTCCTAACACCCACCTACAGAAATGGTTTCAGCTTTCCTTCTACACCTCCTGAGCCTTCTTGCTATCATTTATTATCCAAACCGTTATCCAAGTCATAGATCCTGTATACAAGCGTCTCCCAATTACAAGCTAAGCTGAATTCAAGGCTGCAATCTCTTTAAGAAATAATATGCATTCCACAAAAAAGCAATAGGCAGGAGGGAAAATGCCACGTTGCCACATTTACGTGATGACTTAGAACAAAGGCAGGGAGGTGAGCGGGGAAAGCCCAGCCTGCCCTTGTGGATGCTCGGAGGGGCACCAGCAGTGTCAGGGGAGGCACGCATCTATGATCGCTTCAGGCTACGTCTGCTATGGGCTGACATGCTCTTCTGGCTTAGTCAAGACATGAACAGCCCTAAAGCAGCTGTACAGCCGCACACTGTTTGCACTTAGGCTAGATTTTAGAAGGATGTGCTTTTTATTAACAAACAAGCAAACAAAAAAAGATGTAATCAGCCTGCAGCAAGACTGGAGAGCGCCTGTCTGCTACAAGCGGGGATTCACAGGACCAGTGGTCCGTGCTCAAGCCAAATAAATTCTGTATGCAAACACTTGGACACGCTTACACTGTGAATCAGAATATTACAAAAGTCAGAGAAGCAGCACTGTGGTGGCTGAGTCAAAGCTCTTCATTTTATTTCTGGCTCCTGCCCAACGTGCCCATTACTACCACTTCACAACAGCTGATGTAGCTGCTGCTTGAATTCAGGCACACACACAGCTTACAAAGCTGAATGTGATTTGCTCTCAATATCCCTGCCCAGCTCCAACAAGGGAATTCTGCCCAATTGGAAAGCAGGTAGCAACTTCTGTCAGCACGCTGAGGGTATGATGCTTCCAGGAAATGTGCCACAGCATGACAAGTAGTTCTAACAGAATTCTGGACATGGGTGTTTTCCTGCTAGGTGTGTTAGACGGTGCCCTGAGAACGCGGAGCAGCCCACCTACCCAAGTGGGAAGAGCAGTTAACGCTCAGATTTATTCTCTATTTATTTATTGGAAAATAGCACTAGTTATAATCGAGTTTCTGGCGCAAAGTAGCACAAAGGTCTGGACAAGGAACTGTAATTCCTGGTTTGTGAGGTTTGGCTTTTTGTTTTTAGACTGCCACCTAATGGTGAGCAATGAACTCATTTCTCAGGTTAGCCCGCTTGATGCTGCCCTTACGGCTGCTATCATTGGCACCTCCGCACTCCCAGCTGCAGACACCAGCACTGGGCAGGATTCTGCAAGCAGCAAACTTTTCCTTTCCCAGCGATCCTTCCGACCAACTCTTGCTCCAGCTACAGCTCACCGACAAGCTCAGCTCCCAGCACGGGGCCATTCTCTATTTATTTTTAGTTCGTTTTTACAGAATTTGCCTGTGTGACCCAAATGCATGAAACACTCATGCAAAAGCAAGTTAAACTTCTGTCCCCTGGCCATCATACACAAATATGTGGAAAAAATATAAATAAATACTCAGTGAAGATGCAACTCACAGTACTGAGAAGCACAGTTACAATCTGCACTATGTTCATCAGTTCGCATAGGACTCTCTTAAGCTGAGGGCAAGTTTGAAACATGCCGTTAGTCTTTCATGGCTCCGCTTTTACTCCCTGCATACAGAGCACAC